>JALJCQ010000027.1:600000-1044401 GCA_023091665.1 Pythium myriotylum
GACTTGGCAGTTCTTCTGGGTCTCGGAGAAGAGTAACGATTCGATCATAATCCACACAGCCGTCATTGAGAAACCGGGCGACGCATTTGAGGTGATCAGAACCCTACTTCTGCAGCCCCCCAGTGTTGATGCAGACATTCAATTTGCTTGCTTTGAACGACCAATCAAGAGACGCAAACTCGCGTATATGCTTCATATGGTGAGCGAAAGCGGTGAAGATGTTAACATTCGTGATGCAATCGAGCGTTACTACGATATCGCAAGCATGCTTGGTCCCGACATCCAAATGGCCCGTGCTGTGGCGAGTCAAATCACTCGAGCTATTCCTGCCTTCAGTAGTCCCAGCTTAAGTTACTTCAGCTGAAACTGGCGGCAAACACTCGATTAATCCACTCTGTTCATTTATTCCTCATACGACAGCGCTTCCATTTTGTCCTATGCTAGAATTGAAAACCCCCACCACAACATGAGCAAACACTGCGCGTCAAAACTTTCAATGAAAACAATCGAGAATCCCCACAGAACGCAAAATTAGCTATGATATTCTCGTCATTTTCTCCACACGACTCGTTGCACCACATGAATCTACAGAGCTTCTAGCAGCCGAAGATTTCAAGATCGCGTCTCAATCTCAATTCATATGAAATGCGCTCGATTGAAGGTATTAGGGCATCTCCACCGATTGTGTCAAATTTTTGTGGCATTTACAGCTTTAGAACTGCGAAAAGGTTTGCGAGCCACATCGGTCCAACCAAATCTGGCTAAAAAGGTGTGGGATACGAGCATCCTCGTAGGACAAAACAGCTCTGCGCCCAGGCTGCAACACACCTCGTGGTGCGAAAGCTGCAGATTTGAGTATATATGTGCGAAAGGGCATGGACGACCCGGCAAGTGCGACCTCGTCCACGACCCAAAATCCTCCCCGGAAAGTTTTGTTTTGTGAATTTCTTCCCTATTGTTCGGGTTTGGCACGACCGGTGGAGGCCGTTTTCTGCCAAATCCAGTGCCAAATGTGCTTTTTGGCACACCGTTGGAGATGCTCTTAGCCTTGTGTTCTCTTCTTGCCTACGATTACCTGGGCCACAAGCGCCGTCCTCACGGCCGCTGGTGCTACATCCCACCAGGCCGCCTACAAAGGTCTAGCTGCAGGCCTTCAAGCGGCCCGGGAACTCAACATTACCCAGCTGGAAGTTCTCAGTCACAACACGGCACTCATTCAGCAGCTTCGTGATCATCGCCCTTCTCGACCTTCCGCGCTACGCAATCTCTTTCTGCATGCGCGCAAACTCGCTGGCCTCGTTGAAGTCTCAGCGTGGACCCCACATCCCCGGGCCCACAACATGATGGCTGGGAAACTGGTCAAGCTTGGCCTGACCTCCGGCACAGCCACCCACACCATCACCCTCTCCTCCCAAGCCGACACTGCCGACTTGGCGAAGTTGCTGCACAACGACCTGAGTCCATGGTGGACATCTCCGCGCCGCCATGTTGAAGCCCCATAGGTCTAATTGTAACAGCCCCCCCCCCCCCCACAAGCTATTAGGATTCACAGGATGAACTCAATAGACTTCATTTGCATCATCATCTTCTTGCCTACGACCAAGAATAACTGATGAACGGTGGTTGCCCGGCAGGAACAAATAGAGCAGAGCACAATTCATTGAAAAGAGGTGTCTCTGCGTGTTCCGTAGAGTGGTATGTTTTAATCAGCCTCAACCATTTCGGGGTGAGCGAAGTCACTCGTAACGACACTGGTCCGTCCCGACAGCCGGGCGTGTGAAACTCCCGAAGATGCAACGATCACTGAGCAGTAATGAGTTGTATCGCGTTGGGAAACTGAACGGATTGCATGGCTCACACTTGCGTGAGTTCTACAGGAGCGTCTGGCGAGTCCATCGCGTGGGACGAGATGTCTGATCGCCCGATGCGATATGAATTCTCTCCTCTCGGAGACGAGAAATCTCGATAGTGGCCGCGAGCTGATGACCAGAGAGCGGGAAAACTGCTCTCCTTCTCTCTGGTCGTCAGCCGCGATGTCAGCGGCCATCGCTGCTTCTTTCTGTCTCTATGAATCTTTTTTCTTGCGAGATTCCCCGTGTCCAGCCAATGCGAGTCCGTGACCAACATGGCTACACTGATCTAGAGGTCACTGAAGCGCGGTAATGGCACTCAAGTCAGTCTCCACTGAATCTTTCGCCAAGATTCGTTTGATGGGCAAGCCATCACTACCGCGTGCATAGCCAGGCGAGTTGACCTGTCGAAGCGGTCTCCGCACTGACTCGGTGCGATCAGCCATCCCTGAAGATTCGCTCCACCGCGACGGTCTCCGTTACTGTATATTGATGAGAACGTCCGGTGGTGGAAGGCCACGGGAACACGCACGTTCGGGCGGCACCGCGGCTTTCTGCAAGCCTCTCGACCTCTCACTTTGCAATTCGCTCTGCAAACAAGACTCCACCCCTTCCAAGGGTACAACAAGCCTCGTTCGTCTCATTCTTCTTCTTCGACTCTCACGATGAAGCTCTTCACTGCGCTCCTCGCTGTCGCCGCGGCCGCCGTGGCCTCGGTCAACGCCTACTCGGAAGGCTTCGACCTACTTGACCACACGAGCCAGCTCAACTACTACCACCGGGCCGTGCCGACGCTTTCGGCTGCGCAAACGCAGCTGCCGGCCGAGTGCGAAGTGGACCAGGTCTTTGCCATCGCGCGCCACATGACGCGCTACCCGAGTCGTGGCAGCTACAACGGATGCATCACCACGAGCAACCGCATCGCGGCGACCATCGCTGCCGGCAAGCCGCCGGTCGCGCCCGAGCTCCAGTTCCTTAAGAACTGGAACTTCAGCGACGTCGTGCCGGACTCGGTCTCGATGCCTGAGAACATCACCAAGCTCGGACTCGAAGAGGGCAAGCAGTTCGGTAAGACGATGCTGGAGAAGTACCCGAAGCTCTTCAACGAGCAGACGACCGTGTGGTCTGGGTCGGTCGAGCGTGTGCAGCTGACGGCCAAGGCGTTCATGGATGGGTACTTTGGCCCCAAGGCGGCGGCTAGTGGCTACAAAAACCTCGTGACGTCCAACTCCAAGGATACGACGCTCGGCGGCAACACGCTGACGCCGATTGACACGTGTCCGGCGTTCGTCAAGGATTCGCTCGCAGACGCGCCGTCGGCTGCGTACAAGAAGACGGTTGAGGCCAAGTTCGTGGCGCGCATGGAGTCGCTCTGGCCTGGCTACGGCTTCACGATTGATGATGCGCTTGGCATGATGGACATCTGCATGTACGAGATGAACATCCTTGGTAAAGACCAGAAGCGCTTCTGCAAAATTTTCACGGACGAAGAGTGGGAGATCTACGCGTACAACAAGGACATCGGCTACTACTACGGCTCGAGCTGGGGCAACCCGCTGGCGCGCACGGTGGGCTACCCGGTCATCTCGGCGATCGCCAACCTGATGTCGCAGCCCACGACAGCCTCGTGTCAGAACGTCTACGTCGCCTTCACACACGACACGCAGATCAACACTTTCTTGACGACCATGGGGCTTGTGGAAGACAAGAATTTCTCGTCGAGCCCAAGCCGCATCTACCACTCGTCGCGTCTCACGCCGATGGGGGCACGCCTCGTCACCGAGCGTCTCAAGTGCGGCAACAAGCGCTATGTGCGCGTGTCCGTGAACGAGGCCGTGCACGCGATCCCGGGCTGCACGTCCGGTCCGGGCTCGTCGTGCCCGCTTGAGGAGTACATGGCCAAGATTGGCGCGCTCCAGCAGACCGTTGGTGACTTTGCAAAGACGTGCAACGTCACGAGCGGCGCCGGCAGCAAGTTCGAGCTCTTCGACAAGCCGCTCAACTCGCTTTGCAAACCAACGGTCTGTGCTGATGCATCGGCTTAAATGGCGTTAAGGACTGCGTTACAAAGGGAGTAACGAATACAGTTCGTTTATGTATATTGCTCAAGCCTCAATGGCACAAACCGATATGATGAGCAGGTGTGTCTTTTGATTTGAGTAGAGCAGTGGGTGCCTGCGATCACTTAGTTAAAAATCCTACGGCGTGGCAATTGCTTTTTGGGATGTCGGTACCGGATGCGAATCTGGTTCAAGTCACCTTGGACATGAACACGCTAAAGTACGGTCTCAAAGACTCAGCGATCAGCCAAACTCGTGTTTCTGGATACATCCATATTATGGATGTATCCGAGAGAGAGAGAAGGTGGAGTCTATTGAGTTTCGATTTACGTACTCTAATAGCTATCAGCTCGCAGTGCTATGGTCGGCCGTTCAGGGGTCAACCTGGCGGAGAAGCCAGGGATGGAGGTCGGAGGCGATGAGCTGGGGCAGGTCGGTGTGTCCCGGCCTGCTTGTTGGATGGAAGACGTGGGTATTGTTGTCCTCCCCCGCGAGGTTGGCGAGCGAGTTTGCCATGCGGATTTGTGGATGTTTCCAGAAACACGAGTACAATATGCTTCATTCCACGAACAGTGTGAGAGTCCAGCGGAGGTGGAGCCTACGTTTAAAACGTAGCGATCTAATAGACCTCAACTTCAAAGTCAAAGTCAAAGTCAAACAGTGTACAGTGCCCGTGGTGATGTTGGTTGCCGCGGGTACAAGTCACCAAAGCGACTCGGCGCCTGTAGTGTGAGCACTTGCTCGGATGGGGATGCATGCAACGGGCACTTTCAACGAGACTACAACATTGCGCCGCGCAATGTAGTTGCTTTATTGCTTCTCCGGGGGACTTATCGTGCGTCACCTCTACAGGCGCGCGCGGAGACTAGCAGACCAACTCTACACCCGTCGCTGGACTCATCGCGTCCGCACGAACACCAAGATACCTGGTCTACTCGCCAACCTTGCGATCGACTCGCGATCTAGCTCGCGAGTCCATCACCCAGCCACCCGGGAAGGCCACTCTGACCTCTCGGTGATGCTTCCACCGTGAGTAGCGTCGAGCTTTAAAAAAAGTCGATTAATTTCACTTGCATCATCATCGTCATCATCACCACCACCAACACCAGTCATAATTAACGCCACCACTTTTCTGGGGCCTCCCAATTGTTCCAGCTTTGGGGGAAACGGCCCTCGCCGGTCTCGCGAGGTCTGTCCGATCGCAAACTTGCGCCCTCTAGGTCGTCAACGCCCACGACATCAACGCCGCATTTCTCGCTTAAAAGAACCCACCAAGGGAACCCAGGCTGTCGACTTCTTTTTTCGATCGTACGTTATTCTAGACACTCCTTTCCTTCCTTCGCCAAATGGAGCTGGCGAACAGTTCCCAAGCCAGTGCCAGTCTCAATTCGCGCTGCAGCGAGAATCGTAGCTATTTCCAGCCCAACCACGATGGCTTCAGCGTCCAGTCGTCCGTTGAGTCTCATCCAGATGGTAGACGAATCGTCTACTTTAGTAGAGACAGCCATTCCGTCCATCTCTAGAATGTTGGTGAACACAAGGGCAAAGGCAAAGTCGCGGTGACGGAAATTTTCCTGATGCTGTCCTTGTTAACTCAGGAAAAAAACGACCCAGCATTCTCATTCTCAATCTCGCTCTTGCCAAAGGGCTCCCAACGACATCAACACGACAAGACCAAAAAGACGGACCCAAGCAGAACACTCTTGTAGCTGGCTTCACATTAGACAAATCACCCTGTGCGACCGCCAGTGCTTGAGAAAAGACCGCACGTGATGCCCTTCTGCGCCTCCAAAGAACAGAACAGCCTTCACCAGCGCGGCGACTCCCCAAGCTCTGTGGTGGTTGCGTCCTCGGAGGAGCAGATCGTGCGCTTTGACTGGGACGGCTTCGCACCCATCGGACTCGAGCTCGTGCGCCTCAAGACGGCCCAGCACAGCAAGACCATCTACTGGACGGGCGAGTCGCTCGGCGTGACTTTCGGCATCGAGGACACCTCGCGACGCGTCATCGTCACGCGCACGAAGCGCGAGGACGTCCGCGTCGGCTACCAGCTCGTGCGAGCCATGGGGCAAGAAGTGACCGAGGCCAACTTTGTCGAACTCATAAGCGCGCTCAAGCGAGCCCACAAGATGAGCAGAGACATCTCGTTCGTGTTCATGACGCCGCCGCCGTCCTGGATGGTCAACAACTGTACGGGTGCACTAAAGCACTCGGGCGTCGACGCCACGTTTGAGCTGCGGTTCGTCGCAGACAAGGCCGTCCGGTACCTGAGCATGAAGGAGCTGCACGCGTTCATTCAGTCGGCACCCAAGCCGCTGTCTCTCACGTTCATCCAGCGCAAGGACGCGCAGTACCTCGCGACGCTCAAGAAGACCGCGAGCGTCGAGACGGCCGCAGCGGCCGGCTTCGCCGCCGTAGCGGTCATCGGTGTGTCCATTCGCTAACGATACACGTCCAAATGCCGTTGATTTCGAGGATGTTTGTAAAACTACTACAATTCGGGTTGGGATTAAAGGAAGAAGCTACGCCAGAAGCAGGGAAAGTCGAGTTGCTCTCTATCTAATATTTTTTTTTTTTTGTATTACCGAAGAAGTTAGACACCTGGGTGGTCAGGCCAGACCTGCCGAGCGTCAGCTCCCTGGAGATCTACTCTGGTCTACTACGCCTAATAAGCTGAATAAGACATTTGTCGCTCAGGCCTCGGCGCTTCAATCTCAGCTCTTGATCTAGGCTTACCGAGCCGCGCCTCCGTGGTCTGCATGAACTTGTAGTAGACCTAGTACTCGGAGAGCTTCGTCTTATGGAGGAGGAGGGCGCTGTTTCTGACGACTTCAGCGTCCCATCCATGGTTGAGAGCTGCCTTCAGCCTTGCGATTATGCTGAGGGATTCCGTTTGACTGCTCGTTCCTCGTAAGACATGCAGGAACTCGACACCACTTCTGGGCTTATTTGTATCTTTGTCTGTGCTTATCAGCGACCACCTCCGCATTGCCTGGTCCTGACTTATCGCGCGATCCTCAATCGAAGAGGAAGGTGTACCTATCTGTGGTCGATACTACCGAGGGCTTCGGTTGGGTCTTGTGACGACGAATTAGTCACCTTAAAGTTCGATCTGCCTGGGTCTCTTCCGTAAGGCCAGTGTTTTAGTTGCTGGAGAAATCATTCGCATGTCGATAGGTGCTCGGAGGGACCCTGCAGAATCTGGAGGGTTCCTCCGAGCACCGCTTGATATACGGAGTCGACAGGGATCCGCTCCAGTCAGGCGAGAATTCAGAGCTGAGCACCGTCTTCAATGATGTGTCGCCAGTGCCAGATGGTGGATAGTGAGTATTTAGGGTATATTCTCGGTAGCCCAGCGTTGTGGTTTCGAATCGTCCACCCCACGGCCGCACTAATGGTCCCATAACTCGAGCCCCAAGAGATGCTATGTACGCACTGTTTTTGCTTGGAAACGTGTGGTATCTCCCAGCAAAGCCAAGTGTTCTGCAAGAGTCTGATTGTATTCTGATTGACGGCTAGGAGCTCTCGGGCCAGGGTCGGCCGCCGCCGCCATGGCCCAGGCAGCTTCTCGAATTCTAGAACAAGGCTTCTCGAAGCCTCCCAGCGTCCACGATCATCAAGTCCATATGCAGTGAGACAGAGACGGTGAAATCCGTACCCATGGGCAGGGACGGTCCACACTGCCTCCCCAGACTCTGTCTCACATCTTCAACATGCAGGATATGCAGGTGCTGGCCCTAGCTGGCGTGTCCGTGTCGGCGTGTCCTTCTGGGCGTGTTGCGAGGGAGCTACGTCTGCGGCACAAGTGGCTGGAGCTCGGTCGCTTGATGCTGCTCGATGTACTCGTCGATGAGCACTGGGATGTCTCGCTGAACGTCCTTGAGCGGCTCCCAGGAGTCCTCGATCTCCTGCAGACCGCGCCAGGAGATGAGGACCTCCCACTGCTTCGTCACCTCATTGTAACGGTGGCCCTTGACGCTCTCGACCCCCATCACGATGCCTTGTTTGCCCACGTGTTCAAGGATCTCCTCGTTGACCTCGAGACTAGCGTCATCGTAGAACTTGAGTCTGGAGCCGTGGACCTCGAACTGGTCCTTGGTGATGAGATGCTCGATCTTGAACGAGTACTCGAGGGCGTCCACGACACGGTACGGGCCAACCCAACGGACCATCAACTTGTTCCCTCGCAGTCTCTCGTCCACACGAGACCATAGCACGAAGTCTCCTACGGAGAAGTTCTCGGCGGTGCCCTTCTTGACCATGCGCTGGTACATGCGCGTCTTCTCCTTGCGATCCGCCACCTCCTCGTGCATCTCCTGCAGGCTCGTGCGCAGCCTCTCGAGTTCGGCCTCGACCACCTCGAGGTCGATCGTCATCAGTTTGTCCTTGCCTCGTTGGTCTCTAACAACACCGTGTCGAGTTGGGTCGTGATGCGTAGGCCGGTAAACAACTCCATCGGTGCCTTACCACCCAGAGACTTGACCGGTGTCTGGTTCAGGTTCGCTTGAACCAGTGGTAAGAGGTGCTCCCAACTCTTTGTGTCGAGCTGATTCTCGAGGAGTAGGACCCGCATGACCTGAAGAATGTCACGGTTCAGACGTTCCACCGTCCCGTTCACCCATGGCGTATAGACTGGAACAAACGTGTGGAGTGCGTGCATGCGCTCGCGGAGCGACTCGAGCAATGCATTCTTGAAGTGTGAGCCATTGTCTGAATACCACGTTGCTGGAAACCCGAACCGCTTGGCCCAATCCAGAATGGCCGCGGCGGTCACGGTACTGGTCGGCGAGTCACAGGCGACGAGCTCGCAGAAATGAGTAAGCTCATCCTTGAGCACAGGAAGGTAGCGTGTCGTCCCGTAGGAGTCACCCATGAAGAGGAAATCGAAGTGCAGAGCTTCGTTGCGCGCTGGCGGTTGTCGTGGCTCTGACCAAGGGCGCTGGATCAGGAGCCCGCCCTTCACGTGCTTACACAGCAAGCACTCCGACACGAACTGCTGTACTACCTCCCGGAGCCTCTTGATCAAGTACTTGCCTTCAAGCTGCATCACCATCACGTCGGCCCCACGATGGGCATTCACACCACAATGCGAGACGATCAAAATGCGGTTCACCAGTTCTCGTGCCTGCGTGGGTATCCACACCTTCCCCTCCACCATGAGAAGACCGTCCTCGGAGCGTGTGGTATCCGGCGGCGCACCACGAGCGAAGCGTTGCTGAGCTGCCCGGACGTGGTCGACGCTGGGCCAAACGAAAGCGGTGTCCTGGAGTGGACGCAAGCGGGAAACCGCGCTGGATGCCCGGGTACGAACTGCCTTCACTGCGACGGGCGTGGCTGGAGCTGACACCAGCCAACGCGAAACCAAGTCCGCCCACACGTTGTCAACCCCTTTGACGTGCTCGATCACGTATCGGTAGTCGCAGAGAATGAGCGCCCAACGCTGGAGCTTTCCACGCACGTGCTTACGGATCTCGGCCGACGGACTGAAGATCTGGATCAAGTTCGCGTGATCACAAAACAACTTGAAGCCATTGGCACGGTGAAGTAAATATTCGAGGTCCTTGGCGGCCTTGACGATAGGGTATGCTTCTTTCTCTGCAATGGACCAGTGAAGTTGCGGTCCCTTGAACATGCCGCCCTTGCAGGTGATCAGCTCATGGCTCTGCTCTGTCAGCCGCTTGGCCGCATCCCACTCACCAACTTGGGTCACGACCAACGACCAGCCTCGGTCCGACGCGTCTGTGCAGAGGCACACCGTCGCACTGTCCTCAGGGAACACCAATTTCACCGAGTGTGCTAGGGCATCGATGAACTGCTGGTACACCGCTGCTTCCTCACTTGACCATGAGATTGTCAGCCCCTCGGCGTAGCGCTGCTTGCGACAGCGGCCGGCGAAGACCGCTTCCAACTTTTCTTGGAGAGGTGCAGCACGCTGGGCGTAGTCCACAATTGATTCACGTAACCAATTGGCAGCACAGAGTAGCTTCTGTAGGTCAGCAGCCGTGGCCGGCAACGGCAGAGCACGTAACGCGTCCACGCGAGCTGGATCGTGTCGCACGCCCTCCCCGTCGATCACTCGACCACACCACGTAATCTCACGAGCAAACAGGCAGCTCTTCTTGGCGTTCAGCTTGAGCCCGTACTCGGCTAGGCGGTGAAAGAATCGGCGCAGCACATCGAGGAACTCGTCGACGGTCTTGGCGAAGACCACTATATCATCCACCCAAATGAGCACGTTCTCGTACAGTATGTCCCGAAACACCTCCTGCATTTGGTTCTGGAAATGGATGGGGGAGTCCGTCGCGCCTTGGGGTACACGTAGCGGTGTGTAGACGGTATCGTTCGTGATGAAGCTGAACATCTCGCGGCAGTCTTCATGGAGCAACAACTGCCAAAATCCTTTGAACAGATCAAACGTGGCGAAGTAGCAAGCACCTTTCACCTTCATGATCACGACCAGCAAGTTTGGCATTGATCCTGCAATTGGAACGGTCTGGGCGTTCGCTGGACGGTAGTCTGGCGCGATGCGGAAGCTGTCCTCCGTGCCTTTCTTCTTGACTGGAATAGCCGCGCAGGCCCAGCGGCTCTGGTTGTTTCGGTACACGAAGCCGAACTCCTCCAACTGCTTGCCGTACTCGTTCAAGAACTTGGTCTTGATCGCGGAGTATGGGCGGGGCTTTGAGCGGTGTGGCTTGTGGCCATCGATCAGCACCACCCGCAGCGGCTCGAGCTTCGCCGGTGGATCGGCGCCAAGCTTGGTGCGCCACAGGTCGAGCTCCTTGAGGGCAGCCGTAGCCAACTCCTGTAGTTCAGCGTGACGCTCTGGTGGGAAACCCTTTGCAACAGCGTCCTCCAGCATGGAACGCACGCACTCGGCCACGTCATCACCATCCGGGGAACCGACAATGTCCTCGTCGGCGATATCATCCTCGTCTTCGTCGGGCCCGTTCTTGGCTGCGAGCTGCTCGAGTTGTTGGTCCACGTCGATGCCGAGGTCCTTGAGGGTTTCGTCACCCAAGAGGAACTCATCGCTCTCTGCATCAAACACCACGCACGCTAACTGCCTCAGGTTCACAGGGCCAGCGGCCGTTCGAAGTTGCACGTCGAGGTCACACTTCTCGTCACAGAGCACCATCCGTCCATCCGCGACCTCGGCTTCAATCGGGGTGGCCAAAGTCTCGACACGCACAGAGCAACCCAGTTCACACAACTCGTTCACAATGTGACGCGGAACCATGTTGTAGTCGGACCCGGTGTCCGCACGGAAAGGAATCTCAAGCACACCGTGGATCGTTGCTGCGCGTTCACCGTTCTTGACGAGAGACTTGAACTTCTTTGCACGGATCCGCTTGCTCTTCATGTCATTCATCCGCTTGAGTGCCTCTTCCTTCTCGGCCTCGCTGGCCTTGGTGCAGTCTTTCAGCCAATGCGGGCCACCACAGACCAGACAGCTGTCACGTGGTGGCTTCCGCTCTGTTGCTTGCGGTGCCTTGCCACCAATGCTGCCCTGCTCCTTCGTGTCACTGGTCGTGCGTTGTTTCCCGTCTCGTGGCTTTGACGGGGCCACAGACTTCTTGGCGTTCTTCTGTTGGCCTGCATCACCATCGCTGTTCTTGCCTTTACCCTTCAGCTCTTGGGCCAGCGCATGGTAATGCTGTTGTTCACGAGCACGCTCCACGAGCGTCTCGTACAGCACGAGATCGTTCTTCATCACGGCTGGCTTGGCGAGCGCCAACCGCTTGATCTCTACCTTCAGCATCTCCGGAGCGACGTTGGCAAGCAGGTACTCACAACGCTTCTTCATGCGATCTTTGTAGTCCGCGTCCTCTTCGCGTCCACTGCCCAAAATGTCGTTCAGCCCATGCTCCTCGACAATACGATCAAACTGCACAAAGTAGTTGAGGATGCGCGCGTCTGTGTCCTCCTCCTTCAGGTCCATGTGCAAGTTGGCAGCAAACAGCTTCTCGAGGTCCGGGATATGGCCGTTCTTCAGTGTCGAGCAACGACGCGTAATCGCCAAACCGAGGTCTGAATCAGTGACATCCCCAACGTTCTTCTTCAGAACATACCGTGCGAGGTGTTCGAGGATCCGCGGGTCGATTGAGCTCCTGATCGAGATGATCACACTGTCGTAGTCCTCGCCGGTCGACGCGCACCGGGTCCTGATCTTCTCTTCGTATTGGCGACGCTCTCGGACCCACGCAATCAGCGACGTCTGGTCCCACGAAGCGAGACGCGGCGCCTGGACGAACTCGAAGACGGGCTGCGGAACGGTCATCTCCACATCGCCGTCATGGTCACGGAGCGACGTCATCTTGGTCTGGTTCTAGCGGCGCGTAGCCGCCGCGGTCGACTCGTTCCTGCGGTCGACCTCCTTCTTGCCGCGGCGTATACACTTGGTCTGGTACGTATCCAGAAAGTGCACTTTGTGGTATCTCCCAGCAAAGCCAAGTGTTCTGCAAGAGTCTGATTGTATTCTGATTGACGGCTAGGAGCTCTCGGGCCAGGGTCGGCCGCCGCCGCCATGGCCCAGGCAGCTTCTCGAATTCTAGAACGAGGCTTCTCGAAGCCTCCCAGCGTCCACGATCATCAAGTCCATATGCAGTGAGACAGAGACGGTGAAATCCGTACCCATGGGCAGGGACGGTCCACAAAACGGCACGATTGACGGCGTTATTATCATTCAACTCGTGCTTTCTCGCCATGAAATGAACAAATGACCAAATTTACATCGGTGAAAGAAGCCCGGGCGTCACAGCATATCTAGGCAGAACGCAGCCCAGCAAATTGAAGAGCCTTGAGTCGAAAACGGTACCTTCCACGCGATTGTTTTACACTAGGATTATGTGCAAGGCAACGCCATCCATCCTCATGCGGACCCAACGCCTTGGAAATGTTCGAGTCCGTTTGGTCAGGCGCATCTGTCGACTAAACACATTCTCAATGCGTTACTCCACCTTTGCGGCGCATCTACGCCACCCAATAGCCGGAGATACGACAATGACCCAAATTCTGTGGAGTGAGACCCCAACCACATCAGGGCAGGGGTCGGGTGATTCATCTCTTCAAACAAAAAAAAATGCGCAAAATCCTGTCCAACATATCAATCGAGATCCCCGGGATACTCTTGAGTTTACTCACATGAGATTGCTCCGGGTTTCTCAAAGAGAATTTTTGTTGAGGTTCACAGGTAAGTAGAGAACGCAAGGCTAATTACTGAGTCGAGCCACTTTCAAATTGAACGTGGCAGCCTGGCAGGTAGGTGGTTGAAAGTCTCCCAACTGTATACCACTCGTGGCCGGATCCCAACCAAGTCGCTGAGTCTCATCCAGATGGCAGACAAATCGTCTTCTTTCGCAGAGACGGCCATTCCGTCCAGCGCCAGAATGTTGGTGAGGACACGGCCAGGATGGATGGAAGCCACAACCAGGCATTCTCACTCTCATTTTTGACACAGTTCTCCACCGAGACCAACCCTATCAAGTAAGTATCAAGACGAAATGGCGCAGCCAACCACTCCGACGACCACACACAAGCCAGAAGAACACGCCGCCCGACCCCCAATGCCAGAAAAACGACCACACATGGTGCCCTTCGGTGCCGTCCCAGGACAAAACCGAGGATCCAACCCCATGTCACCCATCCTGTACATCGAAGATCCCTACTTCTACCTCCGCGACGACTCGCGCAAGAACGAACAAGTGCTGGCCCACTTGCGAGCGGAGAACGAGTACACCAAGGCCAAGACGGCCCACCTCGCGAGCGTCCAGGAGACGCTGTACAACGAGCTGCTGTCGCACGTGCAGGAGACGGATGAAGAGGTTCCGTATCCTCACGGCCCGTATTTGTACTATACGCGCACGCAGGCGGGGAGTAGTTACAAGTTCCATTGTCGCAAGTTGAAGACGAGCGAATGCGGAGGACCTGCGTCGGACGCGGAGGAGGAGTTGCTTCTGGACGAGAACGAGGTGGCGAGGGGCCATGACCACTGTGTTGTGTCGGGTGTGACGCCGAGTCCAGACCATCGCTACCTTGCCTACATGGTCGACTACACTGGGACGGAAACCTACACTGGAGTCGTGAAGGATCTTGCAATGGGGGAACTATTGCCTGATCGACTCGAGAAGATCTCGGCCGTGAAATGGGGGCGGGATTCTTCCGAGCTTTTTTATGGGACTCTAGATTCCATCCAGCGCCCGTACAAGGTCTGGCGACACAAGATTGCGTCGAAAGACCTTGACGAATGCTTGTACACGGATGAGGATGAGACGTTCGATGTTGAATTCGACAAAACTCGCAGCGGCAGGTTCATGCTCCTGTCGTCCTGGAGCAGCGAGACGACGGAGATCTGGATCCTCGATCTTGAGAACCCGTCCACGGCACTCACGCTGGTGGCAAAGCGCGAGAAGGGCGTGAAATACTCGCTCGATCACCAAGGTGACTACTTGTACATAGTCACAAACAAGAACAATGCCAAAAACTCGAAGATCATGCGCACGCATGTGGACGCGGTCGGTCCAGAGAACTGGTGTGACGTCTTCGCTTACGGTGAGAAGGTCAAAATTGAGAGCGTCGAGTGCTTCAAAGAGTTTTTTGCGATCAGGGGCCGACAAGACGGACTCTCGCAGGTCTGGGTCGTCCAGGAGAAGAAGGATCGAGGGATCGTCAAGCACCGAGTGACCTTCGACGAGCCGAGTTACTCGGTCTGGAACTCCGTCAACCGCGACTACGAGACACACAAGTACCGTTTCTTGTACTCGTCCAAAACCACGCCACGTCGAACCTACGACTTCGATGTCGACTCTAGCTCACCCATGCTTCTCAAGGAGGCGTCGTGTCCAAACTATGACCGTACTCTGTACCAAACCGAGCGCTTGGAAGCGACGGCATCCGACGGTACCAAGGTCCCAATCTCGCTCGTCTATAGGAAGGACTTGCGCTCAAATGATCCTCAGCCTCTGCATATGTGGGGCTACGGCTCTTACGAAGCTAGCATCGATCCACGGTTTGATCCCAACATTCTCCCTCTACTTGACCGCGGTGTGATCTTCGCTGTCGCCCACGTGCGAGGCGGGGGCGAGATGGGACGCACCTGGTACGAGAGCGCCAAGTACAAAACCAAAATCAACACCTTCACAGACTTCATCGCCTGCGCAGAACACCTCGTCGCCTCACGCATCACGACCTCCTCCATGATGACATGCGAAGGACAGAGTGCGGGTGGACTACTCGTTGGCGCCGTGCTCAACATGCGCCCGGACCTGTTCACCGCAGCTTTCGCGGGTGTGCCGTTCGTGGATGTGATGAACACGATGAGCGATGCGACCATCCCACTGACGACGGGCGAGTGGGAGGAGTGGGGCAACCCGAACGAGGCCGAGTTCTTCATGTACATGTTGAGTTACTCGCCGTACAACAACGTCAGAGCGCAGAAGTACCCGAATATTCTGGTGACCAGTGGGCTGAATGATCCTCGCGTCGCGTACTGGGAGCCGACCAAGTGGGTCGCTCGGTTGCGAGAACTGAAAACCGATGACAATGACGTACTGTTGAAGATGGACTTGGAACGAGGCCACTTCAGCGCCAGCGATCGCTACCGCTACTTGCGAGAGAAGGCCTTCCACTTGGCGTTCATTCTAGACAATCTGAAGAGTCTTGGCGATTTGGACCGGAAAGAAGTCTCGACAAGTAAGGGACAGCAGTAGAGGTCTTAGGGTGCAAGAATGCCAGAACGAGACGTGGCTTAACCAAATGATCCGCCGCGGCGTTGCGGGCGTTTTGGGGAGATGCTTCCACTGCGAACGCTCCCAGCGGGTGCGAGCTGGCGAATCCGAGAGTAACTCAGCGCATGCAAATCAAGCCAGCTGGCCTTCTGTTACTGTAATACAGCCCTGATCTATCGTGGTTGAGTCTGTTGAAGCAGTTGGTGTAAACACGATCACTTGCACATCTCCTGAGTCTCAAACGTCAATCCCTTCTTGCACTCTCGCTTTTGACACGACCCTTCAACAACAGCAACCCTATCAAGTAAGTATCAAGACGAAATGGCGCAGCCAACCACTCCGACGACCACACACAAGCCAGAAGAACACGCCGCCCGACCCCCAATGCCAGAAAAACGACCACACATGGTGCCCTTCGGTGCCGTCCCAGGACAAAACCGAGGATCCAACCCCATGTCACCCATCCTGTACATCGAAGATCCCTACTTCTACCTCCGCGACGACTCGCGCAAGAACGAACAAGTGCTGGCCCACTTGCGAGCGGAGAACGAGTACACCAAGGCCAAGACGGCCCACCTCGCGAGCGTCCAGGAGACGCTGTACAACGAGCTGCTGTCGCACGTGCAGGAGACGGATGAAGAGGTTCCGTATCCTCACGGCCCGTATTTGTACTATACGCGCACGCAGGCGGGGAGTAGTTACAAGTTCCATTGTCGCAAGTTGAAGACGAGCGAATGCGGAGGACCTGCGTCGGATGCGGAGGAGGAGTTGCTTCTGGACGAGAACGAGGTGGCGAGGGGCCACGACCACTGTGTTGTGTCGGGTGTGACGCCGAGTCCAGACCATCGCTACCTTGCCTACATGGTAGACTACACCGGGTATGGGACGTACACTGGTTTCATCAGAAACGTCGCAACGGGCAAGCTATTACCAGATCGCCTCGAACACATTTCTAGTATGGAGTGGGGCAAGGATTCAACTGAGATCTTCTTTGGGACTCAAGACCAAGCGCATCGTCAGGATAAAGTGTGGAGGCACGTGATCAATTCGAGTGAGCCAAACGAATGTCTCTACTCGGAAACCGACGAGGTGTACAAGGTCGAATTTCAGAAGACTCGCAGCGGCAGATTCATGCAGCTTGCTTCTTCTAGCAGCGAGACGACCGAGATCTGGATCCTCGATCTTGAGAACCAATCCATTGGTATCCAACTCGTGGTCAAACGTAGAAGCGGAGTCTTCGCCTCGCTTGACCACCAAGGTGACTACTTGTACATTGTCACGAACGAAGATGATGCCAAAAATTCGAAGATCATGCGTGCTTCCATTGGCATGAACGACTGGAGTGATGTGTTCCCGTACGATGAGAAGATCAAGATTGACAAAGTCGAGTGTTTCAACGATTTCCTTGTGCTTAGTGGCCGTCAGGACGGCTTGCCCCAGCTCTGGATCGTGAAGGAGAGCAGGGGTGAGTTGTCCAAGTATCCGATCAACTTTGAGGAGCCAGTCTATGGCCTCGTAGGATCGGAAAACCGCGACTTCTCCACGCGAAAGTACCGGTTGGTGTACTCATCCATGACCACGCCGCGAAGAACATACGACTTCGATGTTGACAGAGACTCACTGGTCTTCCTAAGAGAGACCAAATGTCCCAACTACGACCGAACACTCTACCGGACAGAGCGCTTGGAGGTGACTGCATCTGACGGTACGAAGGTGCCGATTTCTATCGCCTACAAAACAGATCTGCGCACGAAGAATCCGCAGCCGTTGCATCTCTGGGGCTACGGCTCGTACGAGGCATCGATCGACTGGATGTTCACACCAAACATTCTCCCTCTGCTTGACCGCGGTGTGATCTTCGCTGTCGCCCACGTGCGAGGCGGGGGCGAGATGGGACGCACCTGGTACGAGAGCGCCAAGTACAAAACCAAAATCAACACCTTCACAGACTTCATCGCCTGCGCAGAACACCTCGTCGCCTCACGCATCACGACCTCCTCCATGATGACATGCGAAGGACAGAGTGCGGGTGGACTACTCGTTGGCGCCGTGCTCAACATGCGCCCGGACCTGTTCACCGCAGCTTTCGCGGGTGTGCCGTTCGTGGATGTGATGAACACGATGAGCGATGCGACCATCCCACTGACGACGGGCGAGTGGGAGGAGTGGGGCAACCCGAACGAGGCCGAGTTCTTCATGTACATGTTGAGTTACTCGCCGTACAACAACGTCAGAGCGCAGAAGTATCCGAGCATTCTAGTGACCAGTGGGCTGAATGACTCCCTCGTGGGATACTGGGAGCCGACCAAGTGGGTCGCTCGGTTGCGAGAACTGAAAACCGATGACAATGACATTTTGCTGCGAGTAAACATGTCCAGCGGCCACCGGAGCGCGAGCGACCGCTACGAATACCTGCGTGAGAGAGCCCACGACCTGGCGTTCTTGCTGGATAAGCTCATTGTGAGTTGAAGCCTTCCCGAATATCCTGTTTTCCATATCCATTATCCTGTTTATCGTAAACACGATAATTGTTCTAAACAGCTTGTTTACGGACAAACCTCCAATGGACAGCCACAGGGACTCCCCATCTGCGACAGCCTCCCGCACTTGGAACTGGGCAGCTCCGCCGCAACCATGAAGACGGCGGTCGTCGTCACGGGCGCCTCCCGAGGCTTCGGGCGGTGTCTGGCGCTCGACTTTTGCCACCAGCTCGCAGGAGACGTGGACCTGGTGCGTTCCGCCTCTCGCAGACGACGACGGTGCGTTCGTTGCTCACGGTCTCACTGAATGTTTGGCAGCACCTGTGGGCGCGGCAGGAACTGGATCTCCACGAGACCGAGCGACTGGCCCACGAGACGTGGCAGGCCAAGCGCAGCGACCACGTGCTGCGCACGACGGTGACCGTCGTGGACCTCGGTCTTCCTCGCGACTACGCGCCCAAGGTCGATGCACTGCTCGAGCAGCTCCAGGCTGTCGCCTACGACCGCGTCTACCTCGTGCACAATGCCGGCTCGCTGGGCGAGCTCTGCTACTCGCACGAGTGGAGCTCCCATGAGATGTTGAGCCAGTACTGGGAATTCAACGTCACCTCGATGCTCTGGCTCAACAAACGCTTCCTCGAGGTCTATGGGGCGACGCGGGAAGAACTCGGTAGTGGGTCTCCTGTAGATGGGAAGACTGTGCTGACGTTGTTAAACATAACGTCTCTGTGCGCGATCGAACCGTTCTCAACCCATGGGCTCTACTGCACGGGCAAAGCCGCTCGTGAGATGCATCTTCGCGTGATCGCAAAGGAACAGCCCACTTCGCGAGTGCGTGTGCTGAGCTACTCGCCAGGTCCGATGGACACGGACATGCAGAAGACCATCCGTGAGTCACCACGTGTGGACAAAGAGCTTAGCAGTATGTATGCAGCGATGCACAAAGATGGCAAGCTCATTGCGCCGGTCGATTCGTCCAAGCTCGGCGTTCAGCTCACGCTGAGCGACTCGTTCGAGAACGGGGCCCACGTCGACTACTACGACATCGCGCCGCCGTCGGCCTAGCTACATGGCTCTCTATCTGTAACTAGTAATAACGATGGAGACAACTCGTGGATGGAATACTAGAAGTTGGGTATTGATAGTTGTTACATGACACATACTCGACTCGATCGCTTCTTAGCGCGCTTACTAAATAATGGGTCGACAACTCATATGGCTCATGCTTCGTCCGACTTCTTGCTGTGGTCGGCGTGGTCGACGCAGAAGTAGTCGTACTTTTGGTACGAGCGGCGGCTGCAGCCTTCGAGGCGGCAGCGGTTGCCGCCGCCGTGGGCCCAGCAGAGTCCGCCCTGCGTCGAGACTTTGTTGCAGCCTTCGGTCTCACAGATGCGTCCGCCGCCGTGGGACCAGCAGTAGCCGTAGCGCTTGGCCTTGCGGCTGCAGTTCTCGGCCTGGCACGTCTTGTAGCCGCCGTGCTGGAAGCAGCGCTTGTAGAGCTTGGCGCGGTTGGCGCAGCCGGCCACGACGCAGCGCGAGCCGCCGCCGTGGCGCACGCAGCAGCCGCGCGAGACCGCCATGTTCTTGCATCCCTCGACCTGGCACGGCGGCGTGCGGGTCTTCTTCTTGTTGGTCTGCTTGGCCTCGCTCTCGTCGTCCACGTCTTCCATATCGTCGTCGACCTCGTGGTCGTCGTCCTCGCTGCTGTCGGTGGCGCACACGGCGTGGGCGACGCTCGAGAGCTTGCGCTTCTTGAGCGCGTGGCTCGCGGTCGGCGCCGCGCGCTTCTCGGTCATGGGGCTCATGCACACGGCGCTGAGCAGCGCGAGCGAAGTCGCGGCGATCGTGGCCGGGCAGAGCGGCTTGTGGAACGAGGCGGGCGGCGTGGAAGGCGGAGTGGTCGGCGGAGCCGCGACCGGGTTGAGCAGAAACGCGATGTTGTTCTTAGCGAGCATCTTGAAGAGTGAGCTCGGGTTGGCCGGTTCGCCGGCGGCTGTACAGTTTCGGTCAGTGAACGCGCTGCTGCATGGGATGGGCCGCCCAGAGAAGCGCGTGCCGCGGCATCTCATCCAGTTGACGAGGATTAACCACACCGCCGGAAGCGTGCCTTTGGCGCTGGCGGGCCACGCGCCGCGCGACGAATCAGCGACGCCGCGCCATGTGATTGGGCGGAGGCGACGACGGCACACGGCCCAAGCACGGCTTGCCAGAGTGGCGCGAGGTGATTGGCTGCGTTTCGACGGTGCGGCTGAGCAGCTCCAAACAGAGGTTCGAAGTTTGTGGTTCTCTGGATTTCCAGAGAATCCCACGGGTCCATCGTACAAAAAGGTTCTGTATTCCGACGATCCGCCAGCCAGAGACCGGCCATGGTTTCCTGATTTTTCACAAAGAAGAGAAGGAAAATTAACGAAAGGAACCCCAACGCCGCCACGCGTCCTGGCCGCTTGGACGCGTGCCAGGGCCGCATCGGAGGAATGGAGGCACGCGTCTCGCGGCGTAGGAGCCAGCCAGAGCACGAGGCGGTTCCACTTGATGCGCTGCAGGAACAGAAGGCGACTAATCGGAGATCCGGCTGCCCAAAGTGTCGTAGATTGTCGTGGCTCTTCTCGCGTGGTTATCCTAGAGAAGACTTCAATCTTGACGAGTCCAACGGAGCCTCGGGAGACCTTGGGGGAGAGAGAAAGAGAAGAGAGAAGCGTGGGAAGTAGGGAGGATGAGAGCCCGAGCGAGGCGCGTGCCCGGGACTGCGGCCGTGCGAGACACTCGCATGAGACCGCGCATCTTCAACCTGGTCAGCCGTGGCCGCGTGCCTCGACATGCATGAGGCCACTTGGGCCTCGTCATCAGCCAGCGCGAGGCAGACGAGTTGATGACGGTGAGTCCAGCCCCCGAGCCACGACGATTACGGGATTACGAGCGAAGGGCAAGTTGCATTCCACAATCACTCACCGCAATATCCAAATCGCCGCCATCACTCCCGAAAATCGTGTTTTGGTGCGAAAAAACTAAAGCGAACCTAACGAAATCCGAATCTTGTCGTATTGCGCACTTAGTACCAAACCTGTATAAACGGGTAAAGCAATCTTTTTTCAGATATCGCAGGTATGATGCGAATCTAAGAAAGAACCTATTGCGAACCTAGCTATCGGCAACCTCTTCAATATGTTTTGCCGATCAGACATCATCTAGTAGAGGTATCTATACCCTACAATGGGAAAGTATCCAACCGCTTCACCCACTACTGACAAAAAAGTCCATGCAATGTCAGCTGTCGTAGCTCTCCACCCATAAATCAGGGCTGAGGGAGAGAGAGCAGGGCCATGCTCGTGCTCGTCGAGATCCTCTCGCGTCCTCACCTCGCAATCCGCCGGCTCCCCCTCGACCATGAAGACCGCTCTCCTGCTGCTCTGCTCAGCGCTCTGCGCTGTCTCGGCCGCGCCGAGTCTCCGCGTGCAGATCACGGTCACGGACGCGCACGGCAAGACCCACGCGCTCAAGCCCAAGCACGACAAGCTCTACGTCGCGCCCATCGGCAAGCAGTGCGCCTACGACCCGGCAATTGATCCCTCGATGTACCCGTGCCGTGATGGCGGCGTCTGTGTGCGTACCAGCCCCACGTACGGCAAGTGCTACACCAAGCAAGAGGCCGCGCAGATCCACTCCAAGAACAAGAAGCTGTACGTTACCCCGATCGGCAAGCAGTGCGCCTACGACCCCAAGATCGATCCGTCAATGTACCCGTGCCGTGACGGTGGTGTCTGCGTGCGCACGAGTCCGACCTATGGCAAGTGCTACACCAAGCAAGAGGCTGCTCAGATCCACTCCAACCCGAAGAACAAGAAGCTCTATGTCACGCCGATCGGCAAGCAGTGTGCTTACGACCCGAAGATTGACCCCTCGATGTACCCGTGCCGTGACGGCGGTGTCTGTGTTCGCACGAGCCCGACCTACGGCAAGTGCTACACCAAGCAAGAAGCCGCCCAGATCCACTCCAACCCCAAGAACAAGAAGCTCTACGTGACGCCACTCGGCAAGCAGTGTGCCTACGATCCGGCGATCGATCCTTCGCTCTACCCGTGCCGGGACGGCGGCGTGTGCGTGCGCACGAGCCCCACGTACGGCAAGTGCTTCACCAAGGAAGAGGCTGCGAGTCTCCAGACAGCGAGCGGAAGTGACGACAGCGACGACAGCGATGACAGCGACTCGGCGAGCGGCTCGGCCGATGACGAGAGCGACGAAGAGCGCGACAACGACAGCGCCGACGAGAACGAGGACGAGAACGAAGACGAGAGCGAGGACGAGAGCGAGGAGCAGGATGGGGGTCCGTTCACCTACGACACTCCTCCTCCCGAGAAGAAGCACCACTAAGACCTTCCTTCCCTTTTGAGACATGGACGTCATCACGTTTCTCTCTGCACCCTTCAAATGAATATCTTCAACTCCCACTCTGAGGCTTCCTTCTATGCAGACATTTCTTTGCTTTAGTGGCCCTTGGATGGTGCGACGCGCCCCGTTCTTCCGCCAGCCGCCACCCGAGTCGACGATCGCACGAGACGTCACGCGTCCATCCCTACAACCTTGGATTCGTACACTCGCGACCTGACTAAGCCTCCCAGCCTCCCCCTTCCTCCTACCATACGCATCCACCGAGCAAGTCCATTACCTACGAGTAGGCATGTATATTAATAGATCCCTGCGAGCATGCAATCGGTACAGTACTGTATCCTCTTAAAATAGCATCTCCACTGCATGCTCGCTCCTCTCGTCGACAGGCGTTGCGTCTCGTGATTTCCTCTGCGACCTCCTGAGGAGCTCCTCCTTCGTTTTTCCGGCCCGTGATCGTCTCGGGGCGTAATCTTCGGCCCCTGATGACTTGCATCTCCAAGTGGCCGTCAACGCCGACGACGCCGGGAGCCCGTCAGCGGATCAATGGATCCGCGGATCATGGCGCCGTCGACGGCCGCCAAAGACAAGTCGCGCGGACTAATGCGCGCAGTTGCGTCGAATAATCTCGTGTATCCATCACCGCCGCCGCCGCGCCTTCGCCTGGGTTCGCGCATGTCGCAGAGAGATCTTCAGGAGGCACTCCCAATAGACTCATCGGCCATGTCCAGTCGGCGCATAACGCAGTTGGACACACCCGTCGCACCCACCCAGTCACGCCAACGCACCAACGCACCAACGGAAACCAACGTCGTGGCCACGCCAACGTTCAGTACCGCAGCCAAGTGTCTGACGCAAAGCGGACGAGCCGCCCGACACACGACACAGACCCCCCTCCGGATCCATCCAACGCTAACGCCAACGCCAACGTCGCCAACGTTGGTTTCGCCCCTCATTGGTCAACTCGCCTCGTTCCTCCGGACTCTCTTCAGCTCGCGTGCGACACGACGCTCTCTTCCCTCTGCTTTCGCATCCCCTCTCGAATCCGCTCGCGATGCCCAGTCCCCGCGCGCCCCCTCTCCCCTCGCGCATGGCTTCCCCGACGCACACGCCGACCTGCTCGCTCGCCATGGCGCCGTCAGCGTGGCAGTGGATCCGCGTGACGCTCGACCAGCCCGTGCTGCCGCGCCACATCCTCGAGCGCCGCCACACGCCGCCCTTCGTGCGCGCCTGCTCGCGGAGACGCACGCTCGCCGCGCTGCTGCTCTTCGTCGTCGGCTACATCTACCTCGGGCTGCTCGTGACCCACGGGTCGATCTCGCCGCTCGCGACCGCCGTCTACACGTCGGCGTTCGACGGGCGCGCCGCGAGAGACTTCCCGCCGCCCACGTGGAAGCCCGGCTTCCGCGTCGTCGTCTCGCTCACGACCACGCCCAACCGCCTCGACAAGGTCATGGACTCGGTCAACAGCCTGCTCCAGCAGACGCTCGTGCCCGACCAGATCTACGTCAACATCCCCGAAGGACGCATGAAGCGCCACCCGGAGCGCTCCTACGACGAGACCAAAGTGCCCGAGGAGCTCGACGCGCTCAAGCCCATCGTCAAGATCAACCGCTGCGTCGACGACGGACCGGCCACCAAGCTCATCGGCGCGCTGCGCCAGGAGAACGAATCCTCCACGCTCATCATCACGGTCGACGACGACTTCCAGTACCCGCCGCGGCTCGTCGAGGCGCTCGCGTGGGAGGCCGAGCACCGCCCGAAAGTCGCGCTCGGCGTCTGCGGATGGGGCGTCATGCCCGTGCCCTTCCACTCGGTCGGGGTCGTGCCTGCGTATGTGCCCTACTTCATGCGGCCCTACGGTCGCTACGTCGACATCCTGCAGGCCTGCTGCGGCAACGCCTACCGCCGCGAGTTCTTCAACGACATTGACGACCTCGCGCGCATCCCGTCGACGTGCGTGACCGTCGACGACGTCTGGATCGCCGGCTACCTCAAGACCAAGGAGAAGCGCAAGACCGCCATCATCTCGAAGCGATTGGACCCGAAAGACCCCGTGTGGAAGTACGCCGAGGCCAAGTCCGAGGTCGCCAAGAAGATGAAGCTCTCCGAGTTCAACCACGAGAACCAGGTCCACTACAAGTGCATGCAGGCCATGGAGGCGCGGCTCGGCAAGCCCTGGGTCAAGAACTGGGAGCGAAGCGCCGAGGCCTGAGCGGATCCGACCCACCCTGCGCCCGCCCCTCCCTCTTCAACTTATTAGATAGAGACCAACTCGACTTTCCCCACCTCACTCTCGTTTTTATCAGCTTCTTTCATTTGATCCCCACCCCAATTGTAGTATGTATATAAACTCAACGCGGAAACGACGGCTTTTTGGAAGGAGTAACGTTAGCAAATGGACACACCGATGATCGCCGCGGCGGCAAAGCCCGCCGCCGCGACCGTCTCGTCGCTCGCGGCCTTCTTGAGCGTCGCGAGGTACTGCGCGTCCTTGCGCTGGATGAACGTGAGCGACAGCGGCTTGGGTGCCGACCGGATGAACGCGTGCAGCTCCTCCATGCTCAGGTACCGGATGGCCTTGTCGGCGACGAACCGCAGCTCAAACGTGGCGTCGACGCCCGAGTGCTTTAGTGGACCCGTGCAGTTCTTGACCATCACGGGCGGCGGCGGCGTCGTGAACTCGAACGGGATGCCGCGGCTGATCTCGTGGGCTCGCTTGAGCGCGCTCATGCGTTCGTCAAAGTTGGCCTCGGTCACTGCCTGGCCCATGGCCTGCACGAGCTGGTAGCCGACACGCACGTCCTCGCGCGTCGTGCGCGTGACGATGACGCGTCGCGAGGTGTCCTCGATGCCGAAAGTCACGCCGAGCGACTCGCCCGTCCAGTAGATGGTCTTGCTGTGCTGGGCCGTCTTGAGGCGCACGAGCTCGAGGCCAATCGGCGCGACGCCGTCCCAGTCGAAGCGCACGATCTGTTCCTCGGGGGGCTCGGCCACGAGGAAGCTCGGGCAGTCGCCGCGCGGGTGGAAGCCCGCGCGCACATTCAGCGGGTCGTTCTCGCTGGCGCCGGTCGCGTGCGAGTTGCTACGGAAGAGGCCGCGCGTCATTTTGAGGGGGAAGGAGGGAGGGGAGGGGATGGATGGCTTTTCTCAGGAGCTACGCGGTCGTGTGCGGCCGGAATCGCGCGAGGGGAGCGCGCGGGAAGGCGAGAGGAACGCGAGCGTTGGGCGTGGGGGCGTCGGGAGAGCACGACGACGCAGGAGCGAGAGAGCGAGAGAGCGAGAGAGAGAGAGCGAGGGAGGCGAGAGGCGGCGCCGCCTGTCGGGAGGTCGTCAGTGCGAGTGTCGGCCTTTGAGGACGACGACGCCCCAACACGAGAGACGAAGTCCCTCGGTTTAGTGACAGTGGCCGGCTTCTACCCCCGGGTTACCGTTACGCGAGAACGGAGAGAGAGAACAAAAAGAGGATGAAACCCAGTAGGTTTGTAACGGATAGTGGTTTGTAACAAATGAGCTCCGTTAGACAGGCCGCCCCTATCTGGATAGCAGGATGGATGGTATGCGGTGGATGCGGCTTGGCGCGCGCGTGCTCTCGGCGCACAGCGCGCGCGGCCGCGCCGTCGGAGGCGTAAGAGCCGCGGGGGCGAGTGTGCATGGTTGGGGCGCGGTGGCGCGCCAGCAGACGCGCGCGTTCGCGCTGCACGCGTCGATCCTGAGCCAGATGGAGCTGCTCACCAAGAGATACGACGACCTCTCCTCTGAGCTTTCGGCGTGGGTGCCTTTCGATGGCTACGGGGAGATGTGCAAAGGAGAGTGTGGGCTAACATGTCTTGTTGTGGGGGGTTGGGATGGCAGCAATGACGGCTCGTTCTCGGCGGAGAAGATCACCAACCTCTCGATTGAGATGGCCGATCTCGAGCCAAAGGTGCTCGCCGTGCGTGAGCTCCAGGAAAAGCTCGACTCGATCGCCGAGCTCAGCGAGGTATGCGCTTTGGAGTTTGGAAAACTGTTATCGTAGAGTGCTGATGATGGCGTTTGCGTGGCGTATAGATGATCGCAGACAAGTCAGATTCGAGCGCCGATGCTGCTGAGCTTCGTGAAATGGCGACCGAAGAACGCAATGAACTGCTGAGTCAGATCGATGATCTTGAAGCCCGCGTCACGGTACATACGATGCTTCACGTCACTTGGAGTGTCTACCTTGTTCCCTTTCTCATGTAAATTTATTCTTCACGCAGCGACTAATGCTACCGCGCGACGAAGCCGACGACAAGAGTTCGATCATCGAGATTCGCGCCGGTACCGGCGGAGACGAGGCATGTCTCTTCGCGAACGATATCCTCAAGATGTACCAGAAAGTCGCACTCGCCAAGGGCTGGAAGTTTGAAGTACTGAGTCTCAGCGAGACCGATCTCGGCGGCGTCAAGGAGTGCGTATGCTCGATCACGGGTCGTGGTGCCTACGGTCGCATGAAGTTCGAGAGTGGCGTGCACCGCGTGCAGCGTGTGCCTGTCAACGACGTGCGCGTGCACACGAGTGCGGTCTCGGTCGTCGTGCTTCCTGAGGTTGAGGAGATCGAGATGAACTTGGATCCCAAGGACATCCGCGTGGATGTGTACAGAGCCAGTGGTGCCGGCGGCCAGCACGTCAACACGACTGAGAGTGCCGTGCGCGTCACCCATATCCCCACTGGTATTCAGGCGGCCGTCCAGGACGAGCGCTCGCAGCACCAGAACAAAGCCAAGGCCATGAAGATTCTCTGCGCGCGAGTGTTCGACGGCATCCGCCGTGAGCGCGACAAGGAACGACACAGTATGCGATCGTCGCAGATCGGCTCGGGTGACCGCTCCGAGCGAATCCGCACGTACAACTTCCCGCAGAGCCGTGTGAGCGACCACCGCGTGAACGTGACTGTGTTCGGCATCGAGCGTATGCTCGGCGGAGAGTTGCTAGACGAGATTGTAGACGCACTAGTCGTCAGCGAGCAGAACGAGCTGCTGATGCAGCTCGAGCACAAACAGTGAAGACCCATGTCATAGAGATTGATGAGCCTTTTGCATTAGTCGATCGACGAATCTCGCAAACGAGTCCCGACTGACGTCTTACCGTCGTTATATTGAGACTTACGTAGTCTCCTAACGAGGGTAAGAGTGGAGTCTACACTCCCAACCAGCGTGGTTGTTTACACTCCGTGGCGACTACCACAACAATTCCTCCGACTGCATGAAGCTGATTTCGGATAAACCACAAGATTGGCCCGACGGTGCGAGCATCGCCAAATCGCCAAATCGGGAGGATGTGTTGACTAATTATGCCCATCCGCGTCAGCAATCTCTTTCGCCAATCAACACGAGCCGTCTGAAGCGGTTGCTTCAAGAGCTCTCCACTCGCCAACGCTACGCCCGATACAAAACACTGTTGTGACACTCAGTGTGACCACCAGTGGATCGTTTCGCTCTGCCAAAGGGTCGTCTCACTCAGCGTTTTGCTACAACTGACCAGTACAGAGTAAGACATGACCGTGAGACTCCTTTGAGCTAAAAATCGTCGATTTCCTGGACACCACAGCTCATCTCTTCCCTTCGTGGGATATGAACTAAAGTGTAGTGAGCAGTTTACGGTAGCTTCGCTCCATTCTCGACTTCGTGTCGCTGCTGGCTCCGATTTATTTCGAAGCAGCCGCACTGTCTTGTCGCAGAAGCATCATCATGGCCATGATTTCCAGCGTCGGTTGCATGTTCGAGAGCGTGATCGACTGTTGAATCTTCAGCGTCGCAGAAACAATATCTCAACTCAACCCACTTCGTTATCACTACGACTTCAAGGAATCGGGCATGTGGATACTTTGAACACCTCGGAACGATTGGACGGTGTTGGAGGTCCAGAGTTCGTGTCCGATATATATATCGGCTGATCGTACGAGCGCATCACTAACTTCTAACTCGAGACATGTGTACAGTGTCGTGTGACACTGGAACATGCACATTTGGTGGATATACAACGGCTGTCAATATGAGACGGAACCCGACCGAGGTGGGATGGGGACGACGCGCCGCGGAAACAGTAACACGTCGCATGCGGAACTGCGATCCGTTGGGACACTGCCGAAGCCAATTGACTTCCACGACGCTCGTCCTCTGGTTCGAATGACACCCGACTTAGGGGGGCTGCCAGTGACCATGCAACTGCCGTTTGTTACGCGTCCACAGTCTCAAGTGGAGGATGCGACGCCCGAGCTGTAATGGGCGTCGCACCTGCTTGGCTGTAGGGTGTGAGGAACCGGAAGGAGTAGCCATTGCATCCTGGATGAGGTTTGCGTTTCGGGACCGAATGACCGGTCACGAGTCATCCACCAGGTGGGCGTGAGAAGCTCCTGCTACGTGGAAAGACACGGGTTGGGAGCCGGGAGCCTCTGCCGACTCCACGTGATCATCAAGAGCGAGTACAGTACTGAATGCAGCAGTTGCATGTAGTGATACATTGGTGGGGATTACAAGCATCTCTAACTACGATCCTATGGTCCTCGGTCATAAATATGTAGCCTGCGCTGGCTGTCCTACGCGAGCTTAACTTCTTGCAGCGACGCGAGTGACAGTCGGCCGTGGTAAGTCTGGCGGCCGTCCTTGCTCATGTTCTTGAGCAGCGGCATGCTCTGGTAGCTGCGCAGTGTGTTGTACGGGTGAGGTCGCGCGCCCTTGTACTGGGCCTGGACCTCGAAGAACGACGAGATGTGGGCGAGCGTCGAGCAGTCATTGAGATGGCACTTGGCGAGCTCGCGCGCGTCACAGAGGTTGAGCCGCATGGTCACGCGCTCGAAGAAGAGCTCGAGCTCGTTGGCGCGCTCCTCGAGCACGGCGCGCGTGTGGAGCAGGCGTTTCTTGGGGAACTTGTAGGTCTCGCAGCCGGCGAGGAAGTGGCATTTCTCGGTGCACAAGTGCTGGTTCTCGACGAGCAGACCGCAGAGGCCGTCGTAGAAGGCGCGGATCTCGCTGTAGCGCTTGGAGACTTGCCAGGCGCGCGTGCCGCAGCGCACGTCGAGCACGTAGAGCCATCCCTTGCGCTCGGTCGCGAGGCGGAGCTCGGCCACGCGCACGTGGAGGTGCGCGAGGTCGGCGGCGTGGAACGAGATCTTGTCGTCCATGGACATGCGGGCCATGGTGGAGCTGCTGGGAAGATGTGTTGGTGGGTTGGCGCGAGTTGGAATGGAGGACGAAGGGAGTTGACACGTTGGGCCGGTTGGACAGTTGGCGCAGTGGATGGGTCAACTGGACGCGCTTGGGGAAATATTCCAGGACAGTCGTGCGACACGTGCGGTGTATCGCTGGATTGTCTGGGATCTCGCTGGAAAAATGCACCGGATCCGGTCCAGAGAGATATTCGTTGGCGTGGTCGACGGAAAAACTGGAACTGCGGCCGCCGCCGCCGCCAACACGAAAAACGTCGAAGCTATCCAACGAAAGGGATAACCGTCGTGCCGACATGCGGGCGTCGGCAACATGGTGAGGCGACGCGGGGGTAGGGCTCGGAGCCGTTTCGGCCGGTCATGTGGTCGGAATGACTGCCATTTGTCACAGGCCCATCTGGTTATTGATTGGCTGATAGTTCGATATTTTAATTTTCATCCAATACGATTGCGTTAAAAAGCCCCCAAAAAGAATGTTGGGACTTGAAGTTGCCACTGGGGGGCGTCGGCGAGGTGAAGGTTCAACCTCGCTGGAGCAAATCGGACTGCGCGGAAATCCGGAAAAGTGTGGAACCGAGTTTCTGTTCCAGCCCTCTCTCCCACCACAAGAACACCTGCCGCGCTCACTCAGAAGAAACCGCAACAGAAGGAGATGGGTGGACCTTCCGCCCCTCTCCATGCGTTGCGGTGGACCATCAGCCGGCGCCGTGCGGTGTCTTTACAGTGTGAGCTCTCGAGGGGCTTCAACATGGTTCTCTTGGCGTCGGCGAGTCCGGTGCTATAGAACTGTTGGCTTCAGGATTCGTTCTGTCCATTGACTGGACAGGATCCCATCGCGGATCCTGAAGAACACCAACGCAGCTGCAGACTTCTCCGCTTCAGGATCCAGTTGTTCGACATTTTTCAACTGACTTGACTACGGATCCCAGGACCCGCAGTCCTCTGGATGGACTGGATGGGATCCGGAGAGCTGAACACAATAGAACGAGGAGGTTCCAAACTATAATTCGCAGATTATTTTTTTTACTGTTTTTTCATTTCTTGCTTCGTCTAGGAGAGGTCAAAACCGGCGTTCGCACGAATCGCGTAGAGCAGCTTCTGCTTCATGATCTCTCGACTTGAGTATGTGGGCAGCTTCAGAAGGTTCATGCACGTGGCACTCGACGGCAGCCGCTCGTCGTCGTCGATTCGCACTTGATGGATGCAAATTTGGGGGGCGAGCTGCCCAAAACCCAGCAAGGGCTGCCGTGACACGCTCGTGATGAACTTGAGCAACGCGGCGCGGTCTTCGACCGTGAAATCATTCTCCACGATGTCCCAGAACCACTGGATCGGCCGCTGCGACGGATGGTACCCACCGCCGTACGCCGTGTGTCGTTGCCAATCCTGGATATCGATCTTGTTGGCTGTCCCACCAATGAGCATTTGAAGCTCCGACGGACTGAACATTTGGATCCACTTGGCGGGGACTAAGTCGCGGAAGCCGCGCAAGAACGCCGCACTTTCGTGGGACGAGAGCACATTGAGCTTGTAGTTAGCCAGCAAATGAATGTATCGAATGCGATTCTCATTCGTGACCGGAACGTTTGCTCCGTCTGGGATGAGGTGGCGTGTGACCACCTGGCCAAACTCCATCTCGCTCACACTAAAGGTGAGAGATAGATCCTCCACGTTTCCCTTGTAGTGCTTCAGTTGCATCAGGTTGCGGTACAAATCCGGATCCAACGAATGCAGATCATCAATGTAGTTAAACTTGCCGAGAAGTTTGTTGAGGAAGAACGCGGCAAACTGAGGCTCCACGAGGATCTCTTCGTACACTGCTTTACCCAGAACGCGTCCCAGAAAGCGAAACCGATCCGTGACTTCTTTCGAAGACTCAACAATCAGACGGGCAGACGGGTTGGGATAAAGGAGCTGCTCATTGGTCGCAAGGAAAAAGCCATACTCCGGGGAAAACGCGCTTCTGGTCAGCTGATCAATGTACTCCTTGAACACTCCTCCGCCATCAATACCGGCTTCCTCGAGCCCTTGTTCGTTGACAAATGTGACTTTGATGCGAGACTTGAGTGCGCTGGGTGACATTGTGTCACAAATTTTCTGAAAAAGCTCGAAACTGTCATCGACAATCTCGTCACGCTTTACGCGGACTTGAATGGCTCGGCTGAATTCGTCTCGCACATGGCCCAAGTTCCGTTTCTCTTCATCCAATAGCTTTTCAAAAAGTTGGACTCGGTCAGTGAATGAGAACACTTGTGGAATCGTCGTCAGAACTAACGATGCTCGCGAGTGCTGTGATAACGAGCCACCAGGGGCCATCAGCGAAGAAAGTGCTTGAACCTCGAAAAGGTCGCCTTCCATCGACTCCAGGTCCACTGTTTCCCTGATGATCGGCATCGATGGCCACAGCCACGCTCCTTCAGTCGAGAAGCGTCTTCGGCAATCACGGTCATACAACTGGTTGAAGAGCTTGACTGAAGTTGTCAGAGCTGGGAAGAGATACTTACTGATGTGTGGACCTTTCGATGGGTCGCTTGCACTCCGGGAGCTCACGTTCGCGTTCCAGCACACATCGTAGACGAACTGCTTCAGGAACCCCACTACATCCCTGACATCGCCCAGCTGGAACGGCCACGCGCGATCGTAGAAGGTCTCGTCATCGAGCGTCAGAAGCATGTGACCGTAGATCACGTTGAAGAAGAGCAGAGGCTGGAGGACAGCATCGCTCACACGCTCGGTCGCAGTGGACTTGGACGTGATCGAATGCTTCACAAGGTTCCACACGCGCTTCGCGACTTCGATTGGCTCCGCGCTTACAGCACTAAGATAAGTCGTAAACGCCGGTGGAGGCAGCCTAAAAGACTGGCGCACAGCCAAGAGATGCGTACGGCCAAGTCCGAGTAGAAACGTAGTGTATACTGCGCAAATTTGACGCAGTGATACGTCAAGTCGGAGAGCACTGAACAGGTGGTGAACAAATGTTGCGTCGTAGAGCTGTTTCCACTGCGTCTTGATAGCATGTTGCCACGTACTCAGAAACACGGCACCATGTAGGGCTTGAGCCTGCTCAGCCTCTTCATCCAGTGATTCTCCGAATATCTGTGCTTGGACTGTGTTAGAGCTCGGTTCGTCCTCATCCATGTCTACATCGTCTGTAGCAGCTGCAACCATCGACGAAGTCTGTGGGGCGACGTCAAATGCCCACTGAATATGCGTCTTGGAGATGATACTAGAAACCATGGTCGTGCCGACTTCCACGACGTCCGAGGAGAATGAAACTCGGGTGAATAGATCGAGAACATTACCGATAGCAATCACGCTCTCTGCCCAAGACAGTATTGGGGAGCCTCCCTGTCTTGTACGGACTGCGCAAAGAGCAGCAGCCCAGAACTTGCTAGCTTGGGATTTATCCTGCTCGCTAGTTGTGGAGAGGTCTTGGGACATCGATTGCTGTGATCAAGCAAACTTAGCGATCAAAGTACAGCGGAAAATGAAGAGGCAAACGTACAATCAGCGGAGATGCTAATGAGTTTGGTGTAAGCAAAATTTTCTTCGCAAACTGAACCAGCACCGGGTACTTTGACGCATCGAAATCTGATGTTGTGAAAGCTGAGGACAAACCCCTGAGCAAGGGCTCGAGTGAACGCACGGCGAGACTTGTGACGATGGACGCGACGCGATCCGTATTTTTGACTGGGTGAAGCACCAACCGTCTTAACGCATCGAATGTACCGAATCCTTTCATCTGAGCCAGTTGCTGCAGCAGACGTGGAAGTGCGATATCTGTATCTTGGGCTCCTGCAGCGATATATCGCTCTCGAGTCGTGAAGGTCTCCAATAACACTACGCACGCAGTCTTCACTTGATCTGTGGTATCCAGACCCGTCTCCACTGCAACGCGGAGCGCGATCTCAAGGATTCGCGAAATCTGATACACCCATGTCGAGTCTTTCGACATAGCCAACACGTTGAAGTCGCTTGTTTTACCTTGAAGAGCGCTCATCAGCAGCATCACAACCACATAGTTCTGTGCGTTACCGAGTCGTATTGCCGTAATCTCGCGCGCAAGTACAAGTCCTTCCTCGCGCCCTCTCTTTCCGTATGCAACTAAAAATTTTCGCACTAGAATCTGTAATGTCGAAGTTGGCGCGAGCGAAGTCGGCGCGCCTGTTGAACCCACGAGCGCAGCCAGCTCCGCCTCGAGCTCGCTGAAGACGCGTGACCGCACACGCCTCGTGGTCGCCACGCGTCGATACATGGCCTGAATCTTGGTACTCGCGGCCATGCGCTTGCGATGCGCTACGCGTTCCTCACGTAGCAGCTTGGATTGCAGCAGCAGCTCATCTTTCGAGAGGCTTCCGGGCGTGGCGACGGCCGCGGTCGAGCTCGCCGTTGCGCCGGAAGCGAACGTAGGCTTCTTGCGGCCACTGAGGTTCACCTTGCGGGACGACTTGAAGCTGCCGTCGAACATGGTCGCGTGTCTCTCGCCGACGCTTCTGGAAGTTCTTTCGGTAGGGGGAAACGGATCCAAGCGAAGATGACGTAAGGAAAGCAGGAGGGGGCACAACGAAAACTGGACCCAGACAAAAAGGGAGGAGGCACTGAAGGAGGGATCACGGTAGTGCCAGAGGAACTAGCCAACCATCACTCTCGTCAACTTCACGAGTTTCGACGATCACTCCCATTCATCGCCGGCGAAGTACGCTCTCCAACGCTTTCTTGAGCGAGTCTCTCGTGCTGGGAGGCGGCGTGGCGAGACTCGCACTTCGCAGTTGTGATGTCCCACGCGCTAGTAATGTCGTGGGCCGTGGGGTGGCGGGTGGTTGCGAATCTCGCTTTGCTGTGAGTTCGTCGAGTTGTGCCTGTCGATGCTGCTGCACCTGATTCGCAAGCTTGTGCAGTGGCCGCTTCGGCGCTCCATCTTGCACTACTTGGTTTAGCAAGGATTGACGCTCATCTCGTTCTTCCTGAGCGCGTCGATCGACGACCGAAACAAATATCGACTCGTTCGGAGTCGACAAGGCGTATCGAGGACCTGTAGGTGCTGAGTTCACTCCTGATAAAACATGGTTCTGGAGTGGTCGATCGTCCTGCTGATTGCCATTTAGAACCACTCTGAGATCGTGGCACTGATTCCCCACTACAGGGTGAACATCTTTGTAGATCATCTTGAGGCGTACTTTTTCGACCTCGTACAACAGCTCGGTGTAGTCTTTCTTCATTTTGTCCCGATATAGTTGCCCGTCCACAAACACAACGTCACCGCAGCGTTTGTCCAGTTCATCGAGCGACTCTCGACACAGGTCGGATGCATAGTTCAGTTGGTAGAAGAGTCCATCGCGCTCCTTCTGTTCTGCAAGTCGATGTGTGGACAGCGATCTGAAATGCCTCCGCGGGTCACTCGCGACGAGCTCAAAGCTACGAAGAGCTTCCAGCGCCTTCTCACGCTTCTGGATATAGTGCATCGCCTGTTCCCACAGTACGACAGCATCAGCGAAAAGGTCATAGTGATCTGCGTGAGTGTACTTCAACACAAGATCGAGTTTAGCTTTGGGTTTCATCTTGAGCGCAGCCAAGACTACCTCCATTCGCCTCTGCAAATCGACTCGAAGCGGCAATGGGGCATGACTAGCAGCAATCACATCTCGCGCTTGGACTCCAGCACTGCGAGTACTGCTTTTGCGAGTGGGCGTCGGTGCAGGTGCGACCGGATCCCCTTGATTAGCAGCGAAGAGGTGCCTTTGAAGAATGACGCGACGCGCAGCTTCCCCGTCCAAGACTTTCTTCTTCGATGCTGAGTTAGCTGACATGCTTTGGACAAGACTGTCAAGAGCCATCTTTCGAGCGTTCGTAGATCTTGAGAGAATTGTCTGCTCAGATGCACTTTCTGGGCCTTCTGCCCTTGTCTCGTGCTGTGAATCGCTGTCGTCACTCTCATCTACTTCATCCACCTCTGGCTCCGTAGAGCTCTCTGGGCGATTTTGAGTTTCAACACCAGATCCGAAATCTTCACCCGCCTTAAGTTGAGCTCTTGAGACGGGACGAATACTGTCCACGAAACTTGATTCAGGTACGAAGCTAGAATTGACGAAGGGGGCATGCCCAGTTTTTGCCAAGGTTGCTGACGTCGCGTTCGATGCGAAAACGTTTCGCATACTCGGCGAAGGAGCACCTACGAGCGAGGTACCCACTCTCCCAAATACGCGTTTCCTAGCATCGACGAATTGGTTGAGAGTCATCGATTCCCCTTCGATGCCCGTAGCAATGGATTGAAACGGCAGCCCGATGGAGACTGTTGCTGCATTTGTTGGGTCGGCGGAAGATACAGACGAAGCCTGTGTCCAGCCCTCTTGTTGTGGTTCAGCTTGTGCGTCTTGATAAAAACCGAGATATTCGTCTGCTCGGCTTTTCACCGTCAAGTCATCCTGGAAGGGGAGGTTTGTACACACACCGCGAAGATTGGATTTTACCAGGACGTTGCCTTTCTCGAACAGGAAGCTATCCACTGTCGACATATAGTCAACGAGAGTGCCGGTGTCTGGAAAAGCTGGGGCCCACTCATCGTGGATCAAATCCTCGACATCCTTCATTCCGAAAGCAATCGGCTGGATACATTTTAGCCGAAACATGTGGGATCCTGGACTTGAGCCGTTAGCAATAGGAAAAGAAGGATAATTCTGGTAAATGCTCTTGGGTTGAACTCGCTTTGCAGATGGACTGGTAATAACAGCAGCAATCTGCTCCTTTGATGCAATCGACTCCTCTGTAGTAGATATTGGTCCCACAATCTCCTCAGTAATCTTGCCACTCGCCTGTTGCAGATAGCTATCACGGTATTCGCGAGACTTTGCAACAGCCGTATCTCTGATTGCTGAAGAGGCCGGTCTAGTGATGACCAGTCGAGTCGGTAGTCGAGTTGATGCCGGAGAAGACGCCGGGCGCTTTCCAGCGGCAACTTCTTTTGAGTTGACTTGCCGTTTAGATGACCCGAATATCTTGGACAGAGCATTGTCAAACGCATCGCGTGTCAGGATGAGCAACTTGGCGTGAGCGGACTTCACGGATAGCGTGAAAGGCCATGTCTCCGTTTTCGAAAGAAGGCCAATCTCCCCGAAGAATGCTCTTCTGTGCTCAATTGCACTATCTACTGATCGTCTGTCATCAAGTCTGGATGATCGGCGACGGGAAAGGGTAGCCAGGACTTCGATACCTGATTCTGCGGAGAGCTGGCCCTCCATAACAATGAAAAATTGTTCCATGCAGGAATTTTTAGTGCAGACTGCCGCGCCTTCCTCCAAAGATTTCCATCTGAAGTATTTGGCAACTTCAATAAGTTGGTCGACATTGAGGCTTGAGAACATGGGAATATAGCTGAAGGCGCTGACGACGACACGGAGCAACTTCGTCGTCTCTTCCCTGGAGAGCGCATGTTCAGGAGGGTCTTTCCAGAACGGAAAATTCTCACGTGATTTGCTGTAGATGACGGAGGTCACTTTCTCTTGAATCAAGTCTTCAAATTGGTCCGGCCGTTGGGGCACCAACGACATGACTGCATCAAGATCCCGTACTTTCCACTCTGAGGCTAGCATTCTCTCCAGCGCGTGCATCTTGAACTGATGAGCTGTCATCGCTGGCGTAGACAAAGCGTCTAGTCTATCCTGTGTTGGGTCAATTGCGAGTTTTGAGGCATCCGTATCATCTCCATTGATGACCGAAATCTGACGTTTCTTCATTTGGCGCTTCTTCCTAGCCTTTCGTCTTTCCGCTCGATAGTTTTCTTGTGTGTTAAGCACTGCTTGCTCCAAGCGTTCGATGGTAACCTGGCGTCTCAGCTCGAGTTTAAACATGGACTCAAGTCGAATCAAATTGGCCGACCGATCAATCACACCATTTCGCACACTTTTTAGCAGCATCTGCCGAGTACGCTGATACAACGCCTCGCCAAGCTGAAAGGCAATCTCAGCGAGCTTCTTGTATACATTTTTAACGCTGAGAAACTTGCGTAAATGCCGCTGCATTTGAAACGGAGAGATGTCGTGGATGCTAGACGCTTTCCTTCTTGATTCGTTGCCATCGCTTTTCCGTTCGGGCTTCTCTACAACCTCTTCATCGTCGGAAGAATCGCCGTTATCTTGATCATCCTGTTTTGGGTAGTGAGCTGACAGAAACACTTTCAGCCGGTCGGGCTTGAATCTCAGTTCCATCATCAACTGGGCCACATGTGTTTCCAGGTGACGGCGCCACTCGAAGGCATCCGAATCGCTCGTGAGGTTCTCACCTAACGTGATTCCGTCGGTTGGGGCCTTGGTGTCCTCCCCGTCCGCCATGGACTGCACTAACCGGGTGCGACGCCTTCCATGGGCACTAGCGGCGCGAAATACATTCTCCATGGGGTAGTCGCATCTTCTAGTGTCGCGAACTCCGATTTCAAGGCTGGCATCTTGTCGATAAGACCGCCGAGTTAGATCTCGTCCGCGTCCTTTCCAGCATCACTACTCCGACGCCTCACCTCGGATGGCCTGAAACGTCTTCTGCCGAGCATCTGCAGTCGCTAGCATGTTGTGCACGTCACCACCTGCAGCATCCGCATGCCTTGGGATCGAAGGAGACGGCGCTGACTCGTCGAATGGCTCTCTGCCGCCATCGACAGCAGCGGATCCTTCGACAGCCGCCTCCACAGCGCCTCTGTGGGCATCTTCACGCACGGGAGAGGCGTCGGCGCCGCCCGCGGGTTCCTCCATCGAGCGAGACGAGCGCTCTCTATCGCCGAGCCATCTTCCCAGCGAGTTGAAGTCGGTTTTCCCCCTTCGGCCTCGCAGGGAAATGCCAGGACCATCACTCCGTTCCGTAATTTACACCAGAACCAACAAAAAAATCCCCTTCCAGTTTTCCCAAATTTCCACAAACCCTTTCACTTTTCTGTTCTCGGGTTAACCTCTTATCCGCTATCTTTTTCGGCGTCAAATATCATCTTCCACAGGTCCTCGCGTCCCTTCACTTCATTCACGCACCTGCCCGACGTCACCAGCTGGCGCTGGAGGATCGCCACGCTCCTCCTCCTCCTCCGCTGCTCTCCGCTCCCCTCCGCTGTTCTCCGCTCCTCCTCCGCCGATCTCCTCCGCTCAGTTCTCCATTTGCCCCTCCTCACGAGCTCACCATGGACAGCTATGGGGCCGTCGCCTTCCCTCACGAGCAGGACGCGTTCCTGCAGCAGCCGCCGGCGTCGCCGCCCTCGCGCCGCACGTCGTGGGCCGCCATCGCCGTCGGCGCCGCCGTCGGACTCGCGGGCGTCGGCTACTGCGCGTCGCTGCACTCGACGCTCGCGAACCAGCAGGCCGTGCTCGCGCAGATGCAGCAGCAACTGTGCGTGCTCTCGTGTCGCTTGTCATTTCGTGATACCGTGATCTCTAACGTGGCGTGGGATGCAGGCAGGCCATGCACGCCGCCGTGCTCGACAAGCCCGCGGTCGTGGCCGAGACCGTGCAGACTTGGCGCAAGTACAAGCGCGAGAAGGCGCCCAAGACCCACAAGCTGCCGCACAAGTTCGCGCTCGACTTCCCCACGCCGCTCAAGACCCAGGACAACCGAGGCACGTGCTGGGACTTTGCCACGGTCGCTGTGCTCGAGTATTCGTACCGAGAGCAAGGGATCCGCGAAGGATGGCTCCAGGAAGACGAGTACCTTGCGCTCTCGGAGCAGGCTTACGGCGCCGAGGTGCTGCGTCTGTGCGCCGGCCCGGCCGGTTCGCCGCAGCAGGTTGCGTGTCTCATCCCAGGCAACGAGATCTGGAAGAACTCGACCGAGGGAGGCGAGTCCGCCGAGCTCTACTACCTCGTGAACGGACTCAAGGACTCGATCTTCCCCGTCTCGGTGTGCCCGTACCAAGTCGACAGCGGCAACGACACCAAGTGCGACGGCCTCACACCTGAAAAGCGCGCGAAGAACCCACTCAACCTTCAGGTCAAGAAGATTGAGACTTACTACGAAGAAGTCGAGACCAAGGAGGCGCTGGTGCGCGACCAACGCGCCATGGCCTTCACGACCTCCATGCCGTACGTCACGCACTACTACCCGTGCATCGGCGAGCTTGCGAGCGACCCGCGCTGCAACCCGACCGGCCCGTCCTGTACACTGTGCCCTCCTGAGCTTTCGGCGACGACGTGCTGTATCCCAATCCCTGGCGGTGAGAACTTCAACATGCACGGCGAGTTCATCTCCAGCGTCGGCATGACCGTCGAGGGCGGCCACGTGATGACGCTCGTGGGCTACAATGATGTCTACCGCAGCAAGGACGGCTACGTGGGTGGCTACATCCTCAAGAACTCGTGGTGGGACGGCATCCACCCAGCGCTTGGCCCCAAGCATGCGCGTGGCAGCCACACGATCAAGTACTGGCTCCAAGAGATCTCGGACTGGGAGGAGCGATCGATGTGTCCCAACAGCTACAACCCGGAGAACTGGTACCAGTGCGGCAACTTCGACGAGGTCATCCACGCGCACGCTGAGTCGGGCACACGCGTGCCGCTAAAGTCGACGCGCGCGGCGGCCTCGGCCGTCGGCATTGAGTCGTGCCTCTCGGCCGAGACCAAGCTCTACGCCGACACTAACCTCCAGCCGCTCCACCTCAAATGCACGGACGAAACGTACTGTAATGTTGACTCCAACTTTACGTACTTCGTGCGTAACTCGACCGACTACGGCGACCGTATGCAGATCATGTGCCTCTTCGAGTACAACAATGTCACGGCCGCGTCGAGCGAGCTTTGCCTGCCGCCCATGACCATCGAGAAGATTGCGTACGTGCTTTCGCCGGTGGATGAGGAGATCCGCGAGAACGACCCGGACGTCTGTGGCTTCTACTTCTACCCGTACGAGATCCAGCACCAGTACAACAGCAAGTTCGGCAACTTCTACGTGAACAACTACGAAATCGAGTGGGCGCCTCAGTCGTTCGTGGCCAACAAGGCTGATTACCCAGAGCTGGATTACTCGGACGTTGAGCAGTCGACCAAGAAGCAGAACAAGTACTCGTTCGTGGGTCCGTTCCCGTTCGCCAAGGTCGTCCCGGAGGATGCATGGCACGGCGGGGAGCTGTAAGGTTGCTTCATTAGGTCCCATAGTGTGGATACTGTAAAAAGCTCGCCGAACATCGACGTAGAGATCAATGATATCCTTAGTTTTGGTCTCCTAAATCCTACGAGAGAGGAGCAAAACCTCTGTCATCAAGTGAGGGTGCCAAGCCAAGACGTCTCGCGCGCAGTACTTGTACTTCCTGCTGCAGCATTACTCGTGAAGTTCGCCTTTCTTCGCGAAGTCGCACTTGCCGTTGCTGCATACAAATCCGACGTCACATTTGGCGATCCACTGAGCTGTCGCAGGGTTGAAGCACTCAGTGGAGTTGACCGTCGGACCACGGCAAGTCGTGGTGTCGATCGCGCAATACTGGCCGGATGGACATTGCTTGTAGCAGATAACACCTTGGGTTTCTTCATGGACGTGGACGCCGAGTCCCTTGGTTCGGGCGCAAATTGCAGCCAAGGTAATCGCAAACGGGAACGAACAGTGTAGCTTCATGGACGGTAAGAGGAACTGGGGCCGCAATATGCAGAGCAAAGGACGGCGAGAAAAGGAGCGGAGTCGCTCGAGAGTGTTTCCGAGAATTTCCGTCGATGTTGCAACGAGACTCGATTTGTAGTCTGTTGATTTCAACAAGTAGACCCAAATAGCTACATTGACACAAATGCAAGCGAAGAACATCCCAGCAGAGGGTTTTATCCAGTTTTCTTGCACTGAGCATCGACACACGCAGAGCCTTTGTCACACTTGGAGATCCACAAGGACGTCGCCGGAAGGATTGAAGCAGTCGGTTAAGCCTTTCATCGGAGGGTAGCACGTGTTCGTACCTCTCGCACAATGCGGACCTGCTTGTCGTTAGCTTTAGAGCGTACTATTAGGGTTTACGTTGGCCTCAGAGCGTACTGAAACTCGTTTGATCTCTTGCTCATCGACGCGCTCGTTCTCTGTGCATACTCTCTGCTGGAAGACCCGCTGCCGCCAACGTCAACGACTTCTCTTGCTTGAGGTGTCAAGTTGAAGAGCCTTCAATTGAGCCCACGGCCGCGTCAACACTCCACGACTCATCAACTCGATTTCGCCAAACCTCAAGTCCTTGGCGCCACCGATCTGTCTACTCGTACCCACTATTTCAGCCAATTCTGTTTCTCCATTTGCTGAGTCGGTGGTAGGAGCTTCAACTGGTGACCGCAATGTGACTCCTCTTGCCAGTCGAGACTTCAATGAGCTGCTCACCAGACAGATGACAGGTCTCCACAATCCTCATTCGGCTTCTTCCTTCTTCCTACACACTCACGATTGCAATAATGGCCCAGGAGCTCAAGTTCCCCGAGGGCTTCGTCTGGGGCGCGTCCACGGCCTCGTACCAGATCGAGGGCGCGACGAACGAAGGGGGTCGCGGCGACTCGATCTGGGACGCGTACTCGCGCATCCCGGGCAAAGTCGTGAACGGCGACACGGGCGCCGTGGCCTGCGACCACTACCACCGCTACAAGGAAGACGTGCAACTCATGAAGAGCCTCGGACTTAAGCACTACCGCTTCTCCATCGCGTGGCCACGCATCATCCCCGCAGGTCTTGGCGACGTGAACGAGGAAGGTATTGCGTTCTACAACAACCTCATCGACGAGCTACTCGCCAACGGCATCGAACCTCTGCCGACGCTTTTCCACTGGGATCTGCCGCTCAGACTCCAGCTCGAGTACGATGGCTGGCACGGTGGTGAGATCATTCAGGAAGCGTTCATCAAGTACGCGCGCGTGTGCTTCGAGCGCTTCGGCGACCGCGTCAAGCAGTGGCTCACGATCAACGAGCCGTATATCTACACGGTCATGGGCTACAGCCTCGGGTTCCTCGCGCCAGGGCGCACGCACAACAGCCACATCGAGCCGTATGTCGTCGCACATAACTTGATCCTCGCACACGCCAAGGCCGTCGATCTCTACCGTCGCGAGTTCAAGCCAACGCAGGGCGGTCGTATCGGCATCACGCTCGCAATCGACTGGAACGAAGCAGCGCCGGCTTCCGATCCACAGGAGCAGAAGCGCAACGAGGAAGCCGCCGAGCGTGCTCGTCTCTTCTGCGCTGGCTGGTTCGCCGACCCGATCTACTTCGGCGACTACCCGGAGATCATGAAGCAACGCGTGGGCGACCGGCTCCCCAAGTTCACCGATGACGAGAAGAAGCTCATCAAGGACACCAACGACTTCTTCGGCGTCAATTCGTACAGCACGCGCTACACCAAGCCGACTGAGGCCTTCCAGAGCGGCGCCGCCCCAGAGGGCAAGGGCAGCTACCAGCACGACTGCGGCACTGAGGTTTTCCTCGATGATGCTTGGGAACGCACGGATGTGGACTGGCCTGTTGTGCCTGAGGGCTTCAGCAAGATGCTCCAGTGGATCCAGAACCGCTACAAGCCCGAAGGCGGTATCTACATCACCGAGAACGGCTGCGCCTGGGCTGGTAAGACCCGCGAAGAGTCGATCAACGACGACTTCCGCGTCGAGTTCTACCGCAAGTACATTGGCGCAGTGCACAACGCGATCCAGCAAGGCGCCGACGTGCGTGGTTACTATGCCTGGTCCTTCATGGACAACTACGAGTGGTCGGCCGGCTATGCCAAGCGCTTTGGACTCGTCTGGGTCGACTACGAGACCCAGGAGCGCGTGCCCAAGAAGTCGGCGCTCGCCTACAGCGAGATCATCAAGAAGAACGCCGTGCTCGCCTAGGGTAGCGTAGCGCAAATGTATGTGGCATGTCGTGGAGTGTTGCATAATACTATTCCTCCTCCCAGGAGGCCTTTAGGACGGACGAAATAGCTTCAAGACCAGTGGTTTCGCTTACATCATGGTTTCTCGAACACACAGCATCGCGACAAAGGAATGTCATGTTACAGCTAACCCAACGGGTCTTGCTGCCTCTGGTTCATCAGCCTTAGGAGTCCTTCGGCGGGGTTGGACTTGGTGGGTTGGCACGTGAAGCAGGGATGGCACTTGGTGGACGTGGTTGGGTAAGAGGAGCACTCGGTTGGTCAATATCCGAGCACGGCAAGAGCCTCACGCGCTGCGTCGACCGCAATGCTGATCGCTGAGGGACGTCTTGTTGTTGATCAGTCTTATTTCCGTTGCCGAAAGCCCAGGCCCAGGCCCAGGCCCACCCCCAGTCGGGTCGGCTCATTCCCGACTTATCCTTTGGAGAAGGCTCGGGCGTGGGCTGCGGGGTGTTATCGCCATAGTCGCACTTGCCATTCGTGCACTCGATGCCCTCGTCGCACTTGATGGTCCACAGCGACGTCTTCGGGTTGAAGCACTCGGTTGTTCCCTCTTTCGGAGCACGGCACGTATCCGAACCTCGCGCGCAGTACTGGCCGTTTGGACAGTGGTTGTTGCAGATCGGGCCGTTCTCATCCCCGTCACCAAAAGCCCAGGCCCAGGCCCAAGCCCAACCCCAGTCTGGTCGATCCGTCATCGAATTATCCTGAGGTGGTGGTTCGAACATGGGCTCACGCATGGGTCCCGGGTTCATCATGGCATGCCCGCAATTGCCACTCGAGCAGAAAATGCCTTGGTCGCAATTGGTCGTCGTGGTCTCGGCCGCAACGTCGAGCAAGGCGATGGCGACAAGGGCAGTGGCAGCGAAGACGGTGAGCTTCATGATGTCAGGCGAATTGAGGAATGTGGGAAGCAGTCAGGGAGACCAAGATGGTCTTCACGATTGAGGGGTCCTCGGAGGACCCCTTGCGTCACAGAGCCAGGACTCCTTTGTCTTGCGCAAGCCGTCATCACTTGTAGTGGATGGAGCACCCATTGAAGGCCGTCAGGATAGTCTCATTTTCGATGGCATAGATTTCTCAGACGCGAGAGCCTCAAGCCAAACACTGACCGTTGAGAGCATGACCTTGGGGCCGAGATAGATCAGTATAGAGAGCGAGTAGAGTGACACTTTGCTAAAGAAGAAACCGTCTTTACCAGTATTCTGTTGCCCCAGATTACGCGCAGACAGATTACGCGCTCGTGGTTGAGTACAAGCATCGCTCGTTGCCAGCCTCGTTACCGGCCATGTCGCGAGTTGTTAAACGGACTCGTCCGATACATTCCCGGACCTCACATCTTTCTCGATGACCAAAAAGCTCTCCGCCTTGTGCTTGGGGGTCCTATCAATAGTAGTATGTCAACGCTGAATCAGCAGGCGCAACCACTCGCTCATTCGCACTGGAGGTCGCTGCTGCGGGGCCGTGATTGAATCTCGACTGGACGCTGGTGGACTCATTCAAGTCTGGTTTTGTTAGGTTGTCGACGACGCGCACGAAGAGGGTCTCATACGAGTGGCCGTCAAGTGGGGGTGGAGTCTCTGATGTGAACTGTCCCAAGGCGGGAAAGGCGACGGCGAAACCCAAGCACCAACGCCGGTGTTATTAGCAGCGTGACTTTCCAGGGAACCCAAAGCAGTGTTTGCGGTTTTGCAACTCGAACAAGAGGGAGGAAAACACGCTCTGGTCGCAATCGTTTGCTTGACTAACCGTGCCAGAGGCAAGAAGGAATGTTTATTTGATGGTTACCATGAACTTCCCCGGTGTTTCGCTGCAGATACCGTCAGTTGAAGCTAAGGATGTTTTAGGAAAACAAAGGAATCTGTTCGCCTCTGCACCAAACTAGCTTACGCGTAGTCACACTTGCCGTTCTTGCACTTGAAACCAGGGTCGCACTTGCCGATCCAGCGAGACGTCGCAGGGTTGAAGCACTCCGAGTTGCCCTTAGGAGCGCGGCACGTGGTCGTGCCACGAGCACAGTACTGGGCTCGTGTGCGGCAGAGGACCCCCTCCATGAATCAGGTGCCTCTGCCACGCCCAAGCTTGCGGTAGCTGATGACGCTCAGCCGTCGTCAGCTGCTGTGTGAATAGGTGTCAGTCAGCACCCATTGAAGGGCATGTTGGATTGGCTCCTTCTCACGAGCACATCCTGCGCCGTCCGTCGTCTGTCCACCGCAGCGGACAGAGATGAGACCGGCAAGTGGTCAAGCTCTTCAAGTGGCACCCAGACCGTCTACGACGGAGCGGACGGCGGGCAACCGAGTTCCCGCATCGCAGACGCGGGCTGCAGTGTTGCAACCTGATTTACCAGACGCATCCATCTTCGAGGCAACTCAGTCGCAACCGCCAACTCATGACGACAAGGAGAACCAGCGGCGAGGCGATTTCCATTGGGGAAACAAGAAGTGAATCACTTTTTGGCGGGTTTTTGTTCAACGGTTGAACCAACTTGAGTGGTAAGCTCACACCTGCACGGGAACTTGCGAGGCTTTCTCCAGCTGGTTCTCGCACAAGCGCCATTGCAGGAACGGGGAACACGTGGGTGCAAGTGCCATGTGCGCTGGTTGCATCAACGGCAACAGTTTACAACCGTAGTGCGAGTCCGTGGTTGCGAATACAGTACTGTAAACAGGCCGTTCTTGATATTCAAAGCTGTCCTGGTTCAACTCACAACGACTGCAATTGAATGCGCACACTAATGCGCCAGCGTAAAAGAGTACGAAAGCAACTGAGTGATCGATCGATCGATTCATTGATGTAAATGCAGCGGTACATGTATGAAAACGCGAGATGAAGACCTATCCTACTGTGCTACTATGCTACTAAGCTACTATGCTACTATCCTACTGTCCTACTGTCCTATGCTGCAGCGCGACGCCAGAGCCGAAGAGGCCGCGCGGCATGGCCGACGGCGCGAAGACCGCGGCGAGCAGCTCCAACGCGCGCTCGGCCGCTTCTTCGATGGCCGAAACCGTCGTTCTCGCGCGCTCCAAGGTGAGCTGCGCGGGCGGCGTGGCGTGGTCGACCGCAAGATCGGTCGCGGTGGCTGTCGCGGCGGCTGTCGCGGAAGCCGCAGCCGCAGCCGCGGGAGCGCTCGTCTCCAAGGTGAGGTCGAGCGTCTGTTGCACGGCGGCGGTCGTGGTCTCGAGCTCCAAGGCGAGCTGCGAGACTTGTCGGGTGGCCGTCTCGGAGTCGAGAGTCGTCTCGGTGGTCGCGGCGGCGGCGGCATCCATGGCGGTGTCCGTCTCGATCTCGATGTGGGTATCCGTGTCGGGATGGGTATCCGGCTCAGTGTAGGTATTGGTATTCGGATCCGTGTCGACGACATCGAGTGGCGTCAGCGTCGGCGGCGTGAGCGTCGATGGGTGCGGCAGCTGCGTGGCGGCTGACGGTGTCGCGAGCTCCAAGGCGAGCTCGGACGCGGAGGGTTGGTGGTGGAGGTCTTCGCTCGCGGGCGTCCACTCGAGCGCGCGATCGAGCGTGGCTTCGAGGGCCGCAGCCCAGGACTCTAAGTCCAAGGCGACTTCGGGGGCTTCGAGCGGCGCGTCGGAAGCGTCGAAAGCGTCGGAAGCGTCAAGCGCGTCCGTGCTCGACGTCGAGATCGAGACCGAGGTCGAGGTCGCAACCGTGTGCTCCAAGGTGAGCTCGGACGGTCGTTGTTGTTGTTGTTGCTGCTGCTGCCGTTGCTGCTGTTGTTCATGCTGATGATGTGCTGGTGTAGCCGATGGCGGAGGCGCGAGATCCAACGTGAGCTCGTTTGCCTCGTGGAGAGCAGCAGTGGCGGTCACCGTCGTCGGCTCGGCACACAGCACCAGCATCGCGCGGTCAAGCGCGTCTTGGACGGACGCGGCCAGCGCATCGAGCTCCAAGGCGAGCTCGGATGTCTGAGGCGCGGCCTCGGCGACGCGCACGGCGTCGTCATTGTCGTCGTCAATGTCATTGTCATTGTCGGTGATGATGGCGTTGGTGGCGGCCGGCAGAGCGGCACAGGTCGCGACGAAAGCCGCGGCCTTGGCGCTCGCGCTCTGCGCGATCGAGGCTCTGGTCGGCGTGGACACGGCGGGCGCCGCGGTGGCTGGCACGAGGAGCATCATCGCGAAGATCATCGTGGTTCGGGAAGAGGTGGTGGGTTGGCTGGAGCTCGAAGAGAGCGGGGGCGTCGGAAGCGCTTGGGAGGCGAGATCGCCAGAGACGAGAGTGGAGCTCGGGCTGAAGCTGCGCGAGATCCGTGGGGAATGAAGGCGAGAGACTCGCAGATATGGCTGCATCGGAGCCCCATCTGAGATGGGACGAGGCGAGGCGATGAAGGCCGAGAGGCGAGAGACCCCGAGTCTCTTGAGGGGCGTGGTCAAGACCCATCCATCAGTCGCGACCTACTCGCGGAGGTGGTCAAGACCCATCGATGGCTAGTGGTTGTTCACTAGTCTAGTCTCGTTGGTGGTGTTGGCAGTGATAGGGGTAGTGGTGGCATGTTGGTGAGGAGGCTAGGACGCGGACGAAGGATCTCTGTGGGCGAGTGACGCACGAGTCGTCAGATGGCTACAGTGTACTGAGTTGAGTGTACAGTTTGGCGAGAGACAGAGACGGTGGAGGGCGCGTATGTCGTGTCTTGTCGGGTTTGAGATGAGAGAGGGTCTCGCCTTTGGGTGAAGAGGCAATGGAGAGTGGACGAAGGTGGTCGAGGCTCGGGTCGGGAAGAGACGCACGGCCGAGATCTCCAGTGCTAGTGAATGGATGATGACTTGGCTGGGCGTGCACTTTCTCTATGGGTTGGCACGCATCAAAGTCAGACAAGCCACGACTCGAGAGGTCACACGCCATGCTCACTCACACACCAGCAAGCTTCGCTCCGCGCCATACCGTACGTTCCATAGAGCAAACGCGGCAGACGAACCGTCGCTTCGTGCGGGGGCCTGACCGTGGGACATACCGAGCAATGGAAGAACTCGCTTGTGGCCGAGAGTGAGTCATGAAGACAGAGACGGAGAGCTGTGGGTTCCATAGCGTATGCGTACAAAAGAGAAGAGCACGTGGGGGAGTGGATGGAGGCATGTGAAGATGGAAGGAGCACAGTATCAGATGGGTCGGCCTTCCTCCCATCGGACACACCGACTTCTTGTTACTGTAAGGTCATGAGTCTTCACGTGCTCATTCTACAGTGATATCTGATATGGACAGGCACCGGCACTGGCTGGCATCAACTAACCGGCTCACGTCGATGTCGACCACCAAGAAGTGGTTTGATACGCTGTCGGAAGCACGTGGCCCGGTGGTGGACAGTTAAAGGGTGTGGAGGCCATGGCTGTGCATACACGGGAGAGGCGGCGAGCTCCATTGCCTCTTCACCCAAAGGCGAGACCCTCTCTCATCTCAAACCCGACAAGACACGACATACGCGCCCTCCACCGTCTCTGTCTCTCGCCAAACTGTACACTCAACTCAGTACACTGTAGCCATCTGACGACTCGTGCGTCACTCGCCCACAGAGATCCTTCGTCCGCGTCCTAGCCTCCTCACCAACATGCCACCACTACCCCTATCACTGCCAACACCACCAACGAGACTAGACTAGTGAACAACCACTAGCCATCGATGGGTCTTGACCACCTCCGCGAGTAGGTCGCGACTGATGGATGGGTCTTGACCACGCCCCTCAAGAGACTCGGGGTCTCTCGCCTCTCGGCCTTCATCGCCTCGCCTCGTCCCATCTCAGATGGGGCTCCGATGCAGCCATATCTGCGAGTCTCTCGCCTTCATTCCCCACGGATCTCGCGCAGCTTCAGCCCGAGCTCCACTCTCGTCTCTGGCGATCTCGCCTCCCAAGCGCTTCCGACGCCCCCGCTCTCTTCGAGCTCCAGCCAACCCACCACCTCTTCCCGAACCACGATGATCTTCGCGATGATGCTCCTCGTGCCAGCCACCGCGGCGCCCGCCGTGTCCACGCCGACCAGAGCCTCGATCGCGCAGAGCGCGAGCGCCAAGGCCGCGGCTTTCGTCGCGACCTGTGCCGCTCTGCCGGCCGCCACCAACGCCATCATCACCGACAATGACAATGACATTGACGACGACAATGACGACGCCGTGCGCGTCGCCGAGGCCGCGCCTCAGACATCCGAGCTCGCCTTGGAGCTCGATGCGCTGGCCGCGTCCGTCCAAGACGCGCTTGACCGCGCGATGCTGGTGCTGTGTGCCGAGCCGACGACGGCGACCGCCACTGCTGCTCTCCACGAGGCAAACGAGCTCACGTTGGATCTCGCGCCTCCGCCATCGGCTACACCAGCACATCATCAGCATGAACAACAGCAGCAACGGCAGCAGCAGCAACAACAACAACAACGACCGTCCGAGCTCACCTTGGAGCACACGGTTGCGACCTCGACCTCGGTCTCGATCTCGACGTCGAGCACGGACGCGCTTGACGCTTCCGACGCTTTCGACGCTTCCGACGCGCCGCTCGAAGCCCCCGAAGTCGCCTTGGACTTAGAGTCCTGGGCTGCGGCCCTCGAAGCCACGCTCGATCGCGCGCTCGAGTGGACGCCCGCGAGCGAAGACCTCCACCACCAACCCTCCGCGTCCGAGCTCGCCTTGGAGCTCGCGACACCGTCAGCCGCCACGCAGCTGCCGCACCCATCGACGCTCACGCCGCCGACGCTGACGCCACTCGATGTCGTCGACACGGATCCGAATACCAATACCTACACTGAGCCGGATACCCATCCCGACACGGATACCCACATCGAGATCGAGACGGACACCGCCATGGATGCCGCCGCCGCCGCGACCACCGAGACGACTCTCGACTCCGAGACGGCCACCCGACAAGTCTCGCAGCTCGCCTTGGAGCTCGAGACCACGACCGCCGCCGTGCAACAGACGCTCGACCTCACCTTGGAGACGAGCGCTCCCGCGGCTGCGGCTGCGGCTTCCGCGACAGCCGCCGCGACAGCCACCGCGACCGATCTTGCGGTCGACCACGCCACGCCGCCCGCGCAGCTCACCTTGGAGCGCGCGAGAACGACGGTTTCGGCCATCGAAGAAGCGGCCGAGCGCGCGTTGGAGCTGCTCGCCGCGGTCTTCGCGCCGTCGGCCATGCCGCGCGGCCTCTTCGGCTCTGGCGTCGCGCTGCAGCATAGGACAGTAGGACAGTAGGATAGTAGCATAGTAGCTTAGTAGCATAGTAGCACAGTAGGATAGGTCTTCATCTCGCGTTTTCATACATGTACCGCTGCATTTACATCAATGAATCGATCGATCGATCATGCATTCATTCACGCCTGCATCGAGCCAGTCAACCGCGCGATCGATCCATGGACGAACGAAGAATGAATCCGTCCGCTTCCATTCTTCCAACCCCACTCTTCGCTCGTCAATCTTCTGTGGAATACGGCGATGCTGTACGACAGCGCGTGCGCGAGAAAGAGGAGGGCCTGTCGTGTGTACATACTGTATTGTACAGTACTCGGATCTTCTTACAGCACGGGCAGACGTGATGAGCCCTGGGTCTCGTCTTGGCTTCAGAGAATGGCGCGCGGGGGTGCGGTGGTGTCTTGACATTCGAGTGACTTGAGTCACTTTCTCTGGGTCTGCATTTTAGTCTCCTATTCGCAACCAGGATGCGAAGCTTCGGCTTGCGCAATCCAGTACCGGTACTACGAGTAGATCGACTGCACTTCCAACCAGCAAGCGAGATCGAGGTCGATGGTGTCCAGCATCTCTGCAGCCACTCGGGCAATCACGGACACGACTTCACCGATTGACCGCTGGTGATTTTATCCTTGTATCTGCTCGATCCCAGGTCAGGCCACAGGAGTCTTCATGGGACTCCTATTGTACCGCGCCTCGTACGGGTGCTGGTAGGGCAACAAGTCAGTGCTAATGACTAATGGGAGCAGTGTGCTGAGCAACTCGAACCGCCAAGATTTCAAGCGACAGAGGTCAGATGAAAAATGAATTCATTGGGAAACAAACTAGTCTGTTCACCACCGCACTAAACAAGCTTACGCGTAGTCACACTTGCCGTTCTTGCACTTGAAGCCAGGGTCACACTTCGGGATCCAGCGCGAAGTAGCAGGGTTGAAGCACTCCGAGTTACCCTTGGGAGCACGGCACTCCGTGGTTCCGCGGGCACAGTACTGGCCCGATGGGCAAGCCTTGTAGCAGATCGCGTCGTTACCCTTGTGGTGCACGTGGGTCTCGACATGGACCTTGATCTTCTTGGCGTAGTCACACTTGCCGTTCTTGCAAGTGAAGCCAGGATCACACTTCGAGATCCAGCGCGAAGTAGCAGGGTTGAAGCACTCCGAGTTACCCTTGGGAGCGCGACACTCGGTCGTGCCACGAGCGCAGTACTGGCCGGATGGGCAGGCCTTGTAGCAGATCGCATCATTGCCCTTCTCCTCGTGCTTCTTGCCGTGCTCCTTGTGCTTCTTGGCGTAGTCACACTTGCCGTTCTTGCACGTGAAGCCAAGGTCGCACTTCGAGATCCAACGAGACGTCGCAGGGTTGAAGCACTCCGAGTTACCCTTGGGAGCACGGCACTCCGTGGTTCCGCGGGCACAGTACTGGCCGGATGGGCAGGCCTTGTAGCAGATCGCGTCGTTGCCCTTCTCCTCGTGCTTCTTGCCGTGCTCCTTGTGCTTCTTGGCGTAGTCACACTTGCCGTTCTTGCACGTGAAGCCAGGGTCGCACTTCGAGATCCAACGAGACGTCGCAGGGTTGAAGCACTCCGAGTTGCCCTTAGGAGCACGACACTCGGTCGTGCCACGAGCGCAGTACTGGCCGGATGGGCAGGCCTTGTAGCAGATCGCATCATTGCCCTTCTCCTCGTGCTTCTTGCCGTGCTCCTTGTGCTTCTTGGCGTAGTCACACTTGCCGTTCTTGCACTTGAAACCAGGATCACACTTCGGGATCCAGCGCGAAGTAGCAGGGTTGAAGCACTCCGAGTTGCCCTTGGGAGCACGGCACTCCGTGGTTCCGCGGGCACAGTACTGGCCCGACGGACACGCCTTGTAGCAGATCGCGTCGTTGCCCTTCTCCTCGTGCGCGTGGACGCGGATGCGGATCGAGGACGACTCGGCCGTGGCGTCGACGGACACGAGCGCCGCGAAGACGGCGAGAGCGACGGCGGCGAACTTCATGGTGACAGCGGAGTGCGCGTGTCGAGGCGAATTTCGCAATGAGCAAGTGAGTTTACCAACATCCAGGACGCGTGGAGAGGAGATCCTCTGCCGCGGCTCTGCCACGACGCGCAATTCCGTCACCAGGTGTTGTCGCTCCACCCAAGGATACGCCGCGAGGATTGGCCCATTTCCGCCGTCGCGACGTCTGTCCACGCAGCTGAGGCTTCCCGAAACAGATCAACGGAGACCATGGCGAGGATTCGCGGCTTCCACCACCGGATCATCGTCACTTGACCCTGATTTATCGGGAGAGAGAGGTGAGCGAGATATTGGCCAATGGAGATCCCGAGTGTAAATAAGTTGTACAAATTGTGACGAGTTCGACGACCCGCATTGAGGTGTCTCCTTGCGGAATCTTTCGACTGGGGAAGTGCAGACAGTGATAGAGTACAGTACAGTACTACTTCAGAGAGCCTTGGGCGATCCTTGAGGCTGGGGGATGTTTGCGGAAGACGGAAGATTCGGTGCTCTCAGCGATGTAATCGCGAGCACCAGCTCCACGGGATGCAGCGGACGGTCTCCGCTAACAGTATCTACCATCTCTACCTATGTGGTAGTGACGAGGTGTGTTTTTCATTATAATTCGAAGCCTCGAGTCGATGAAGACGCGCAACTCACGTTGAAGTGCAGCGATCTTCGCTCTCGATCTGTTTAGGATCGGCATCTTCGTCACCTTCGCTCGGGTGTGCCACTCCCGCTCGCTCTTCGCGCGTGCCTCCAAGAGCGAGCGGTGGATCGTCTGGGTCTGGGCGAATCACTTCGGGGGTTTCACGCACGCCGTCGCATGCCACCCACGCCACCGTTTGACCAGAGAGAGCTCTTGAGGAGGTGTATGGTTATCCTGACTCAGCAGACCAGATCGACCGTTATCGTAATTTACTAATCTTGCTATGAGTAGATATCAAAAAAAATCTATCCAAACCTAAACACCTATATTCCAAAAAGTAGGTTTGTTCCTCCATCTAGGTTTGGAAGCTCCATTGCATGGGGGAAAAGCACGGAAACCTCTCTTCCCTCCTCGTCCTCCATGGAGCAGTTCTTCCAGTACACAGGGCGCGAGGGCGACGCGGCAGACGACGCGCTGCTGCTCGAGCGAGAAAAGCGCTTCGTCTACTCGTCTCCGCGCGAGCGCGCCATCGATCGGTGCGTTCTCGGCGCCGCCGTCGCGCGCCGACGTTTCCCTTGGCTCACGCATGTTGCCGCAGGCTCGCCGAGCTGCCGCGCGGCGCGTATTTCGCATGCCAAGAGCTCTCGTTCTACGGCGACCAAGTCTGGATGAAGATCCGCCGCGGCGTCTTCTCCAACGCCACGCAGACGAGCGGCTACCTGCGCGTCGAGTTCGACTTTGACGAGCAGCTCGCGCCCAAGCAGCGCCGCTGCGCCGCGTTCCACACGACGCCAAGGCGGTTCAAGCAGCTCGTGCAGTTGCCCAGTACGTGGTCTCTCTGTGGTTCTCTGCGGGGTTGCTTTTTTTTGGTCGGTCTGCATGCTGATATTGCGATTGTTCGCGACAGGTTTCCCGGCTTTCTTGTGCGCCAGACAGCGCGTCTCGCTCTCCCGCGCGCCGCAATTCCACGCGCCCGCACTGGCGCCGCCGCACGCTCGACAGCTGCCGCCCGCGAGCGTTTTCCAGGCCACTGAGAGCCGCTTCAACGACGACTTCACACAGCTCGCGCTCAAAATCACTTCGCCTTTCGGCCTCACGGGCTGGATCACCGTTTCGTTCTGTGATGCGTTAGCTGAAGTCGAGGACCCGCGCAAGCCACTTCCCGGGCCGGTGCTCGTGCAAAACATCGCGCCACGCAACGGTAAGTGGATGGGAGAGCTTCCCGTGCGCGGCACGCCGACGCTACAGGCACCGCGGCGAGGCAACCTCGAGAACTTCCGCATCGCCACGGCCATCGAGCGCAAACTTGTCAAGGACCAAGTGTGGATTCGATTGCAAGATTTTGAAGGTGCTCAGGGTAATGATGACGAGGACTCGAATCAGAACGCGGAAGAGGCATGGATTATCGAGCGCCATGCCAACACAGCAGAGCGCGTAACTGTGCCTTGGGGCTCGGACCAAATCCACGACGAGTCATTACATCGTGACGAGTACGCGGAGCGGTACTATCGTAACATTTATGGTCGCCGCGTGCTCCCTCTCCGCAAGGCCCCCAGGTTAGAGGCAGAAGTCGTTGGCGAGCTAGCCCCAGGGTCAGTGGTGGTGTCGACACGACGGGTGCTAAACGAGCGCGGGCACGTGTGGATTCGCATTGCCATGTCAGACGCAAGCTCGACGAGCGCCAATCCTCAGGAAGTAACCTATGGCTACGCGATCCAATCCAGCGCCAAGACCAACGTCTGTATGCTGCAGGAGATCTCAACCCCTGGAAAGATGGCTCCCAAGCAGTTCTTCCAGGTCGTGTTGAAGGCTCCTACGAAGGCTTTGCAAGTGCAACCCGAGAATACTGGTGACGCGCAGAAAGACGCAGCAAAGTCAGACACATCACCACGAATCGCTGCAAGAGCTGAGCCATCTAGGACAGCAATGGAACTGTTTTATCTCAGAGATGGTGCTGTTGTGAGTGCAATTGGATCCATTTATAACTCGGATCAGAAAGCGGTATGGCTGCAAGTGCTTCGAGAAGATCTTGATCCATCAGTTATCGAGAAGAAACAATTGCTACCTCACGAACAGCGCGCCGAAGAAGACAATCAGACCGAGCAACAGTACGTCGTTTATGTCCCAGTGTGTTATACTGAGGAGAGTCGCAGCCATGAAGTCGCTCTGTTTGCTCTCGGTCGCACGTTGCAAAAGGCAGCTGATCCTGATCATGTTGAGGCTGAACGCCAGCGCACAGGTGCACGTGTCGTGTTCACAGGCGGACGAGCGTCCAAACTCTTCGGGTCTCAACTCATGAAACCGTCCACGATCGATCTAGATAGCCAGCCAAAGCGATCCGTCACAACCAACGCTGCGCGAGCGGCGGGTGATGATGACCCAACGCAGGCTCTGAAAGAGGAGATTGACGCATGGCAACGCGAGAGCGCTGGCATGGGAGTGTATGCGTTCGCCCAACAGGCCAAATCCACATTTCTATCGTGCATCCAGCGCCCGTTTGCGTCGTGTCTGGAACGCAAGGATGCCCACCGGATGTACTCGCAGCTTCACCAGGATGACGCTGATGAGGAAGGGTGACAAAGAGTTGAAGTGATTGAAGATACGTCATGCAGTGCATTCTGAGAAATGGAATCATGAACACGTGGAATATGCACTCTCAAGCTCCCCCTACTCTTCTCCCATATCTTCAAGTCACTGAAGTCGTTGACACGCGTACCCATTAAGAGCGCCGATAGAGCCAATTGGACAAGTCGTGCACACGCCACTTGTATAGAATTCGTCGCTCTTGCAGCAAGTATCTCCCGCGGCACTGGTCCTGAATGTGTCCACAGTCCGTGTGGCGGTGGCCGTCGGACGCGTTACACGCACAACCTTGAGAAGTGCAAGGATATTAAGTTCTCCGACGTTGGCTGGGGCTGTTCCATTCTCGGTGCGTGGTAGTGCCAGTTTAAATGCGTCGCTCGGGGTGGAAACAGTACTCGAGATTCGCCATGTCGAGAAGAGGCTTGGTAACACATCGGTAGACAGCAGCGAACCATCTTCAAACACGCAGAGCGTCGATGAGCCGTCGTTCTTGACGCACTTTGCGGCTTCGTGATAGGGATTCACGAGCTTGGTCGCGCATACTGGCGCATTAGTCGCCGTTGAGAAACGGATGGTCTGCCTGGGGATGACAAAGCTCTTCGTGTTAAGCGAGTTCAGTCGCTGGGTCGCTGCCACATCTACGTTTGTGGAGACGTCGAGCCGTTGCAATGCACCAGGGATAGTCGCGTTGGGCTTGGTCGTGTACGGCAAATACAATTGCATGGACTGGATGTAAATTCCTGCCAGAGAAGCTACTGTGTCGCTTGGAAAGACCCACGAGTACGTCTTTAGCCACGCCAAATCGTCCAGTGGAAGTGTGAACTGGACTGATTCACCTCTGGCGAGTGCTTCAAGGTCGAGGTAAGGACGAGGTAAGACGGGAGTACTGGAGTCTCCTGAAGCCGGCGTTGGTCGTGTCGGTATCAATGCGTACATGGTGTACTGGCGAAGACTCGGCGCAGCATAAGCTCGCATGGCTTAGATGTCGGTTGGCGTGTAAAATTTCGTTGGCGACCCTGGAGACGCGCACATGGATGGCGGGATGCCACCGTTCTTGTATTCGTAGAACTTGCAGAACTGGAAGGCAGCATTCTGTAATTTGTACTGCATGAAGAAGCGGCTCAGTCCAGCGTACGCCATCGAGTAGAACGGCTTAAAAGGTGTCGAGGCCAGGCGACGGCCTCCGCCAAGACCTTTTGCTGCTGTGCCCAAGTTGGCAGCTGTTTGAAGATTCACAGCAGCGCGTCCAAGCTCACCGATCTTCTCGAATTGCCGTCCAAGCTCATTATAAACTTCAGTAAACGCTGCAAACATTGGGGTTGCGAGCGCACGTGCTCGGCGAATCTCTGCTAGCGCTTTCGGAACGGCTGTAGTCATGACGGGTAGGCGGTTTGTCAAGTAAGCCATGAAATCCAAGAACTGCATGCTCTGGTCAGCCATCTTGGTGATATCCGTCTGGGTCATTGGCACGCTGAAGTTGTTGTAAATACGCATGAGGGTGTCGATGTAGTTGGTAATCTCGGCTTTTGATGGGGCTGGTGTGCTGCTCATGGCGCGTGTCAGAGTGACAAGAGCGTTTATATTCGAGCGCATATCATCGAAGCCCTCGCTGACGTTTGCAAATCTCCGGACAGCGTCACTGAAGTACTCGGCTTGACGTTTAAGTTCTCGATCGTCTTCGTTCTTTATCTGAACGCTGGCAGTAATCTCAGTGACTTCCATCGCTGCTCTGGCAATCCTCACTGGATCAACTGCACCAGAGAATATTGCACTGGGACTGAAGAATCTTGCGGTCTCGACGAAGATGTCCGAAAGCGCGACGGTCATTTTCAGTGCGAGGTATATCCCTTGTGCGTCGAGAATGGATTTCATGAAAGCTGCTGCGTTGTCGATGCTGTCTGTGAACTGCTTCCGCCTTTCCGTCTCAAATTCTCGGACAAGGATGTCAGTTGCTTCTATCGATAGCATGACATTTTTCAGAAGCTGGTCCTTATTGATACTCGCGTCAGCCTGGAAGTAATCGGCAAGCGCAGTGAAGCCCTGCTGGAACGAGCCAACGACTGTCTTCGTACTCTCGTCAATCTTGGAAGAGAGCAGATTGGTGTTGGTGTTGACTACGTTCGTGAGCTGCTGCGTCGCTGAGTCGATCTTATCTCGCGTCTTCTCGCCTTCTTCGCCAATCTTGTTGTACAGCTTGTCAGTTGATTCGTCAATCTTGTTGCGAATCGCGCGTCCCTCATCACCGATCTTGTTGTACAGCTTGGCTGTGGACTCGTCGATCTTGCCGCGGATAGCCCGACCTTCCTCCCCAATTTTATCGTACAGCTTTGTCGTCGCGTCAGCCACAAGTTTGCGCGTCGCCGTTGCCTCTGCACCGATCTGGGTCGCAAGCTTCTTGGTGTTATCGTCGATAATTTTTTGTAGCGCCCGAGCCTCGGCAGTCATCTTGTCGTAGAGCAGCTTGGTGTTCTTGGCGATGTCACGACGGATTGTGTCGACTGCGGAGCCGATCGTTTCTTCGAGTTGCTTTGTGCTCACATCGATCGAGGCCTGCAGCGCACGGCCCTCCTCTCCCATCTTGGTGTACAAAATTTGCGTACTTGCGGCAATGTCACTGTGGATCGCTGCGCTTTCAGCTTTGATAACTGCCTGAATCTTGTCGCTCTCCTCCTGAATCTTCGCTCCAACTTTGTTCGCAGAGTCTTGGATGGCCGTGATGATCTCAAACTGCTTGCTTTCTTGGTCGACTACGTCCAACTGTTTGCGCACGTCTACTTCGGCAAGCTCGGTCAGGGAAACAACGTTGGCCTTGCGTGATCGTTCGAATGCTACGACCTGCAACAAGCCTGCGTGGAACTCCTGCAGCTTGCAAATGGAGAAGTCGGGATTGCTAGGGTTATTGCACACGACAGGAAGCACGTACATGCCAAGCAGTCCGAGGTCGCTGACCGAACGGTTTGGCTCCAAGTACGCGACCATACCATTCACGTCTCGGCTATTAACGAGTGCGTTAATGGCGTTGAAGTGGGCTACCGAGACCTGGTCGATCAGGAAAGTGAAGTAGGGCAACAAAGGAGACAAGGTGGGCGTGTATGAAGCGAGCACGGAGTACACGCGCAGGAACTGCTCAGGGCGTGCGGTCGCGAGCAACGTCTTTGTCGAGTAGATGGTCAGCTCAAGCGAGTCGAATAGCAGCCGTACGGCTGTGGGCGTCCACAGTGAATCTCCCGACGAGCTGCTGGCAGCGAATACCTGGGCGAACTGTTTGCCAAGCTCTTGTGTCTCACTGTTCAGTTTGCCTGTCTCACTTTCCATCCAAATCGAGCGCTCAAGGTCGGATTTGACGATCGTTATTGTGTGGAACTTGGCGAGGGGGCACACTTTGGACGACGGAAACTTGGCACATACGCGCGGCAGCACCTGTGTCGCGAGGTAGTTCATGTCACTGCTGCGGCCATCCATGAAGGCCTCGAGGCTTGCAGAGTGATTACTGAAGACTAAGCGCGTGATCTCCTTGCGACGAGCGTCGTGGAGCTGAGTGTCGAGCGGTGAGTAGAACGAAGCCCATGCGGTCATCTCAGCCGTCGAGAAGTATGGCCACAACACCAGAGCCATCGTGAGCTCGGCGTTATTGGCGGTGCGCAGCAAGTCCGTGCGCGAGTGCACACCTACAGGCGTCGTGCGGCCGAAAACGAGTAGCTGAGCGTACGTGATCCAAGTCTTCGAGTCAACAGCTCCGTCAGCGTTAGCTCGGTACGCAGAGATGAAGGCGTCGGCTCGGTCAAGCACGGCGGATGTGACCAGCTCGCTGGTTTTGGCTAAGTTCGCGGAAGCTTTCTTGATTTCTTCCAACAGGTTCTTGCGCGCAGCCGCAAGAGCTGAGACGAGCCCGATGCCGCACGCCGAGAGCCTGGCTGGGGCTGTGCACAATGACTGCACTTGCTGATTGTACCATACGACGTCACTCGACGTGGCAAAGCTGACAACGCCCTCAGCGTTGTTGCTGTCTACCGAAGACTTGAGTGCATTGGCCATGGCTTTGCCAGCGTCATTACTTACCACGGCGAGCGAATTCGCGGTCGATGGTAGTGCTACGCCCTGGACCAGCAAATTGGCTAGACGTACGTAGTTGAAGATGCTGTTGAGTCGCGTGGCACCATCGGTCAACATTGTGCGGAACCATTCTCGAAGCTTGGGGCGCAGCTCGGCGTCTCGGTCGCGCACACGTCACATGAGCTCGGCAAGATCGACTAGCACTTGGCGATTTGCTGATCCTAGCTTTTCGACGATCGCCGACTCTGAGAGCACAAGAGCCTGGGACCCCATGGTGAGCGACAGAGTCTCGAGCACGACACTCGAGTAGTGGGCATACTCCTCACGGTCAACAAGCTGCGCTGGCACGAAGTAGCTGAGGTCATTCCTGTACACGAGAGAGTTGCGCACGGCCACAAAGAGCGCGTCGCCACTCAATTTGGCCCGGCTTGAGCAGAACTCTTGCTGTGCGTCGGCGCGCGAAGGGGCTGGCATAGTTGTGAACTGACGCAACGTGAAGATCTGCCACTTGGTCGGCGCCGCAGGGTTGCAAGCTTCCATAGTGAGAGTGGCTTCGGTCCAAACCTTGGCGGAGCTGTAGACAGTCACACACTTACCACAGGCCTGTGGGTGGGGTGAGGTCAGAGACCCCGTCGTGGCGTCCAATGTCCACTGTTGGTTAGCTCCTCCCGAGCATGGCGCCGAGTTGAGTTTCTGGCCTCTTGTGAGCGGCATCTCGAGACACTTGTCTCCGACCTTGATAGTCTTCTGGGTCGTCACCTCCCACCAATAGCCTACCTCAGTGCGGCAAGGGTGCACATGGAGAATGTCGCCATTCTGGACGAGACAGTTGACTCCATTGTACGACTGCGCTGCGTGAATACGACGTCGCTTCATGTTTGCCTCTCGAGCAGCCAGCAAAGGTTTGATGCTGAATACGGCGCTAGAGGGTGGCGTGCTGCTGCAAGCGATGAGCCGGGCAAGCTTGTCACCAATGTCGAGACAGAATCCAGGCTTGGCGCGCGAGACGATCGTTCCGGTTTTCTCATCGGCCCACCAACGCTGTCGCGCTGCATTGCCGGCCGTGCAGTTGATTGCACCGACCACAAGCGCCTTCTCGTCGAGCAGTTCAAGACAAAAGTCGCTCCACACACGTAGCTCCTCGTCGAAGGTGTAGTCCCAGACTTGGTTGGTCATACCGTGGCATGCGTACGGGTACACAGACGGGTTTCCCGTGTTCCAGTCAACGCAGTTCCCACTCGCAGCCTTGAGTGGTACTCCTGTTGCCGGGCGGATGCTGGCAGAGCGGAAGATTTGCGTCGCCCTTGATGGATCGCAGTTGACGAGCGTGATGTTGTTGTACGACGGTCCGAGCCCATCGAGGCACTTGCCGAACTTGCTGCTTCCTACTGCGGCCACCATTCCATCGTACGTGACGCGCCAGAGGTGCTCAAACTTGGACCTGTCGCATGACGAGGCGAGCGAAACCGAGTCGTCGGCCGCGTACTGGAGACACGTGCCGGGCTTGGCGCTCGAACGGAGGAAGCCGCCGTCCGTGAACTCGAAGAGCTGGCTCGTCGCGCCGGTGCACCAGTTGTTGGTGAGCTTCAGCGTCGAGGGGTGAATCGTGAGGCAGTTGCCGCCGAAAGGAAGACCTGCCGGGACAAACTGCAACAAGTCGGGCACCGCGTGGGCGGAGGCCGCAGCGAGTGCGACTGCGACGGCGTAGTTTCTCATCAACAGTGAGATCGCTGGCTGCTTGGGTTGCTTGCGAAGTTGGTGGCGAATGCCAGAGTGAGTTGATCGGAACCAGGGCCCAAACCTAGTCAGAGCTGGTAGATCCTGGAGCTGCCGAGAGCTTCATGTAGTCGCCAACCTTCGACCTTGTCCAGAGGACCTGAAGAGATGGTGGTTGCCGCGATGGGCAAGCACTTCCGCATGTCGACTGGGTAACGGTGGCAGATTTGTGGTCTCGATCCGCGAGGATGGTGTGCAGCTGAATCGACTGACCCATGCAAAGTCTCCTTTAGTCGAGTTTGCTCCAGGGCGAATGCTGGACAGAGATCTTAATATCTATCCAACAACAACTAAGCGGGACACCATCCCACTCAGTTGCCTCGAGGAGACGATTTGCTGCAGATCGCCCATCCACGCAGAGGGCAAAACACGAGCTTGCACTGACACGAAATTGGAACTGGAACGGCTCGTCAGAAGACTCGGGCTCACGTCACGTGCCCGAGGCCCCTCGATCGCCTCCCACAATCTCTGAGAACGCGCTGACCACTTTTGTTGCAACGTCCATTGATCTCGATTAATGCGCGGATCGCGTCGTTCGATACAGTTTGAATGACGAAACAATGCGCATCCTATGACAATGGTGACGAGATGAGATGAGACTGGATGGACGAGTAATGAAGGATCTCCACCGTTGATACACGCATGCTCGCCCTCTCAAGCACTTCGCTCTCTCTTTTATGGGAAAAAAAGACATTGGCAAACAAAAGCAATTCACAACAAGTAGAGAAATCAACACGGAGCCCAGTTCGCCGCGTGCACGTCGTGCAAAAGGCCCCCCCCCGTGCTTTTTTCATGCCATTGGCATCCATGGGCGGAGAAAGGCGGGTGCACTTCCCACTTCAAGCGCACTTACCCCAAGTTCGCGTGCGTACTTAGCCCGCCGCAAGTGGATCCGCCCAGCTTTGGACCTCCTCAAACGGTCGTCGCCCGATCGCCCGATCGCATCGCATCCCTCCTTCTCCCCCATGTACTCGCCGTCGCAGCTGCTGGCGCTCGGCGTCTCCATCGCCGTCTGCGTGGCCGCCGTCTTCTACGCCGACCTGCTCGCGAGCTGGCTGCCGGCGCGCGCGCTCTCGCTCTCGGACGGCGAGCAGCAGCAGCTGCTCGCGTCGCTCGTCTTCCAGACCAAGCAGCACGCGGCGGCGCACGCCGCGCGCGCGCGGCCGCGGCTCGCGTTCTGCTGCAGCGCCGACCTCGACGTCTCGGTGCGCGCGGTCGAGCTCATGGAGCGCATCCACGCGCTCGAGCGCGCGCAGCACGCGCACCACAAGAAGCCCGCGAGCAAGTACGCCGCGGCGCTCGACAAGAAGCACCACGAGCGCATCGCCGACCTGCGCGCGCTGCAAGAGAGCTTCGCGTTCTACTTCGCCAACGGCGCGGCCGCCGAGCAGTCCATGTCGTCGCCCGAGCAGTTCCGCGAGGTCGTCAAGTTCGCGAACGAGATCGACGGCGTCAAGCATAAAGTCGGCGGCAACGCCGCGACCATGGCCGACCGCGCGTCCGTGGAAGGCTGCGACGTGCTGCTGGGCGCCGCGATCGGCAAAGAGATGCGCAAGCACTTCAACTCGGACATCCAGCTCGTCGGCCATTTGGACGACGCCGAGCACGAGGACGTCCACCTCGTGCTCGAGTACTCCAAGGGAGACACGTTCCGCGGCCACGAGACGCCTCGCGCCAACCGCTACTACCTCAACCACGACATCTACAACGCGCGGCTCTCGGTGCTCGAGGAGTTTGAGCAGGCGCTCGACGCGTTCAAGCCCGACCTCGTCGTGCTCGGTGGCCTGCAGCTCATGGAGGTCGAGACCGACGAAGAACGACGTCTCGCGCGACTCACCAAGCTCTCGGACGTGCTCCAGAACCTGTTTGCGAAGCAGATCCCATCGCACTACGAGTTTGCCGCCGTCTCCGGTATGTGAAGTTGCTGTCTTTACGTGGATATTGTTCGTGTTTGACCCGTTCTTTTTTTTTATTCCTCGCTAGATTTCACTCTCTTTGACGACACGGTGCGTCTCGTGCTGCCGTGGGTTGACTCGATCGGCTTGAACGAACAAGAGCTGTACATCCTCCACCACTACTTGGTCACCGGCGAGGAAGGCACAGCCACGAACTCGCGGCCAACGGTCGCGCAGATCAGCGAGCAGCTCCAGGACGTCATCAACTTCGCGTCCAAGGCTCGGGAGACCTTCAAAAAGACCAAGACGCCGACCGCCACCGAGAAGCTCGCACTCGCGCAGCTCAGCCGCATCCACTTCCACACGCTGCAGTTCCACATCATTTGCCAGCAGCAAGACAGCATCTGGGAGGACCCGACGACGGCGCTGGTCCAGAGCGCGCTCATGAGCACCAAGCTCGCGTGCGGCAAAAACAACTCGGACCCGTCGATCATGCGCCACTCGCTCGATATGGAGGTGGACCCGGAACGCGTCGAGCTGCTGCTTGCGCGCGAGTTGCTGGTGAGCAAATCGCAGTCGCTCAAGGTCGAGATCGATCCGTTCTCGCCTGTTGTCACGTGGCAAGAAGCGGACTTTCAATGCCACATGGTGCCCATGATGGCGTGCAAAAAGCCCGACCACACTGCTGGTCTCGGCGACAACATCTCGGGCACGGGCATGGCCTACCACCGCTTGCAGAAGAAGACTGGAGCGACGCCGTAAGCGAGGATCTATCCATGTATTATCGGTAGGAGAAAAAGTTCCTTTCTCTAGGCAGAGCTCACGCGGGCGCTGCCGCCGACCTTGTCGTGCATGCGATTGTACCATGGCTCAATAGACGAATTCTGCATCAAATCGTCGAAGGTCCGCAGTCCCTTCATGGCGCGCAGCACGCCAAAGACCGAGAGGTCGGCCATGTTGGGCTCGCTGCCGCCGAGGAACGACTTGCTGCCAACGGCGTCGACCCATGAGTTGAGCGCGCTGTACAAGGCCTCGCGCTCGTCCTCGATGCCGTACTTCTTCTTGGACCGCTTGGCGATGAGGTACATGATGACGGCGCCGCTGTACTTGGAGAGACGGCGTTCAAACGGCGTGAACTTGCCCTCGGTCAGGCAGTAATCGAACGACTCGAGCGCCTCGGGAACAGTGCGATAGATGTTGGGCGGCGTCATCAGGATCTGACGCAAATATCGTGTGAGTCAACCGAAGGCATTCGAGATGGCAGCACCATCATTACTGAGACTCACCAGCTTATCATCAACCCACTTGCGCCACTTCTCTTCCTCCTCGAAGCTCACGCCGTCTTCGCTTGCGACGTCCTTGACGCCACGCTCCAGCGCGAGCTCGCGCAAACGCGCGATGATGGCCGAGGAGTCGACCACGACCTCGTCGTCGATCCGCAGCACGGGCACTTTCTTGTAGTCGGTGAAGGCCTTGGTCTCCTTCTTGGTGAGCGGGTTCACTTCCACGACGTGGTACGGGATGTTCAAGTAGTCGAGCACGGCCTTGACCTTGCAGCAGTAGGGACACGGCTCGTACTGGTAGAGCGTGATCGTGGGCCACTCGGCTCGTCCGACGGTCGCGACGGCCGGGCTCGCCGACGGCGCAGCAGCCGAGCAGAACGCGCAGGCGGCGCCAGTCGATCCAGCAGCGATCAGTCCGCCAACTCGCGCCTGCTCAAGCGAGAGCGCAACGTCAGAGAAGAGCGACGACAAGCCGAGGATCCGGTGACGAGCGACCGACGCACCTGGCGCAGCAGCGGCGAGACGACGGCCGGCGCGGCGCGGCGCGCGCTCGACGACGCCAGGCGAGCAGCGACGGACTGTCCCGTCGCTTGCACGGGTCGCGCCGCGGCGGCGGAGCGGAGCGCAGCGCGGCGAAGCATGGCGATCGACGATGCCTGGAGAACTCGGAGCCGCACGTCCATGGAACTCAGTCGATGAGAGAGAGAGAGTGATGGTCAGTGGTTAAGTGCGGTGAGCTCTTCGTGCGAACTTAGAGGAAAATGAACCGCGGTCCCTGGACCGAGTGACCAACACTCCTGTTTTGTGTCGACGAAAGCAAACGTGTTCTGTTGGATATGGCTAATATCCGCGCCAACGTTGGTTTTTTGCCGTGTTTCAAACGATGTTCCGTTGGGGAAATGTTTTAAACAAGTTGAAAACACTTCCAAACCGCGTTTTGATTGGCTAATACTCGAACGTGCCCATCTCCGCGCCAACCGTGCGGCACCACCGATCCAACAAGCGTCAAGTTGAACCGGCGGGTGGTGCCACCGCCCAACGTTGGCGTGGGCGTTGGCGTTGGCGGCCCCACATTCCAACGTGTCCCCTCTCCCACGCCAACGCCCGCCACGCCAACGCCCACGCCCCCGGTTCCGTTGGCGCGCCCTCCCGACCCCATGAGCAGCTCCGTCCCCGAGAAGAAGCAGAAGCTCTCGCACGGCGCGCCGCTGCTGCGCTTCTACCGCGCGCCGGCGCTCACGACGCACGGCGTCGCGACGCTCTCGACGGCGCTGGCCGGTCGGCTCGCCGGCGCCACGGCCGTGGCCGAGCTCGCGACCGAGTTCTGCTTCTACGTCGAGACCGCGGACGGCAAGCCGCTCTCGTCCGACGAGCAGGAGACGCTCCACTGGCTGCTCAGCGAGACCTTCGAGCCGCAGCAGACGCGCGCCGACGCCTCGTTCCTCGCCGACGACAAGGCCGCGTACATGGGCGACGCCGCGCAGTGGCTCGTCGAGGTCGGCCCGCGACTCAACTTCTCGACCGCCTGGTCCAGCAACGCCGTCGCGATCTGCCAGGCCTGCGGGCTCGGCGCCGTCAAGCGCATCGAGCGCGCCACGCGCTACCTCGTGCGCTACACGGGCGAGCTCGCGCCGCTCGAGAAGGCGCTGCTCGACCGCGAGTGCGACCGCATGACCCAGGAAGTGTACACGGCGCCGCTCGAGAGCTTTTGGCACGGCAAGACCGTCGCGCCCGTGCGCAAGATCCCGATCATGGAGCGCGGACTCGACGCGCTCAAGGAGATCAACGACGAGATCGGCCTCGGCTTTGACGACTGGGACCTCCAGTACTACCTCAAGCTCTTCAAGGAGAAGCTCCAGCGCGACCCGACCGACGTCGAGTGCTTCGACATGGGCCAGAGCAACTCGGAGCACTCGCGCCACTGGTTCTTCGGCGGGAAGATCGTCGTGGACGGCGAGGAGAAGCCGCAGACGCTCTTCCAGATGGTCAAGTCGACGCTCACGGAAGAAGCCAAGAAGAACTCGGTCATCGCGTTCCACGACAACTCGTCCGTGATCCAGGGCTCGGAGATCCTCACGCTCGGCCCACAGACCGCCGGCGCGCCGTCGCCCTTCGTCGAGCAGTCGCTTGAGAGCCACGTGCTGCTCACGGCCGAGACCCACAACTTCCCGTCGGGCGTCGCGCCGTTCCCGGGCGCTGAGACTGGCACGGGCGGCCGCATTCGTGATGTCCAGGCCACTGGTCGTGGTGCGCACGTGATCGCCGGCATCAGCGCTTACTCGGTCGGCAACCTGCTACTCGACGACTACGTGCTGCCGTGGGAAGACGCCAAGCTGACCTATCCGTCCAACCTCGCGACGCCGCGCGACATCCTCGTTCAGGCCTCGAACGGCGCGTCCGACTACGGCAACAAGTTTGGCGAGCCTGTCGTGAGCGGCTTTGCGCGTTCGTTCGGTATGGTGCTGCCCAACGGCGAGCGCCGCGAATACATCAAGCCGATCATGTTCTCGGCCGGTCTGGGCCAGCTCGATGGGCGCCACTGCGAGAAGGGTGACCCAGAAGTCAACATGTGGGTCGTCAAGGTCGGTGGCCCGGCCTACCGCATCGGCATGGGCGGCGGTGCCGCGTCGAGCCGTATCCAGGACGCCAAGGACGCCGCACTCGACTTCAACGCCGTGCAGCGTGGCGACGCCGAGATGGAGAGCAAGATGAACAAGGTCATTCGCGCTTGCATCCAGCTAGGAGACAAGAATCCGATTGTGTCGATCCACGACCAGGGCGCCGGCGGCAACGGCAACGTGCTCAAGGAGATCGTCGAGGTGCCGCACGACAAGCAGACGCCCGAGAACCGCGGTGGCGCGCGCTACGAAGTGCGCAAGCTGCTGGTCGGAGACGAGACGCTCTCGGTGCTCGAGATCTGGGGCGCTGAGTACCAGGAGAACAACGCGCTGCTGCTGCGTCCCGAGGACGCCGACCTCTTCCACCAGATCTGCGTGCGTGAAAACTGCCCGTACGCGCTGCTGGGCCAGGTCACGGGCGACGGCAAGGTCGTTTTGCACGACGAGCAGGACGACTCGACTCCGTTCGACCTCGAGCTCGACCTTGTGCTCGGCAAGATGCCGCAGAAGACGTTCGTCGACAAGAAGGAGGCCGAGGTGCTGAAGGAGCTCGAGCTGCCGGCGGATCTGACGGTGCGCGACGCGCTCGACCGCGTGCTGCGTCTCGTGTCAGTCGGCTCGAAGCGATTCCTCACCAACAAGGTCGATCGCAGCGTCAGTGGGCTCATCGCGCAGCAGCAGACCGTCGGCCCGCTGCAGCTTCCGCTCGCGAACGTCGGTGTCGTCGCTCAGACCCACTTCGCGTCTGAGGCCAGCAACGGCAAGGTGCCTGGCGTGGCCAGCGCCGTTGGCGAGCAGCCCATCAAGGGCCTGCTCAACGCAGCGGCCATGGCTCGCCTCAGTGTCGGTGAGTCGCTTACCAACCTCGTGTGGGCCTCGCTCTCGCGTCGCGGGCTCGCCGACACCAAGTGCTCGGCCAACTGGATGTGGGCGGCCAAGCTGCCTGGTGAGGCCGCGCGTATGTACGAGTGCTGCTCGGCGATGACCGAGTTCATGAAGGAGGTCGGTGTGGCCGTGGATGGCGGCAAGGACTCGCTCTCGATGGCTGCCAAGGTCAACAAGGAGGACGTCAAGGCGCCCGGCACGCTCGTCATCACCATGTACGCGGCCTGCGACGACGTCGAGAAGACTGTCACGCCCGACCTCAAGACCCACGTCGCCGAGAGCTTCATCTACTACGTCGATCTGGGCAAGGGTGCCTACCGCCTCGGCGGCTCGGCGCTCGCGCAGGTGTACAACCAGCTCGGCGACGTCTCGCCCGACATGGAGGACTCGGCGCTGCTGAAGAACGCCTTCAATGCGACCCAGGAGGCGATTAAGAAGGATCTGATCCTTGCCGGCCACGACCGTAGCGACGGCGGTCTCGTTGTCTCGCTGCTGGAGATGGCCTTCGCCGGCAACTGCGGCATCGACGTCGATGTGCCGTACGCGCAGGCGACCGAGCTCTCCACGAAGGACGCCATCAACGTGCTTTTCGGTGAGGAACTGGGTCTCTTCTACCAGGTCGCTGCTGGCTCGGCGGCCGCCGAGGTCGAGGCCATCTTCGAGCAGCACGGTGTGCCGCTCGTCAAGCTCGGTACGGTGGACGCCAAGGGCGGCGAGATCAAGATCGCGGTCAACGGCCAGAACGTGATCACCGACAAGACCGCCGATCTGCGCGATGTGTGGGAGGCCACAAGCTTCGAGCTTGAGAAGAAGCAGTGCAACCCGGAGTGCGTCGCCCAAGAGCAGAGCTCGCTGAGCACGCGCACGGGCCCGTCGTGGAACGTGACTTACGAGGCTCTGCCGACGCCCGAGCGCCAGCTGAGCACGCGCAACCTCCACCGCGTCGCTGTGATCCGTGAGGAAGGCAGCAACGGCGAGCGTGAGATGCTCAGCGCGTTCCACGCCGCTGGTTTCGAGGTCTGGGATGTGATCATGTCGGATCTCGTGGCCAAGCGCTTCACGCTGGACGAGCGCTTCCGCGGCGTGGCCTTCATCGGCGGCTTCTCGTTCGCCGACGTCATGGGCTCGGCGAAGGGCTGGGCTGGCGTCGTCAAGTTCCACGCCGACGTGCTCAAGCAGTTCACGGCCTTCCGCGAGCGAAAGGACACGTTCAGCTTCGGTGCATGCAACGGTTGCCAGCTCATGAGCTTGCTCGGCTGGGTGACTCCGTCCAACGCCAAGCAGCTCGAGGAAGAGACCAAGACCTCGGCGACGCCACGTTTCATCCACAACGAGTCGGGCCGCTACGAGTCGCGTTTCGTGTCGCTCAAGATCGAGAAGTCGAACGCCGTGATGCTCAAGGGCATGGAAGGCAGCTCGCTCGGCGTGTGGGTGGCTCACGGCGAAGGCCGCGCGCACTTCACCCACCCCAAGGTGCTGCAGACCGTGCTCGACAAGCAACTCGCGCCGCTGCGTTACGTCGACGACAACAACAACGCCACAGAGGAGTACCCGTTCAACCCGAACGGCTCGCCCAATGGTATCGCCGGTCTCGTGTCGGAGGACGGCCGCCACATGTGCATGATGCCACACCCAGAGCGTGCGTTCCTCAAGTGGCAGTGGCCCTACCTGACGCCCAACCTCGCACAGCTGCCTGTGAGCCCATGGCTCAAGATGTTCCAGAACGCCAAGACCTTCTGCGAGGAGACCCAGTAAGCACGGCAGTCGAGAGGAAGCCAACTTCATCGAGTTTGACATTTGCACAATGCCCAGTATATCGTTCCAGAGTCCAAGGTGACCAAAAAGTCCACCGAGTCGGAGGTGCGACGCGCGCGAGAGACGCGGCGCCCGCGAAAGACCACCCCACGCGAGAAAACACACATAGAACAGCAGCGCACGGGCTGCCGCAGCCAGAGAAAAGCGTAATAGCACACACACCCCATCGGCTCACGATGCGAGCTCCTCACAAACCTGCGCGTCACCATTGCATCGTCTCATGTCACAGACATAGTGGATTGGTCAAAAGGAAATAACAATACTCTGTGATTGGCTGTAAAGGAGGTGAGCTTCATGTTCGGAGCTCTTCAGGACGCGAAAGGACGCAAAACCAACAACCTACGAGACCCCTTCTCTGAATGGCGACACCAGAGGCTGCGAGACATGCTGCGCGATCGACTGAATCACTGAGGCGTCAGCGGCAGAGCGAGAGCGTCGTGCTGGCACAGATCGTCGGCCGAGCGATCCGTCTTCGCGCAGCATCGGAGACCGGAGAAGCGTCTCTCGTGGGCGACACAACGTCGACTCGGCTGACGTTGATCGAGCTCATCCAGGCGTCCACTGCCGTGTTCGAAAAGCTCGGGATCCGAGCACCAGAGGATGCAGCGTTCCACCGGCATTTGCTGGCGCTGTCCATGGACCCTGAGCCCGATTGGGAGAAGAAGATTAAGCGATTCGCTGTCAAGCGTGTGACGAAGCGATCTACGAAAGGCAGCGAAAGTGTGCTCTCGCCCAGAGCAGTGTCTGTTGGCTCGGTTACGAGAAAGGTAGCAGCAACATTGGATACCGGCGTCAAGACCTCGCCAGTGAGGCGACGAAGTGGGATCGGCTCAAGGGATGGGAGCTTGACAAGACGGATTGCACCTGGGTCTCCGTCTGCAAAGGCTGCGAGCAAGCGACAGTATGTGGATCGATTCAGCGATATCGTTGCTTCACCTGCTTGGCATTCGGCGCCCGACAAAATGAAACTAAAGGAGAACCAGGTGCGGAATGCATCCGCATCGACTAGAGCAGACGCAACGACAGAGACAGACGGTGGTGATGTGAGAGAGAAGCTTACGACCCCAGCGCAGAAGCTGAAGAAGCTAGAGGCCATTCGATCCAAGCTGAACGATATCACAGAGGAGCTCGCGATCGAAGGTGGAGACAATGAGGACGTCGACCAGGAAGACGGTAAGGAGATCGATCAGGAACTCAGCGACGCGAGCAGAGAAGACCTCGTAGCTGTTCACATCGGTCAAGAGAGTGACACGTTGAGTGAAAGCGCTCCATCTGTCGCTCCACATAATTTCCACTCATTGCCCGAACGTCTTGTGGCTCCTCTCGTATCTATTCAACCCCCGCAAATCATGACCGAGAAATCATTTCGACTGCTCGCGACCGTTTTCCAGCAATGGAGAGAGATCACGAAGTTCCAGCGACTCGTCCACGAAAGCCGCCAGCGCGAGTTGCGACTCACGCAGGCTGTGATGCCTCCGATTGCGACGTTTGCCATCCTCCGATGGATTTTGCTTACTCTTCCGGAGCGAAACGACCTTACCTCGCGGCGTCACGACAGCAAGGCTGTTCTTAGCTATGGTCTGAGGCGAGGTATCACAGTTGAGAATCCCCCGCTGTTACGCCACTTCACCGGACGGCTGCTCGTCTGGACAGCCCACCGAATATTAAAGTGCTGGGCAGTGCACGCGAGGGCTGTGAAGGTCACTCGAATCAAATCTTTACTGCGCGAGCGAACTAACGTGCTGGAGACTGCATCTGAGTGTCTCTATCGATGGCGGAAGCATTCGAGGAAGAGACGGCGAGTAGGCGACCACGGTATTTGGCTCGAGACTCTACATGGGAGGAGGCAGCTACGAGCCAGCCTGCATATTTGGCGACAAGCTCAGCAAACGCAATGCCGAGTGAACTTGGTCAGAGATAAACATGTGCGCAAGAACTTGAAACTAATACTGTGTTCATGGAACCGACTAGCGGTGCAGCGGCAGGCAGCAAGAGCCCTTGGGGCAAGGAGAATGCTCAAGCGTGTGATACGAGCGTGGCACACCCTCGTCGATTTTTCAGATCGGGAACAACAACTGCTTCGGAGAGCTTACGGTCATTTCGCTGGTCAGGTAGTGCGTTCTTCCTGGTCTTCATGGCGGATACGAGTGAGCGCATGGAAGAGAAAACGGCTGAAATTTGCGAACGCAGCGAAGTGTAATGAGAATAAGATCAAGCAGCGCGTGTGGAAGGCGTGGACGAAGACCCACGCGAGGATTGTGATCTTAAGGGCGAGAAGCGCGAGGTTTCTTCGGCGTAGAGAGATGCGAATGCGGCGATTGATCCTCACGCAGTTTTTCTCGTATGTCCACCATAAACGTTCATGCGCACTTCTTGTGACTGACTGCACTGCGCGGCGCGAGCGCCGAATCGTCAAAACAGTGTGGCGACATTGGCAACAACACTTTGAAGCGGCAGTGCGCAACGATGAGAAACTTACTCAAGAATGGGAATCGCAGCGACGCAGACAGCGTTGGTCAATCTGGAAGAAGGGAACTAACATAATGAAACTCAGCATCACTCTTCGGTCCTTTTTCCACGAGTCGGTGTTACGAAATTCCTGGAGAAGCTGGATTGCGTGGGCTAAGAAGAAGCGAAATCGTCGGAACCTCCTGCGCGAGTGGCGAGGCGAGCGCGAAATGGCATTGAAACGAGAAGTGCTGGATGCTCTTCTCGAAAACACGAAAGCCGGCCGCGTCCAGCACATAGCTGTGCAAGCTTTCCTCAGCCGCTGTACAGGATTTCGCCTCCAGGCATTTGTCTATGCGTGGCGGAAATTTGCAAAGGCTCGCAGAGAGAACCGCCATCTCGATGTCCGAATCATCGGCATCTGTAAAGCGGGTCAGCTCAAGAATGCGTGGGTGAAGTGGCGTAAGGCATTTCATATGGCTCGTTGTGTTCACCTAGCAGACCACGCGATGGGCCTCGGCCTTCGACGACGATCTTTCAACTGCTGGTCGCGAATATTTCGTTCACGCCGCCGATACCATACACTCGAGCGAGAGCTCCACTGCTTTCGACTGCATCGAGCCATTTTAATGTGGAAGTCTCGACTGGAGAGGAAACGCAAGTGGCGTCACCAGGAGAAGAATATTCGAGATAATAGCGGGGCGACTTTCCTGTTGCGTGGGTGGAAGGCGTGGCGGAGTCAATTCTTCGAGGCGAAAAAGCGACACGAGAAAGTGAAGCGGGCAGTTCTCCAGTGGCAAAATCGACTGCTGGAACTGTTTTTCAGTGAGTGGAGAGATGTTATTGGAAGGCGCAAGCACCTGAGAAAGCTTCTAGTCCAGTGGTGGAAAGGAACCGACCAGAAGAATGTCCGCGCTTGCTGGATAGTTTGGCGCGATTATGTGTTGATGAAACACACCATGAGCCGCTATGCCAAGCAAGCAAGACAGTTTTACGATCAAAAGATTCTTAGGAAGGCGATCGAAAAATGGCGTTGCCGATGTAAATACTCGCAGGAGAAGCTCAAGATCCTGCAGCGATGTGCAGATAAGTGGAAGAGTAACCAGCAGCGAAAAGTTTTCTCGCGATGGATTGAATATGCTCGACTCCGAACAGTGGTGAGATCAATGAGCGTGCAAACTGACCGAAGGCGGCAAGAGAGAACGTTTTTTAACTGGAAGAAATGGAGAGCGATCCGCTTAGCGGCTGCGACGGAACAGAAAAACGCTGCCTTGATTCTCAGGGATTGGCAAGTGCGAAGAGCGATCAAGAGACTACGTCTCCATGCTCAATTGTCGAAGCGAATGGCTTCGATTCGAAGTCTCGTAGTGCTGGCAGGATCCCGAGGACTCCTCACGGCTTTCTTTCGGATATGGAAGACCTTTGTTACTGTAGTGAACGGGGAGAGACTCCTAGCGGCACGTTACGCGGCTCACATGCTTCATTTCCGCCAGTGTCAAAGTATCCGACGCTGGGAACGGTTCACGAGGATGAAGAGATTGCTCTCGACCACGCTACTGAAAGCACTTGCGCGAAGCAGTTCCAGTCTCACGCAACGCGTTTTCGGGAAATGGCACCAATACGTGTCCCAGCGCAGAATATCTCACGCACTGAAAGAAAAGGCCATCGTCTTCCAGGTCTTTTGCTTGCTACCGGCATATTTCCACGCTTGGAGGCGGTTTGTGAATTCACAGACCCACAAGCAACAGGTCATGCTCAAGGCTAGTCAACTATTATACCACCAACGGGAGGCGAAGGCTCTCAAAGGCTGGATGAACTTCACGGATCGAAATAAACGGGTGCGGAAAGCAGTGAAGCGCTGGCAGAACCAGTGTTTGACCCAGCGGTTCAATCGATGGAAGGCATTCAAGCAAGCGCAAAGGAAAGACCGGATCGCTGACCATCACTTTCAGATGACTCGCAGCCTTCGCGTGATGCGAGCGTGGGCAAAGGAAACGCGTCGACAGCGGTTACTTCGCCATTTCAGCACAATATGGCGGGCCCAAACGATTGAGAACTGCTTTGGGAGCTGGAAAAAGCATGTTCACATTGCGAAATCGGCCCATGGAATACTGAGACGGCTTCACAATGGCTCGCTGAGTCGAATTTTTAACTCCTGGAAAGGGTTTATCGACTCTCAATCCTTGCAGAGTGGCCGTATCCGAGATCGATTCGCGCTATTGTGGAGCCGAGAACGGAAGATGACGAGCTTCCAGCGGTGGAAAGCACTTGCAGACAAGCAGAAACTGCTAAGGAGACAAGTGCTGCGACGAATGCACCAGCACGTCGGGTTGTGCTATCAAAGATGGGTGTCAGTAGTTGCGAGAAAGAAGAAACTTGTTGCTAAGTCTAATCAAGTAGTATTAATCGACCAGAAGCGGCTGGTGAACGAAACCTGGAGGTTTTGGAGGAGGGAAAAGGTCTCTCGCGATGCGATCCGCAAGTTCCGAAAACGTATTCTCAACCAATCCACCGACTCTTTAGCTCGACTCATAGTGTCAACATGGCGCCAGTGGACTGTCAAAATCGCGTCGGCAAAGGCTCTTCAACATCGTAACGACCAGCAAACTACAGGACGTGTGCTTTGCGCATGGAAAAACATGTACGTACGGAGGCGGCGACAAGAGCGGTCAATTGCAGCGACAATACGGAAAGCGTACGAAGCTGTGCTTGTGAGGAGGGTTTTGCTGCGAATGCGGGCTCGCTTGACCATCAAGAAAGCGTGCACTGCTGTTATTCTCCCCCAACTACAGCGACACGCAGTTATCAGCGCTTGGCGCGCTTGGCTTCACTTCCATGCTCGCAAGCTGGCGGCGAAACAAGTGGTTCTTACTGTCAGGGGTAAGGTTTCCCAAAGCAAAAGGGCAATTCGAGAGACTGCACGCATATGCGTCCTGCGGTGGAGATCACTTAACCACTTCCACGTCTTCGTGCATTGGTATGCAGTCGCTTCATCTCGGAAGTGGATACGGACTCAGACGATGGAAGCTGTTCATGCGTGGCAGATCCAACTTTCTATGAGATCTTTCGTCGCATGGCGGCACCTGATCGATAACAAGAAAAGAAAGCGTGCGATTCGAACGAGCGGAGAAAGACATCGCCAGATACGAACGTGGAAACGATGGCTACAGTTTCACCAGAAGCTTCGGTATCGATCCGATTGCATCGCCCAAGCCGTCAAGTTACGAGCGAAGATCTTCCTGATTCCTGTTATGCTCACGTGGAAAAACCTCGTTTTGAGGCGCCGTAGACTCTTGTTGCTTGCTGCGTCCATCACGCTGCGCCGCACGCATCGGGCGGTCCACAAGTGGCATGTGGTGGCGGTCGACAGGAAATCGTATCGCCTACAGCTGACTGTCGCCCGAGTTGCCTTCCACCAAAGATGTATATCCTCAGTGTGGCTACAGTGGGTAACGTTCGTTCAGCAGGTGAAGACACATCGCCTCGAGCTGCAGCATCACACCGAGAGACTACAGATTCTGATTCTCTGTTCGGCTTTCCGTGCGTGGCACGCTTGGAGCCATCGGCAACGCAAGATTGGTCACATTTTGAGGATGCTGACGTCACGATGCGACTCGAAGTCAGCTCGGCAAGTGCTGAATCGATGGAGTCGGTACACGCAAACCAAGAAAAGTCGACGGTCAGCCGCCAGTCAGTTCGCGTACGAGCAAGGAGTCCGCCGGGGAATTCAGGCGATGAGAAGTAACGCAGTCGATGCCAGGACTAAGCGAGAAGGTGTCTGCAAGGCCCGGGAATGGATAGAAGTGCTTCAAGGTAGATGGGTGACAAGGTCGTTTCGTCGGTGGACTGCATTTGCAGCTCTGGCTAAACAGACACGCGCAGTTGTTCAAAGGTACCAACTCACGAGGTTACTTCCTGCGGTTTTTTTCGCGTGGCGGTCTTTTGCGCGAAAGAAACTGGCTCAAGGTGATCGCCTCGAGCGGGCTGTTGGCTGTTGGCGATCGATCTCTGCTCGTCGTGCGTGGAATGCGTGGGTTGCATTCCATCGAAGGAAATCCGAGAATCGTAGTCGAGGTGTCAAAGCAAGTTGCCATCACCAGTGCCATCTCCTTCGAGCCATTCTGTTGGCCTGGGGTTCCACTGTCATGAAGAAGAAGCTGCTGGGCGAGACGTGTCGTCGTCTGATCGTGCGTTGGAAGTTGCAGACCGCGTTTCGATGTTTCACACGTTGGCAATCTCATTTTCTCCGGTCCAAATCCAGTCGTGTGAGTTCTGTGATAGTCGCCAGCCGCCAAGCGGGCGTTATAGTACGAGCAGCGTGGGGCAAGTGGCGACTGCAGTTCGTCGTGTGCCGCGTCGGGCAACGCAAGCGACTGACCCGTTACTGGACTGCGTGGAGTAACTGGCGAGATGAGAAGCGGCATTGGCAAGATTTTCAGACTCAGCAGACGCTTTTATTGCTGCGCACCGTGAGGGTTCGACATCGGATCTGTCGGTGGAAACGATTTGTTGTCCAAGCCAAGCTCAGCAAGACAATGTCACTGCTATCGACTCGATTTTCAAAAGAAACAATGGTTAAGCGCTGTTTTGAGCGTTGGCTGCAGTTCCTCATCGTCCACCATAAAGAGAAAGAAAAGATGAAGAAGGTTCTCGCGTGGCTCCGTAATCGCCAACTCGTGGTCGTCTTCCAGGCGCTATGTGGATACGCCGAACATAGCCACACCAAGAAACGTGATCTACAACGAGCGATCTCTTACGCCAGTCGTAAGTGTCAGCGGCTCCATCTCACTGCGTGGCACCACATCACCTCAGTGGTGAAGGCTCAACGAGACAAACTGCACCGCTACGTATCGATTATGCAGCATGTTTCGCAACGAAAGAGCTTCGCTGCGTGGCGCGATTTCGCTTGGAAGCGCCGCCAACTGAGGCATACGTACGTGACGCTAATGAGCCAGCGGTGGCTGGTCACTTCCCAGACTGTGTTCCACGCGTGGAAGGCGTTCGTGGTCAAATCCAAGCGAAACTACCTTGCAAAATCGTTTCACGAGTCTGCGTTGAACATGCGTTCATTCCAACAGTGGCGTCGCTATGTTGTGCTAAGTCGTATCGAGCGAATGATTGGTGCGAGTGAGCAACGGGTGCTCGAACTGGCGTTCGTGAGCTGGCGAAAGCGAGCAATTCTGAATCAAAACGTGAGACGTCTGGGGGAAACCAAGCGAGAAGAGAATCGCGTTCATTTGCAGAGGAGCCACTTCGATGCATGGCGATCGTGGACTCGAATTCGAACAAAGTGCTCTAGTTTGCTGGCCAACGTGGCCGTCGGAAACCATCTTCGCTTCCAGTTTCTCATGTGGAAGCAGTTTTACATGCAGCGAAAGAGGCTGAAATGGCTGATTGGAAGTGCATCAAATCCGCGGGAGGCCTCGAATGATGGAGTTGAGTTGACGGAGTCGTCATGGAGGCAACTGGCCCGTAAGGCACGATTTTTCCAGCGATACGAAGTCGCGTGGGAAGACATTGCGGTCGTTTGGAGGCGATGGCGGCACTTGTTTCACGCTAGTTTGTTTTTCAGAATCCGCAGGTTGCATCGCGTATACTCAGCGTGGCGGCGGTGGAGTCAGCGTCGCGTTTTCATTCGTGACACTCTTCGTTCTTGCCACATCACGAACAGACTCACAATCCAACGAAGGGTGCTTCGGCAATGGCGCGAAGTCGTCGCGACGGTCAAGCGCATCCAGCGAGAGCGTCGACGCGAGCGCGAGCTAAGGGTGATAGTGAACGCAGAAATACTCCGTCACGAGCGCAAGACGCTGCAGCGACACTGGACCGCGTGGCGTGAGCGGACGGAGGACAAGAGGCATTTGATGGTCAGTGTCGACAGCTACCAACGTGCTCGAGTCCTCACCAAGTTCTGGTTGCTCTGGTCTCATGACTTTGTGAACGCAGCAAGGATCCAATGGAAAGACCACGTGGCTCGAGTAGGCCAACTGAATATACTCAAGGCCCGGCGTGCAGTTAGCCTGTTCAACAGCAACAGGACCTGGAGGTTGCGAGTTCGGCGAGTTGTCCGCTTCGTGTCCACTTACAGAGAGAGTCGGTGGTGCCGCGTCTGTTTCGATCAGTGGAGAGCGTTTGGCGACACAAGAAGGCGAGCTAGACTGCTTTGCATTTTCAAAAAGCGACAGCTTGTGCAGCGTGTCTTTCGAGCATGGAAGGCTGAACTGGAGTTGCAAAGACAGCACCACAGGGACTTCGAGGCGTTCGTGTATCGGCGATTACAAACCTTACGCTTGCGAACGCTTTCGTGTTGGAATGCATACGTTCTTCGCAGGCGCAGAAGCGAGGACGCGACGGCGGTAGCGACCGCATTTCGACTGCAAAAGTGCATTCACACCCGGTGGCTAGGATTCTTGCTTCGGCGGAAGACGATACGGGACAAGCGTGATAGAGTGGAGACAAGTTTAACGATGTGGAAGAAGAGAAGGACTGTTGATCGATGGCATACAAATGCCCACAATACTCTCTTGATGCGAAAACTTCGGGGATTCGTGCTGAAGAAACATCTCGCCGCATGGAAACTCTACTTGCAAGTCGCGATTGCAGACCACTGGAGGGTTCTTCAACTGCAGAAGCGGATGGCACTAGCTCTCCGCTATTGGAAAGGAAAGACGCGAACCAAGCGCCAACTACAATTCATGCAGCAAGAATTCAGGGATCGACGAGCCGTCCGACGTGCCCGCTGGGTGCTCTTGAGATGGCATGAAGTCGTCGAATACGCAAAGAGAAAGGTCGTGGCTCGTAACCACTATGAGTCCGTGCTCAAGTTCAAGAGTTTTCTTCGTTGGTATGATGCGGCAAGAGCTGCGTCAGCACATTCGCTGTCACAGCTTGTTCTAGCGAAAGAATATTCGTCGTTCCGAGTTAAACGTCGCGTTCTTCGACGTTGGACGAGTGCTGTCCGGGCCTCAACCCAGCGCCGCGCGGTTTTACTGATGTGTGTGGTCAAGCTCCAGCGTTGTTTCTTGTCGAGGCTGCAGCAAGTAGTCCTCCGTGCTTGGGCAGATGCTGCCGATCGTGAACAGTACACTCGTGAGTGCGCTTTGCTTCTCCAACGCCGACGCGCGGCACGTTCTTTGCGGAACTGGCGACGGCAGATCGCAAATCGTCGACGTCACGAACGGCTCGAGAGAGACGCCCTCGCTTATCGACGCAACCGACTATTGTCGATTGTCTTTTTCCACTGGCAGAACTACGCGCTTGCGTGGAAAGATGCCGAGCGTCTGCGGAGCAGGAGGCCAGCGAGTGTGAGACCAAATCCACTACCTCCAGCAGTGGTTGTTCATAGTTCAGACAGCGAGAACGACGAGGACTCGAACTTCCGCCGCCCGTTGAGCCCCGTGCGGAAGCGGTTTCTTGCCAAGCAGAACGAGAAGCAGCTCGCCGGATCGCTGGAGACAGAACCTAGGACACTTACGGTACGTTCTCTTTGTCGCGACCTGGGAACCTCGTGAGCCTCTAACCTCTCTAAATGCTCCTTCAGCCTTCTCTTTCTGATGCAGCGACGTTGTCTCTAGATGTGAAGAAACGGCTCCTGCTGCTCGGCCAGTGGAAACCTTCCCAGAGATCGCTCGCTCCGAGGTAGCTGACATCCACCGAGTGTATCCATATCGTACAATAAAGGCTGTCAGTCATTACATCTTCCAACAGAGGTCACGAAGCTCCGAACACCTTTCTAACTACATACCCGCTTTAGTAGATTGTATTCAGACAACTTCTGAAGACCTTTCATTCACCTTCGAAATCCTATATGCCCAATCACTGGAGCTCCAAACGTTGCGGCCGATGTCCGCCGACGCCATTTCCCGAGTTCGAGTATGGCGGTCAAGAAAGCGACAGTCGCAGCGAGCGACCTCTTCCCCCTCGTCCACGCGTTCCTCGCGGGCGCGGGGCTCTCCAAAGCGGCGCAGGCGCTCGCCAAGGAGGCCAAGTTGGTGCGTTTTTTACGTCAAATTGTAGGGACCCACTCATAGCTGACGCGAACGAATCGTTATGGCGCGTAGAACCCTTCGAGCTTCATGGCCGAGGACGACTTGCTGGCCATTTACAAGCAGCACCTCACGGCCAAGACCAAGGGCGCCGTGAGCCCGAAGAAGGAGAGCAAGATCCCGGCCTCGTCGGTCGTGGACGTGGCCAAGAAGACGCCTGTCGTGAGCACGTCGTCCGACTCGTCCGACGATTCCGAGGACGACAAGAAGCCTGTCGCGAAGAAGGAGGCTGCGACTGCGAACGGCAAGAAGAAAGACGAGTCGTCAAGCTCGAGCTCGTCGTCCTCGTCGGACGAAGAGGAAGAAAAGAAGGAGACCAAGAAGGCCGCGCCGGTTGTTGCGAAGAAAGCGCCTGCTGCGAAGAAGCAGGAATCCTCCAGCAGCTCTAGCTCGTCGTCCGAGTCGTCCGAGGACGAAAAGAAGAAGCCTGTTGCGCCAGTGAAGAAGGCGACTGCTGCTCCCGTTGCTGCCAAGAAGCAGGAGTCGTCAAGCAGTTCGAGCTCGTCCGACTCGTCCGACTCGGAGGACGAGAAGACCAAGAAGCCAGTCGCTGCGCCTGCCAAGAAGCCAGTCACTGCGCCTGCCAAGAAGGCTGCGGCCAGTAGCAGCAGCAGCTCGTCCGACTCGGACTCGGATGACGAGAGTGACGAGCCAAAGACCAAGAAGGAAGCGCCAGTCAAGCCTGCGGCCAAGAAGGCTGCACCAAAGAAGAAGGAAGAATCGTCGTCTTCTTCCTCTAGTGATTCCTCTTCCGATTCCTCGTCCGATGAGGAAAAAGCTCCGAAGAAGCCGGTCGCTGTCAAGCGCAAGGCTGAAGAAGCTGTGGCGAAGAAGGCTCCGGCCTCGAAGAAGGCCAAGAAGGAAGAAAGCTCCGACTCGTCATCATCGGATTCCTCTTCCTCCGACTCTTCGTCGTCTTCGTCCTCGGACTCGTCGTCCTCTGATAGCGAGGATGACGAAGATCTCCACACTAAGGACGAAGCGCGTCGCGCGGAAGCCGCCAAGGCCGCACTTGAGTGGAAGCCAAAGGAGATCTCCAAGCCTGCCAAGGTCGATGGCAAGCAGGGCGGTGTGCCCTTCCAGCGCGTGGATGGCGAGTTCTGGTCAGCCAAGATCGCTGACGACACTCGCGTGAAGAACAACAGCTGTACGTGACGACTTCTCATGCTGTCATCGAGCCCATCGATTGCTAATTATGTTGATTTCTTGTATCTGTAGATGACGCAACGTTCGGTGGCCAGGGTGTTGGCAGCAAGGCCAACAACGTGCTGATCAAGGTGCGCGGCAAGGACTTCACCAAGGGCAAGAACAAGTTCAAGAAGCAGACATACATGTGCGGCGAGATCTCGATGGCCTCCAACTCGTACAAGTTCACGGACGATGACTAGAGTCGCGGTTCCGCTACATGTGTCTTAACCTTATTGTGCCCATAGAGATGAATAGACAAAGGCCGTTGGGTCATCCCCTCTCTCGGTGTCTCGTCGCAGACTTGTTCTCTCTCGTTCTCTTTTCTCGGCTCATTTCACTTCAGAATCAGCGACAATGCCGGATATTACCACTCTTATGGACGGCAAATCAAGCGAAGTCAACACGTCGGATACGATTCGAGAAGATCTGGTGGAGCCATTACCTGAGCCGCATGAAGCTGCTTCGGATCTCTTGAAGACTCTCGCCGCCATGCGCGATAGCGACGATGGAGATGACTTGGTCCACGATAACGTTAGGGCGATGATGGAGGCCTGTTCCCGCTTGGTGCAGGAGACCTCGACAGACGCGGGAGCTCAGGATGTCTCGGGAGACCAGCCAGTCATTGCTGAGGTCGAAGAGTTTGTCGGTGAGGACGCATATTCCACCATGAACCATCCACTTGAATTTGACTTGTTGGGCAGTGGCAGTTGAAGAGGAAGAGCCGTCGTGGATCGAGAAGAAGCTCGGCCCATGGGCCGCTCGCCACCGCAACGCCCTCCGTGGATGGCTTTTAGCGCTGCTCGTATTGTACGTTTCGCTGTTTGCATCGATGCTCGTGCAGGACGGATTCAAAGGACTTAGCGAACGATCGACAACTGCGATCGTGCGTGACGTTCTGTGGGCTGTGCTCATGGGCATCATCGTGCTGCTGGCCTTGGGCAAGCAGTACTACTAGGGTTCGTGCAGAATCTCGGATTGAATACTTGTTTGGCCCACAAAGCCCAGTCTTTCTCGTGGAATTCTGTCCTGTTGACTAACAAAAATCGAATTTCGTCGCCTGGCACTTTGCTATTACTTCTCATGATCGTCTCGTTGGATTCTGCTGCTACTTTCGCAAGTCTCTTACATTCCTCGGCACTGGTATTACGTGCTGGCAGAGAATCCTCGATGATCCGATACAAAACCAGACCAAACACTGCTACGTCTCTCTCACAAAGCAGATCATTCCATGCTACGGATCATCTCGTCTAGCTCGTCCATGCTTGCAACGTACGGCCTCGACGTATCGTCCAGAGCCAAGTCGCTGCCGTCCCCGGGACCTCCCACTACCGACATTGTCGACAGCTGAAGCGGAACGTCCCTAACACTTGAGACGCTTCGCACTGCTGGCGTCTTATCACGAGCAGCTTCGCCACCAAACATTGCGACCGAGAGGTGCTTGCTGCGCAGCTTGTACGCGAGCATCTTGGCTTGGAGAAGCCGCTTCTCCTGGGCCACCAGCGGATCGACCTCCTCGGGACGCGACTCGGTCGCTTTGTCGAGTCTCGCGAGCGCGTCGAGTGCCTCGTCGAACTCATCGCGTCTCCGATGTGCGTGCGCGAGTCCGTAGAGAGCTCGCACATTCTCTGCGTCGATCTCAAGCGCCTGTTTGGCGTGGTGGAGCACGTCCTCCCAGTGGCCTGTCTTGAGCCGTGCGGTCATAAAGTTGACCAGCGTCTTGAGCTTGAGGCTCTCCATCTCGTCGTCCTCGGGCTTGGTGTCGGGGAAGATGTACTCAAAGTACACGAGTGCGCGATGGTAATGGTACGCCGCGCGCTCGAACTGTCCCTGGCGGAAGAAGGCGTTCCCGAGCCGACGGAACTCGTCGCACGCGTCCAGCTTGGCGCGCGTCGTCATGTCCATGAGCTTTTGCTCGGCCGAGTGGTCGTGGTTGCACCCGGCGGCCGCCGCGGCCTTGCCCGCTCGCTCGTGCTTCTCGCGGACCTGCTGCTCTCGCTGCGCGAGCTCCTCGGGGTCTTCCCACGCATCCCACTTCTCGTACACGGCCGTCCAGTCGCGACGCCCCACGGTCTCCGATAAGACGTTGTCGGCTCGGCGCCGCGCGGCCGCGAGCTGCTGCGTGGTCTGCGCGAGCTCCTGCTCGGCCTGCCGCGCCGCCTTCTGCTTCTCGTCGCCGGCGGCCTCGAGCAGGCGCAGGAGATCGGGCGTCCAGCCACACGCCATGCCGCGCGAGATCTTGGATCCTTTCTGCGGATGAAGAGGTGCAGCGAACAAGCTAGGAGGCGGAATTAGCATGGCTACACTTTGTGGATACTTGAGCAACGAAAGTCTCGCGATGGTAGCGGCGGAAGGAGGCTGTGAAGAGGTGGTTGATTGGTGGACGAGAGCATATATACATCCCATGCGAAAGGCGTTGACAGAGAAGACGCGGACGGTGACAAACGAGCCATTTGACTGGGGGTCGATTAGCATGGTGGTTTAGTTGGCACCACGCGTGATTGTGGTGAAAGTGCCTAAGAACAAAAACGAGAGATGAAGGGCTTACAATGTAGAGAGTTGAGCGATGGGTAGCTATTCGTGGGGAGGCTTGTGCAGCCACTTGAACTTGAAGGTGTAGTCGACGCCTACAAAAACACAGGAGACGTTGGCGACGATGGATCTGGTGTGGTGCTAAGACTTGACAGACTGACCGTAGTGCTGGAACGAGAGCACGGGCACGAAGATGACCCACATTATGAGAGTCGACTGGATGACACGACCGTGGGAGCGTAGCACGAAGGCTAATTGTCGAGTCGTCGACACGCGCCATCGCAGCATGCGGCCCACAACGACGCTGAACACGACGAAGGAGAGCAATTCCATAGCTGCGTATTTGGCGACGCGTGCAATCATCGACTTCATCTCGGCATTGGACAACGAGGCAACTGCCATGTAGTAGACTCGGTTCGGAAGTCGCGCTAGCGCTGTGAGGTATAGAGCTGAAGAAAACACAGCGAGAAACGTCAGAGGAGAAGGGATGGAAAGCAAAAAAAGAAACACGCACTATAGACAGACGCAACGATGACTTCGGCGTACTCGATGAGCACGTAGAACTCGACCATGTGGAGCAGCTTGAAAACGTCTCGGACAATCTCCAAACGAAGTTGCTCGCCTAGAGTGAAGGCATTCTGTCGCCGAGGCTGAGTTGTCTCGCTGCGATGTGGAATACCTGTAGATTGGTGTGAGCCCCGCACACCGTGTGGTGTTACCAACCGTAATTTCATTCTACTCGCAGCGAGGCGAATCCTTGCAAGTGACGGCCCTTTTAGGCGGAGATGGCGAGGCGTTACTAGACTCGGGTGACCACGAATGCGCGGGTACGTTTGTAGGATATATTCCCCGAGCTCGATGATCCCCAGTGACTGCAAGCGATCGACATCTCTTCCTTTGCGCTCCTCCGGCGTCGCCTCAAGACGTGAACAGCGCGCGACATTGCGACAAACGCGACTGATGATCAATTGAATCTCGAACAGAGCAATGATTCCTTGGACCACGTCGACAACCATGATGAGTGTGACGGACCCATTCGTCTTGGCCTGCTGCATGGTCGTTGAGACGAACATGGCGTGGAAGACGTCGACGTTGAACACGGTCACGACCGGCGCGAGGTCTTCAACGCTAAGCACACCATAATTGAAAATGTTTTTGAAAATGAGTTTCATCAAAGGGAGACAAAGTGCGATAGCAGTCTGATACTCACTCCCAGCTGATGTGAAAGCGACATTAAACGCCGTGTAGACGAGAACGATTGTGACCTGAGCGACGAAGACGACGGAATATCGTCGTAAGTTTTCCCAAGTGACTGGATCTCTCCGCAGTGCGTGCTGCCACGACAGATAGAGACTCGACGTTACCGTCACAAACCACGGCACCATTACAATGACAACAACAAATGGCGTTGGGAAACCGATGATAACACCGAGAGCAAAGATTTCAACAGCGCATAGGACACCAGCGCTTAGCGATATCATCCAGAGTCGGGCAGGCGACATTGAGCCAAAGAGAGAGAAAATCACCATTCGACACTCTCCAACAACCACTGAAACTGAACTCCAAGCCGAGAGGTGGATCTCATACTTTCAACAAAGCGATGTCGTATTCGCGGACGAACTGACGCGTTTTCGCGAACTACAACGCGACACGATAACTTGTCAGCAAGTGGAAGACAACTTCGGCGATCACTTACCATGACACCTGGTCCTCCCAAATCCTGTCTTTGCGACTCGTTCCGCTAGCAGAGCTCGGTGCGATGGATGGCGCAATGAGACTGATGGTCAGAGATCCAACCGCGATCTATAGCACGAGATGTACTGCGAAGGTTCGAGAGGGAAAAGGAAGAGTCGAGTGACTAAAGACTTGACCACGTCGTATACAGTCGGGTGCGGAGATATCTACCTGATCACGCAGATACGCGACTCTGTGCTCTGCTATCCCTGTACAGACACCCATCACACTATACCACCCTTCCCTGAGAACAAAGGAAAAGCTTGCCAACCTTAAAACGAGTAGAACGCATTTGTTGTTGTGTGCTAGGGAATCGTTACAACGACACAACATTTGCTGCAACTTCGGGCGGAAAAGGTTACGTGAATATTCTCAACGGTACCTCTTGGACTCATTTGAGCAAAGCTTGCTCTACTCAGCGAAGAGCTTGCATGTTGTAGATACTGCACGTAGGATGCACTCTTCTGTAGGTAATACTTTGGGCTTACTCATGTGGACCCGTCTTGAGCCATTTAAACTGAAATGAGTAATCGGTCCCTACAATACGCAAAAGTAAGCAATGAGAACGCAAAGGTCGTGGACCGAAGTCAACGCACCAAAGTGCTCAAACGTCAGCTGCGGAACGAAGAAGACCCACATGATGAGCGTGGTTTGTACCATCCGGGCGTGGAAGCGGAGGACAAATGCCAATTGACGCAAGGTCGAAAAACGCAACACCCGATCAAGTGCAAGGCTGAAAACTACAAACGTGAGGAGCTCGAGGGATGCGTATACGGCGACCCGAGACACAGTCGCAGCCATCTGATCGTGTGTCAGTGGGGCCAGTGATTTGTAGTAGATACGATTTGGGAGGTGAGACATTGCGAACATGTAGGAAGCTACGAAAGAAACGAAGATTAGTGCAGTCGTTGGAGCGAGTGAAAATCACGTGCAGACGTACAGTAAACAGCAGCTACGACAACTTCAGCATACTCGACGAGGACATAGAATTCGGCCATGTGCAACAGCTTGAGCACATCGCGGACGATGCTGACACGGAGTTGCTCGAGTGATGAAGGGTGGCCGTCCTCCTGACCCGTCGATTGGAGCCGTGATGATGCCGACCGAACAACTGTCGCAACCTTCATTGCACGCCTTGCGTCCGATCGTGAATTACGCTTCACACCACGGAGATGACGCGGGATGTTGAGACGTGAATGGCCGCGAATACTGGGAAATGTCTCCATGAGGTACTGGGCGTATTTCACGACGCCGAGAAAACCCAGAACTTCGCTGTCGTTAGAAGGACCGATTCCTGTTGCCGCCGAGAGACGAGAGCAGCGAACTGCATTCCGATGGATACGATTGATCAATAAATGAACCTCAGTTATTGCCACGATTGCCTGGATGACGTCCACGGCCATGATAATACTAACAGATCCGCTTGTCTTGGCTTGCTGCATCGTCGACGAAACAAACATGGCGTGAAAGAAATCAACGTTGAAAACAATTACTGATGGAGCAAGATCTTCCATGTGGAAGACACCGATGTGGACTACGTTTTTGAAGAACAGCTTCAACGCAGGGAGAATGATGGATATTAGCGGCTGATAGCCTTTCGTGACAGAGGTGAATGTGATGTTGTAGAGAGTATAGACCAAGATAATCCACACCTGAGCAACAAAGACGAACAGATATCGCCGTAGATTTTCGCGTGCAATATTGTCAGTCCGCAGTGTCCGACGCCACGAGATGAAAAGTCCAGTCGTAAGTATCGTGAACCACGGCGGAGTCATCATCTGCACAACGAATGGCGTTGGAAAGCCAATCAAAAAGCCGAGTCCAGTAAACACCACGACGCAACATGCACCATCGGCAAGAGATATTCCCCATAGACTCGCTGACGATAATGGTAGTGTCGGTGAGCTCTGATGGACCTGTAGAATGATCATGTACGCCATGATCCATCCGGAAAATGCGACGCGGAAGAATACCCACACCGTTTGGTGGGCCACACCAAGCGCCGGAGAGTTCACAGGAAGCATATCCATGGCGACGACAACTGCCAGACATGGTAACGGAGCGGCAACAATAGTGACCAGGTCATGAAAGACTGAGGATGTCTCGATAAACTTTATCACCGAGTCAAAGCGAGTGAGCGTGTACCATCCTTGTAGCTCGACTTGCACTGCCGTCCAAACCCGCACAGCCACTGCAAGCGGTCGCGACCGCGAGTTCCCCATTCTGATTTCTGGAGGCAACAGCAAAACGTCCTGTCGATTGCGCAGTTCAGTGACCGGATCGTGGCGTGAGGTCACTATTTATATTCGGACACATCAGCACAAAATTCAACGTACGTAAGCCACCTCCAGATGAGGAGAAAGCTCGCCGAGCCCAAGTTGCATTGTTCATAAATAGTTGGAAGCACCTTTCAGGGAACGCGACGCAGTTTCACTTCACTCAAGCTCGCCCTGCAGATTCACGACGAGCGACTGCGGCGGTCTCCGCCGGGAGCTATCAATAGAGAACCGTGGGTACTCGCTCAGACTGAGCTCCATCACGGGCGTGTCCGGCGGCGGTCCGTGGGTCTGTGTGACGGGTGCTGCCGGTTTGTCGGTGGACCGGTCCTTGCCGTAGATGATCTCCATGTTCTCTTCTTCCTCGCCCTTGACACCGGTGCGACGCCACATCCAGTAGTAGAGTCCGCTGCAGATGACGATGGCGATGCAGGCGCCGACGACCCACATGAGCGCCTGGGCCTCGCCCTTGGCCGGCGCTTTGGACGGGTCGCACGTCGTGTTCCCGCGGATCTCGTCGTAGTGCTGCGGGTTGTCGCAGCGCGCCATGCAGACGCAGCCGCTCTTGGCGACGCAGAAGCGCATGTCGCCGCCCGTGCGCGTCGTGTTGGTGAAGACCGAGAGCCGGCAGATCGTGCATGTGGGCTCGTTCTCCGGACAGTACTCGACGAACGTGGACGGGAACGTCCAGTTCTGCACGGCGTCGCTGTAGGCGCCCGACGAGTTCCAGTAGTCGGTGCTCGACTGCAGCAGCAGCGACGCGTTCTGGTAGAGCGTCGCGCCGCGGAAGTCGTTCGACTGGTTCACATGGAGCGCCGCGCTCACGCACTGCGCGTCGGCGTCGACCATACATCCCTGGACAGAATCATCAACCAGAAGAAGCCGTGAGCCGTCCAGAGCTCCGGAAAACCCGGACGATCCAGAGAAATCCAGCGATTCCAGGCGTCCGCAGGAAAAAAAAAAGTAAATTACTCACCGTCACGCGCAGGCAGGAGCGGCAGTCGCGCGGCTTCTTGCAGCCCGACTTCTCGGTCTCGGAGGCGTTGTAGCGGCAGTACTCGTCGTCGACGGTCGTCGTGTCCTCGCCGTCTTCGTCCGAGGTGCGCGCGGCGAAGCGCCAGTCGAAGATCGTGTCGTACGTGGATCCAGCGAGCGAGCCCGATCCGGAGCTGGAGTCTCCGGATCCGGAAGAGGACGAGGATGCCATCTCGGATCGATCGCTCGATCGCCGGTGGGGTTCGTCCAGAAGAAGTGACGGTCGTCCGGAAGAGGCGACTCTCGTCCGAAAGAAGAGTCCAGAGTGTGGGCGCAGGGGCACTGCGACGGTCCGCCTCAGGTCACGTGGGCGGCGAGGTTGCTGTCTGCCTTGGCGCTGCTGACCGCCGGCCTGGCTCGACGACCTGTCCTACGCGGAGTGTTTCCGGATGGTCTGGAGAACTCGCCGGATTGGCTGGAATCCGGAAGCTGGCTGGGGCTGATTCCCGAAGAAGCTACTACGAATGTAAATATTTTCACATATGCTTCTATAAAAGATGCTTTGCTTGTCCAGAAGATAGATGAGGTGAATTGAATAGTGGGTGGTTCATGTCACAGATTCCGAGTCAGAATTGAGTCAACACGCACACACATCTCCATGTAAATGAATACCTTGAGACAACAAGATCACTCATTTATCAATTTATACAATATATGCTATGACACAATATTTAAAAAGCTTAAAACAAACATTTATAGAATACTTTTGTAGATATATGTGTTCTGGAAGAGCTCAATATTGAACGAATGGATCATCCGCTGATGAACTGACCTCAAGTCCAGCATCTTTCGTCGTCACGCCAGCACCGGTATCTCACGGTCGGTATCTGGTATCCGCATCATGGTGAGAGCCTCGTGCTATTTTTACAGCGTGGAGTTGGACCCTACGGCTGCCAGACCATTGGTGGCCATGTCGCCAACATGGCTCGCGACGTGTCTTCGGGCCTGGGAAACTATCCAAGTCGAGCTTCAGGGCCAGTATTCTCTGTCTCGATTCCACGCGCTTCTAGATTTCCAGACTTCAACCAGCACGTTCAGGGCCACCGCCATCACCGTCGCCACGCCGATTTCCAGCATTCTCGTTGTCCTACTACTCGAGATCCTACCACTGAATCCAGCCAGCGAAGGGGTCTATCACCAGACACTCGGCTACTGGCTCCGGGCCTTCATCACGGGTGCCCTGATCTCATTTGCGACCATCTACCAGTTCCACCTTTGTGCACCTTCGCTCCCGCTCATATCTCGACAGGTTGGGTTCATCTCTACCGGCTTGGGGCTGTATGTCGTAGCCTGCACGTTCGGGTTGGGGGTCACGATTGGGTTCCCTGTGCCGTTTCTGTTGGTGGTGATCATGGTGCCGTGGGGAGCCGCATTGGTACCAATGCTGTGGAAGATGTGGGCAGCGACGCTCCGACAGGATCCCGAGGTCAAGGCTAATGCATTGGGCGTATTGGAAGTCGATGTCTGGCAGACCGTTCTGGTACTTGTCTACATGGCACACCACGTTATCTTCTCAAGGCTCCACGGTCTTGCTCAGACGGCCTTCGCGATCTGCCTTCCACTCTTCAAACTCGTCTTCAAGAACCTTATTAGTCGGGGTCTCTTCACACTCGAAGACCTCGCGCCAACGTACGTTGTGTTCAACTCCGACGTCTTTCAGGCCGCATTTGTAGCCTCCACCATGCAGACCGCCACATCGAATGGGTCGGTCGGCGTGATTATGTTAGTGGACATTCTTCAATTCGCCGTCGCGCATTTCGAGATCCTTCAGGTGCTACAACGTGCGCGACAATGGATGAGGCCGCCTGCTAATGGAGCCGATGTCTCCCCAGCTCTTGGTAATCGGCCTGAGACCAGCCTTCTCCTAATTGCTCGCCAAATTGTGCAGTCTAGTGCACATGTGGGTAACCACCCGAGCATTGCTCTGCCTAGACACAGGCGAATCATCTCCCATCCAAAATCCTTCCTGCACTCGGCATCTGTAGTTCCTGTTTCGACGCCTCGGCTTCGAGAGATCTCTGTTACTGATAGAGAGGTCCAGGTGGTCAAACTAATGTTGCGGCTCTTGCACATGCTTGAATTCTACGTGCTGATCGAGTTTGTGGAGACGATTATGGCTGTCATCTACTGTACGTACATCCTATAGGGTTTGCTACACTGACACGCGATACTTACGTAAGAGCACAGATATTTACCTCGTGGCGATGACTGTGCTTCCGAGTAGGTACTCCTACAAACAGCTGCGAGGGCTGTCGGATGCAGAACTCGCTGTAACTGTGCAACGAGTCGGTGTGTACGCCTCTTTGGAGTTGGTCTCGTTTGTGCTTATGTGCACCAGCTTTGATCGCATTGTCCACGGCTACTCGAGTCTTCATCAGGTTGCTTACGTCTTGCACAAGCACTGGAAGCTGATACAAGCGTCGCTTCTCTTCTGGATTTGCTATGTCATCGCATGCTCACTTGAGCAGGTTGGTTCATGTCTTTTTTAAAACTGGAACCGGACCATGTATACTCAGACGCAAACTTGCACAGGAATGGATTATTCGTTCCGATTTGAATGGCTTCGGAGAAGCCACTGAATAGGTACATGCGGCTTGTTTCAAGACTGCAAGACACCGGCTGGCGCGCCACCAACCTTGAAGCTAGTTTTCTTGTACTTCCTTGGTCTGTACGTGTAATGTTCATACTGAACAAGCATGTAGAAGACGCTCGTGATGTGGGTTTCTTCATGGCTCAGCTCACGTTCGAACACTTCAGGAGTGAGGGCGTTGCGAGATCTCACGCTCGGATGTGAAAAGGCAGTGATTACACTTTTCGAATTTAGTATTGCTTAGGATGGATCTTGACCACTACGTAAAGCAGATCACTTATAGATCACTTATAACGATGACTACGATTCCATTTTAGAACAACCCACGTCCGTCATCCTACCGACAGGCACTGCCATGCAGACCCGTCTCAGCTCGCCGCCTCCGACTTACAGCCCTGGCTTGCCCACCAGGTTGACCCACGGTAAGATCAGGAATGCACAAAAGCTCCAGCAATTATGGTACATTTCCTTCATCATCATCATTTTAGAACAACGTAGTGACAAAGACTTCCATCTCCGACCTAAGAATCAATCCCACCTTTGAACAGAGAGTGGCACATGTTCACAGACAACGATGATTAGAGTGGCACATGTCACAGACAACGATGATTTAGGCCATCTCTATTAGAGATGGTTAGAGTTTAGAGATGGCCTAACTAGTCAGAGTCTGACTTTTAGAGATGGAGAGTCACCGCTTCGAACGTCCTTAGCCAGATTTGGCCGGTTGTCCTTATCCATTGCCCTGGATTTCTATCGCACGTTCTCATCGTACGCTGCCTGGGTACTTCGTTCCCGCGCGAGTCAATTGACTAGAGGTCGATTCAACAGACTCTTGCCAACAAGGCCACACCACTACATGTGACCTCTCGTAAGCTCTGAGCAAGCGGAGCATCGGCACAGCCATTCCTTTTTGCGACCAGCTGCACGCTGCGAACCGATAAGTGGCTTCGTATGGACTTGACATCAATAGATTCAGCACTGCCCGAAGCTAATTATATTCATTCGCAAAGAGAATCGCTGGTGCCCTCACCTGAGCGCTTCATCTTAAGCAGCAACGCGTAGTCACTCTTCCAGCGGCTGCCGCAATGACCCAGTCTCGTCGAACCTCTAAGCACGCTGTGCAGCGCGCGATCGAGGCTTCAGATGCTCTCCAAGTCGAGCTGCTTGGCCAGTACTCGCTCTCTCGACTCCACGAGATGCTGGCATACTCAAGACGCTGCCGGCTCGCTACCGCCGTCGCGATCCTGGTGCTCATGCCCTTTCCCTGTCTACTTGCAATTCTGCTGCTTGACTCACTGCCTCTCAACTCACCGCAACTCGGTGTCTACCATCAGACAAAGAGCTTCTGGTTTCGCGTAGCTTTCTCTGTGGGCGTCATCACTTTCTGCGTCATCGAACAGATCCGCATCTGTAATCCGTCGCTGCCCATGACCAACACGCGCATGTGGGTCGTTTCCATCGGGCTCGGTATCGCCGCGATCGGTGAGTTCTTCGGGCTGGGCGTCTGGATCGGGTTTCCGACGCCGTTCGCGCTCCAGCTCACGGCTATGCCGTGGTTCAACGTACTCTGCGGTGTTCTGTGGACCTCATTCAAGACCACGCTTCGCGCGGACAAAGAAGCCATGCGCAACTTTACAAGATACTTACAAGTCTACGCGAGCCAGCTCACGATTGTCTTTGTATACCCGACATACTACTATCTGTACACGCTGTTGGGCGGTCGAGGTCAGACCATTGCATCAGTCGGATTCACAGTTATCAAGCTTGTCTTCCGATACTGGGATTACTACGGACTGTTCAACCTAGAGGATCTCGCACCGGCCGTTATCGTGTTCAACGTCGACGTCTTCCACGCGCTCTTCGTGTCCTCCACGATGCAAAGCGCGACATCGAGCGGTACGATTATCGCGACGATGGTCGTCGACGTCATGCAATGCTGCACGGCGTACTATCAGGTGGGCATTCGGATCCGGCATGTCGAAATGTTGGCAACAAAAGCCCAGAAACTCGAAGCGAAGGATTCGGGAATAGATGTGATGGGAGTGAGAAGCAAGTTCTCGCCCGTGGCCTACGCGTTGCACGCACTCGAATCGAACGAAAGGGTGAGAGAAGACCCGCGAGTTGCAATTCCGAGAAACATCCGGGTGCTGGAGCGTATGAAATCGAGGACGAAGGTTACTGCACCGCCTCAGATCGTGCCTGCAAACACGGTGCAAACCACATTGCTGGACGAGAAAGATAGCATGAAGCCAAAGCGCCAACCGCTGACCGACGTAGAGCAGCTCCAAGTGCGAGGAATTACCACATTGCTCAAGATTATGCACATGACCGAGTTCTTTGTTCTTGTCGAGTTTGTCGAGGTGCTGATCCCCGCTCTCTATTGTACGTTTTCACCTCTCATGTGGTGAAGTTCTCTTGTGTAACGTGTGCTAAACCGTAGCACTGTACCTCTTCGCGATGAGCTCATTACCGAACCATGTGTACTACACACAACTAGCGCGGCTAACGACTCACCAGATACAAGCAAAAGCAGCCTATGTCGGCTTCTACGCGGTGCTCGAACTGCTCTCGCTGATCGGTTTCTGCGTGGCGCTTGATCGAAGACTGCAAGAGTTCTCCACTATCCGACAAGTCACATTCGTGCTGCACAAACACAAAATGACGGTCCAAGCCTGGATCTTGCTCTGGGTTCTCTACGTGGTCCAGCTGTCGCTCGAGCATGCAGGTAGTTTATTGTTCTGTGCGTTTTGTCTCGGCCATGAATCCAATGCATCGTGGGTGCCCAGGAACCGATTATACGTTCAAGTTCAAGTGGCTGCACCACGAATCGCTGTAGGATTATCAGGTTCTAGCTTTCAGTAAGTACTGGAGTGTTTCTTGTGAACAAACGCAAGTCATCGAGGGAAGTCCAAGGACGCGCATGATGGGTGAGTTGGTGTCACTATGACTTGAATGGGGTGAGGACGAAACGCGTCTCGAGGACGAAGCAACTGCTCGAGTCGAGAGAGGCTGATCAATCACTGTCTGTACGAATGAGCAATGGGAACTTTGTCAATCCAACTTTGCATCGATTCCCTCCAGCTATCAATGGCAGACCCTGTCACGCGGCAGACCCTGTCACGCGAAGCGTGACAGGGTCTGCCATTGATAGCTGGAGGGAATCGCATCTGCGAGGCTATTCGCAGCGCTCCAAAGAATCTGAGGATCGGCGTCGTGGGAAAGATCGACGATGACTGCCCCTGCGCCTCCTGGGCCAGGGTTTCCGCGAGATCTCCTCTTCTTCGACGGGAGATCTCGCGGAAACCCTGGCCCAGGAGGCGCAGGGGCAGTCATCGTCGATCTTTCCCACGACGCCGATCCTCAGATTCTTTGGAGCGCTGCGAATAGCCTCGCAGATGCGCCAACCACGAACAACCAAGCCGTGTACCACGACCTTCTGTTTGGACTGCAAGCCGCGCTCGACAATGGCTGGAGCGACATCACTGTTGTTGGAGATTGCGCGCTGCTCCTACGACAGCTCCGAGAGTACCGAACCCCCGTGAACGCCAAGTTACGGGCCCTCTATTTTCAAGCTAGGCAACTGGCCGACCGAGTGGGCGTGCGCCACTGGCGACAACACGTCAGAGCACACAACGCCATGGCGATCAGCCTAGCCAATCACGCCATGAACACAAGGCAATCCAGCCAAGTTCATCATCCATCACGTAGGCTCTGCCATGCAGACCTGCCCGGGCTCGCCGCTTCCGACTTACGCCCTTGGCTGCACAGTCAAGTTGACCCACTGTAACACAGGAACGCAAAGAGTCACAGCTATTAGGGTACATTCATTGCGCTCAATAGACTTCACCTTCATCATCAACTTTGCATCGATTAAAAATCTCACGAGCTGGCGAGCCCAGAAGCGAGCTTCCCAACTCTCAGCCCTTGCGGAAGCCACAGGTGCAAAGGATCTTATTAGTCATCTTGGACTAATTGGTCTCTCACTCCTGTGAAGTCGTTCGTCGTTTCGTCTCCTCGTTTCCTCCTACAACTACAGAAACGGACGCTCAAGAAACTGTCTCTGAACTGACGACCAACAGGCGCCACGGTTGCACGCTTGCTTCCTACCACTTGGCCTTGTCTTGCAGTTGCAGATTCTCCACCCAGCGGACCGGTCGCCAGACGCTCTTCGCACTTCAGCTCTCGCATGACAAGTGGAGCTCCTCACCGGCGATGGTCGGTCGTCAAGCTCGTGCTCATCTTCCTCAACCTGCTTGGTACCTGGGCGACCCTGTTCACGGGGCCAATTCTTGACAGCTCGCTGCTTGCAGCAGCAGCAGGACGCTACAACGTCATCCGCCAACGGTTCCGCACCGGCCAAGTCAACTATGACCTTGTCGAGGCGGAACACTTCAAGGTCGAAGACCTTCCGACCCCCAAGCAACTCGCTGAGTACACGTTCATCCAAGCTCCGCGGCGCAACGTCAAGACGATGGGTGCCTCGCGGAACCTTTGCCTGAACATGAATACGCTGGCGGCACCTGTGCTCTTCGCCGTATATAACGACTTCTGGGGAAAGATGGCCAAGCGACGCATCCAGATTTACGTGAACAGCATCTCGGCGCGCAACTGCGAGCTCTTTAACGCCAAGCCGGCGAGGGCCAAGAGCTGCGTCACCAAAAACCAGAATAACGCCACACTATGCCACCAGTACGTGCTCGATAACTTTGACACTCTCAAGAAAGATCGACTCATCCGCCAGGGTGCCGTCAAGGACATTGGCGTGCCCGGTGTGCCGTTCCTCCGCTGCCTCGGCCGCCCCCTCGAACCGTTCGGGTTCCAGGCAGATCTGTTTACGCACCAGACCTTCTGGGACGGCGGCGCGTTCCACTTGGCCATGCTCGTCAGCGACTGCCGTGGCGTGCCACTCGTCAAGTCGGCCAACCAGCAGTACGCGCTATTCCAGATCGCAGCTGTAGACGACGCGTGTGACTTCTTTCTGTTAATTCCAAACGGTGGGTGGTTCGAGTTCCTCGTTCGCTGGACTTACAGCTTCGTTACACTCGGGCTGATCTTGCTGGGCATCAAGGCCACGCTGTTTCACACTAAAGCCGTGCGGTACTTACCCCACGCCTTACGGTTTGCCAAGGACGCACGGTGGATGAGGTTCGTACTACCCTTTATGGAGATGGTCAATGCCTACACGGACAACGAGCGCGCTATCATCACGTTTAAAGGCTCCGTACTCGTGGCCTCAGACACGTGGACCACGCATTGGCTGTATATGTGGCTCAGCATCCTCGACGCAGCGATCAACATCCGCGCGACGTACGTGCTGCTTCAAACAGCCGAGTCCATGCTCATCCTAAAGACCCATATCGCGAGTCTCATCTTCATGTGTGGCGCGCTCACCAAGATCGCGTGGCTGCTCTGTCTTACAATGACACTGCTGCGTGTGCTACTCAAGCTAATTGTGCGCTGCATTCGGTCGTTCCGGCTCATCAAGTCGCTGACGCGCGAGAAGCTCGAGTGGAATATTGACAGCATCTCCATCTTGCTCGGCTACAGACTCTTGTACTTTGTGCTGCTCATCATCACGTTCACACTTGTAGCGGTGAATGGCCACCCGTCGTTCATGGTCCGTGCTGTGCCCCACAAGGTCGGTGCGTACGGCGGGCTCACGAGGATCAACGGGTTCTGGGGAAGCGAACTCGCGTGCGACTTGGTGACACTTCTGGGGATCGTCACGATCGCGAGCCAAGTCGTTGGCGTGCTCTTGCTCTTCACACGCTACAAGCGCGTGGCCGACAACAACGTGATGCGGTTGCTCCAGCAGCGGTATATCGTGTGCGGGTGGGACGGACTCCTCGCCGCCGACCTGCTGGGGCTAGATCCGTGGGATCCAGACTTCCTCATCGATGGCCGGGGCTATGCCAAGCTCTCTGTGGGGTCACTTCTCCAGCTTCTGTATCTCTCAGGTCCAAGCGGCTTCGTTCACTTTGCGGGCGACTACATCTTCCACGACAGCGGCTTCTCGAAAGAACCGATCAAGTTCAGCTACCCAGTCGCTAAGGCGGCTGCAATGCGTCTCTTCGAGACAAAGACCGGGTCCGTGGTCAGCACTGTCGGGAACCCAACGACCGCCGGTACTGCCGGGACCGACAAGCGTGATCGACTCAATTCAAACAACGACGTGACAGCATCGGGTACGGCTTCAAAGCGTAGCGTCTTCGACCGTAAATTGCGGCTCATGAGCGACGGATACTTTGGCAAGATCATCTTTATCGATTCAGAAGTACCCGGGCAGCTCACGACCAACAAGGAGACGGGCCAACGCGAGTTTGAAATCGTGGACGCGTTGACGACCATGTCGATCCTGGACATCAAGCACTTGATGGGCAATGAGAAGAAGCTTCGTGTTCTGTAGTGGGTTGTTACACATTGACGTAAACTAACGAAGCAATTTGCATGTTGATCGTGGCGATCGCAATAAAGCACGCTGTCACGAAAGGCGCGTAGCGATGTAGCTCGGTCAGCTTCACTTCGGCATGGATCTCAGCAACACAGCAGAGAATGGATTATGTTTGCGTTCGACCAAACGCTCAGGGCTCTGCGGAGGACTTGTGATGCCCCAGCCTCCATGATGCTCACCAAGTGGAGCCTCTCGCCGGATCTGTCTCTTCAACGAATAGGCTCTAGTCATGCGCACACAAATCTCCACACCAGCAAGCAAGATCGTTCCAGACACAGAGAACGAGGCGCCTTGGACACGCTGGACCACTATCTGGACCTGGGTGTCGATAAGCAGCGTTGGTATGCCCACAGCAACGGCCATTGTTCGAATATCGCCGACGCGGGCTCGGAGCAGTAAGGCCCTGGAAAGTTCTTGGACCGCCAGCTCAAGAAGGAAGCTCGTGACGACGTACAAGACAACATGACTGTTTGCAGACAGCGTGAGATTGCTAGTCGCATGAGCAAGAGCCGTCGCCAACAAAGTAGAGCAGCACGAATGGATTTGCTTCACGAACGTAATTGCGAACGTGACCAGTCGTCGCGGTAGTCGACTCGTGTGTGCGCGCAAACTCGATCGAATGCCATGGACAGTCTCAGTCCTATAGATATGCCGCGACACGACAACGCTTTCTGTGAAAAGCACATGCGCGTAGACGCAGACCAAGTAGGTGTTTATTCTCCACGATCGCATGCGGTGAGGGATCGCCTCGTCAAGCGCGACAGCAACACCGATTAGCACAATAAAGTAGAGTGTCGTTGGGATCGCCATGCACCTCATTAGTCGCCAAGTACAGAATGCCACTCCACCTAGTCGATCGGGACGTGCAAGAAAGCGTTCTCTTGACAGACCAACGATCTCGCAGCGGAAGATCACCGAGAAGAACGCGAGCTGTAGCCAAACCTCGACAGACGTAGCGTAGATAGAGATAGAATGGGCCAGGGTAGTCCGCTCCACGGCTGCTGCGCCTTCGACAGCCAGCCAGGTCGTGAGCCAGACCCACCCAACACCAAACGCTGCGTTGCGCAGCATTAGTGAGACGGCTTGCAGTGCCTGTCTCCATGCTTTCCAGCATGGGACTTGGGTTGTTGGCGAAGTGTGAGTGGCTTCGACGGGTGCAACTTGGGTCAGCTTCATGATGAGAATTTCAAAGCTTCAACACACTCCAGTTGACTCGTAGCCAACAAAAAATAGACAAGACTCTAGCTGACTATGGTCGAAAAAGACTGGAGTGACTGATGTTAAATACGATCATGACTATGCTCACAGCGTGTGGCTCAATGGTGCGTCGTGCTTGCTTGCTTCCAGCACAAAGCGCGCTAGCGTCTCGAGTTGCGCGTGGAACGACTCTAGCTCCATGGACGAGAAGGACGTCGACGCGACCTTGCACATCTTGAGGATCGCGTGCGGTGCCACGTTCTGGTTGGCTCGCGTCGCGGCGATTGCGTCCATGTCGTGGGCGTTCAAGCTCATGATCGCGAATCGGCCTGTCTGTGGGTGAGCGAGCAGCTCTTGCGCGAGCGGCCCAGAGAAGAGTCGCTCGCAGCAAATTGATCGCAGCGCATCGATCTTCCAAGCAGCTTTGCCTGAGAGCGAGAGCGTGGCGCTTGGTGCGCCGAGCACTTGGATCACACCATTGGCGTCGCGTAGCAACGCGGTGAGCCGTGGGAAGAAGACGCTGCAGAACACTTCGACATAGGTGACGGTAGCGTCGCTCACGAGGAAGACAGGGCCGAGTGATACCGCGATACGCAGCAGCTGTATGGCGGCGTCTTCGATCGCATAGAGCGCGAGCTGTAGATCGGGCGTCTGCTGGTACTGCTGCTGCGCGGTCTCGAGACCCTGCGGCGTCTTGGTCAGCCCGAGGCGGTCGGCCATCCACTTGGTGGGCACGAGCACGTTTTCAAAGTGGATCACAATGGCTTGGTGCATCGCAGCCGGAGGCGGCGCAGCGCCCGCGAGGCTATTGAGCAGCAGCGGCGCGAGCTGCTGGAGCAGCTCGAGGTGGCGGTTGTCACCACCGTTGGCCACGAGCGACTGGAAAAGTGGGCTGATGGGCGAGCTGAAGGAGACCATCGCAAAGTGCAAATGAACGTAAAGTGGTGCGTTGAAGAATGAGGAGCTGCTCGCCGAGAAAGGCGGGCTGGTCAGACCATCACTCTCTTTTGAGGAGAATCACTCACTCATGGAATGGGTATGGATGTGAAGAGTGCTGGTCTCCGAGATCTTCGTAATGACGATCTTCGAGCAGCCAGGCGTTTCTCCGTGCAGGAGTACGATCCACAGAAGGATGAGTCCTTAGCGTATCCATGAGTCTAGAGCGGATGCAGAGCTTCCAGGAACGTCGTTTCGTTACATCCAAGTCGTCAGGGGAATGGCGTGGATTCCGTCGTTTTGTGCGTGAGAGAAACCAAACCAGAGCCGTGAACGCACGCACGAGTCGCACATCGCGCGGTGTATGGTTGCAGCGTCTGTCTCTTCTGTTAAATGGCTACAACATCTGAAATCCGTTGTTGACCGCTGGTAAACAATCCTGCGACGGTCGGTCTCAGCGAGACGTTGCTCCCGATGGCTTCATCACTGGGCAACTGTAACAGGGGAAGAGATACTCAAGACCACGAGTGAAAAAGTCAAAGGCGTTTGCTTATTTTACAACAGACAGGTCACCGTAGTTCACAGTCTACTCTACAACCGAGGAGAGACTGCCATCCTAGAGCTTGTCCATCTCGAGCTCTTCCTGCACAGCGTTGATGAGGCCTTGCAGCTGGCTCTGGAAGCCCTCGAGCGAGGATGTCGCGCCGTTAGTCGCCACCGGCATCTGCACGCTCTTGACGACGGCGAACGGCGCAATGTCTTTGACGGCGGAGGATGCGAGCACGTCCAGCTCGTCGGCGCTGACGGTGATGAGACGGAAGTTGCCCGTCTCGGGTCGCAGCAGCAGCTCCACGGACGTCGACTCGAAGCAAATGTTCTGGAACGCGTCGACCTTCCACGCGGCTCTCTGCGCGAGCGTCATGTTCTTGTCCGGAAGCCCGACGATCTTGACGCGGCCGCCACAAGTCTGTAGTGCCGCATTGAGTCGCGGGAAGAACGCTTCGCACATGGCCTCGACAAACGCTGTGGGCTCATCCGAGAGGATGTAGACAGGCCCAACCGTGGCTGCAAGCGCGAGCAGCTCCAGGATGCGCTCCTCCATCTGCACGATCGAATCACGCAGCGAGGGCATCGATGCACAGCAGACGCGCGCCTGTTGCACACCCTCGAGCGTTGGCGTGAGTCCGACGCGACTAGCGAGCCACTGGATGGGCGCCAGCACGTTCTCCCAGCTCATGGCCCACGCCGAGCGCGAGAGACCGCCACCGAAGCCGTCCGTGCTGCTCATCATCTCGAGCATGTCGAAGTCCGACTCGAGGCACTTGAGCGGGATGTGCTGGAACTGCTGGAGCTGGCGGACCCAGTGGGTCGTGCTCGCGGGCATGAAGGCGCACATAGCGAAGAAGGGGAGAAGTGGGAGTTGACTGGTGACTTGCAGAATGGGCAGTCGAGTCAGAGCCTTCGGTCTCATCACCTGAGTTGAGAGACACGAGCTTGGAGTGGGACGAAATGGAAAATATTCCCCGAGTCCGACCTTCACTCTGCAGCGACGTTCACCCACCAATGGCGAATCTCCTTGGCCGAAGCTCCCTAATCGCTCAGTACGCTGCACCTGATTTCTTCGTTTTCTCTCCCACCGCCGTGAGAAACGCGAGTCACGTTCGACTCGTCGTGTGTCACGCGCTGACCGGCGTCTCGTGTGGAAGACGCCGTGTTCGCTTTTTCCTTTTGCTTAATTTCCTGCATTTATTCTTGTGTATCGAGCCACTTCCCTACAAGCGGCGTATCCATTCCCTTCCTACCTTGCCCACACATTTCTTCCTCCCTGAAATGGCTTGCGCATGGGCTTGATGCGTGCACACGAAAGGCACTTACACATCAAACGTGGACTGCAATCGTCGACGCGTCTACAAACTGTACTCGTCTCGCTCCAGGAGCGGCGGTGCGGGCTGGTTCCGGAAGCTGTTCTGCGCAAGGGCAAGCTTCTCAAACTGCTTGGCCTCTTGATCCAGCTGGAGCTCAGGCGTGAAGTCAAAGTCTTGGAACAGCCGCCGGTCATCCTTCGCGCCTTGTGGACGAGATACTTGCTGAGCATCGGAGTCGAAAAGCTCGAAGCCGCGTTCGATATCCGAAATCTGTTGCTCCGTAAAGGCCTGAGGGAAGTTGGATGTGTCGGGGATGCCCGTCGGATCCGTCTTGGTCTTCGGTCGGAACGGAGGCGGGAGCTCGCGGCGCTTCATCTTGTCCCAATCAACGGTGTCAAAGAACGGGTGTTCCTGAGGAAAAAAACACATAACAGTTAGTGTGACTAGCAATCGCGATGTGAAGCACTTCGGTGCTACTTACAAAGATTTCTTTGTCGCCGTTAGGACCCGAGCCCAATCGTTGCTTTGGATCACGGTGCAGCAGACGCTGGATAAAGTCACGCGCATTGGGTGAGAGGTAGTCTGGAATCACGAGATGGCCGCGCAGAATGTTGTGGAACAACTGCTTCTTGTCGTTTGTGTAGAAAGGAGGCAGTCCCGTGAGCAACTCAAACGTCAGCGCACCCACTGAGTACCAATCAAGTGCGAAGCCGTGACCAGATCGCGAAAGCATTTCTGGAGCGAGGTACATCGGGGAACCACAGAAAGTGTTGGCAGATGTGTGATCCTTGATACCTTCCTTGGAGATGCCGAAATCGGTGAGGAGACAGTGGCCGTCCAAATCCATCACAACGTTCTCCGGCTTGAGATCGCGGAAAACGATACCCTTCGAGTGCAAGTGCGACAAGGCAAGCGCGATCTCACCAATGTAAAATGCCGCTTCCGATTCACTGAAGGCCTTTCGTCGAGTGAGAGCAGATAGCAGATCACCTCCGCCACAATACTCCATCACCAAGAACAGTCGGTCTTGTGACTGGAATGCGTAGTACAACGTCACGATGTACGGGTGGTCCGAGCAAGCCTGGAGAGCCGCTTTCTCGGTATGAATGTACTGGGCCTGGTTCTTCTGGACAATCGCCTGTTTGTTGTATGCCTTCAGCGCGTACCACTTGTCGCGGTTTGATCCCTTTCCACGGACCAGGTAGACCTTCGCGAAGGCGCCACGACCAAGCACTTTGACGAACTCGAAATCGCGAGGGCCAAGCGCCAGGTCCTTCTGGTACTTGTTCTTGAAAGCAAGGTGAGCCACTTGAGTGTCGTTGACATCGCGGTTCTCGTTGCGAGGACGAGGCGGTCCGTCGGTTGCTGCAAGTGGGGCGCCGCTTCCCAGTAGCACTCGAATCGGATGTCCGATTGGCGAGAGATGGACAGGCAGGGACCCACTGGCGTTCGCCGCATCAATGCGAGCACCATTAGCAATCAACAGCTTGGCAATTGGAATGTTGCCAATCTCAGCTGCCATGTGAATGGCACCATTACCCATGTGATCAGTAGTGTTCGGATCAGCACCGGCGGCGAGGAGTTCCTCGGCGACCCTGAAGACAATGCAAAGATCCGGGTGAGAAGGAGCACGTTAAAGAACAACCCGAGGCAATACTTACTTGACATGGCCGGCCTGGCAGGCGAGATGGAGCGGCGTGTAGCTGTCTCCGTTTCGCCCTGTGTGGTCTGCTCCGCGCGCCAACAACTCCTTGACGATGTGGGCATGGCCCATGCGCGCCGCCAAGTGGAGGGCAGTCGCCTGGTTGATACCAACGCCGTTCACGTCGACAACGTTATCGCGCAGGAGCGTCGAGATGAGATGCCAGTTGCCGACCTCGGCGGCATCAAAGAGCTGGATCTGCTTCTTCTTGACGTCGCGCAGGTCGAGAATCATCTGGGGCGCGGCTGCTCGCTTGATGCCAGCTGGATTCGCGACCTCCATGCCGTTGCCGCTGCCGCCGCCGTTCATTTCGAGGTCGTAAATGATCTGGTCTTTGATCGTGAGCTGCTCGCGAAGCTGGCGGTTCTCCTCGAGCAACTGCTTGATCACCATATCCTTGGGGTCCGAGGAGACAGCAGCTCCGCGCACGATCTCGTGGTCTTCGAGGATGCTGGGTCGGGAGTAGTCCTCCATGCCGCCGTTGCTGGCGCCTCCGCCGGACGCAGGCGCGTTGAAGACGGGCGGACTGTTGTCGTGGAAGCTGCCGCGGCCGCCGCTTGCGGGGCGCTTGAGCGCGTTCACGTGCGCGCGGATGGACTTGATCCAGTCCTCCATGTCTTTGGCCGTGGAGGCCTGCGCGAACATGCGCTTGGCGGGCGTGACGACCTCGAAGCAGTTGGCCTTGTCGTCGATCGTGCTCTTGCGCACGATCGTGTCGGGTGTGAGCTCGAGCTCGCCCTTGAGGTGGACGATGTCCTCCTTGCCCGTGTTGAAGAAGCCGCCTCCCTGCTTGTAGTACGAGAGGTGGCCCTCGGCGAGCACGAAGAAGCGCTCTTTCCAGTTGGCGAACGCGTCCATGGACGACATGGCGCGCTTGGTGAGGAAGCCGGTCTTGCTGGCGACGAAGCCGTTCGAGGCGCCCGCGGGGCCGCCGCTGAGGCTGAAGATGCTCTCCTGCTCGCCGCTGCGCGCGGCCGAGGGCGTGGTGCTGCGCCCGAAGCCGCCCGAGCCCATGTGGCCGATGGTGGCGCGGCCCATGTACGGCGAGTTGGGCGTCGGGCTCTGGCCGTAGAGGTTGGCGTTCTGGTTGCCGTACGTGGTGTCGGAGCTGTTGCCGCGGCGGCGCGCCGACTTGGAGAAGCGCATGCTGATGCGCGAGGACGCCGACGTCGCGCCCTGCGGCTCGCCGATCGAGCGCGCCGACATGCTGGTGGAGCACTGACTTCCAACTTGAATATCAACGGGGGAACGAAGGAAGGAAGGAAGGAAGGGGGGAGGGAAGGGGCGAAAGCTAACGGCGAAAGCTTACCGCGCACGTTAGCTTACGTTCGCGTCCTGAGACAATCCGAAAGAGCAGAGAAGGAAAGCTTTCGCGGAAATCTTTCCCGTCCGGCCGGTGGCGCCAGCACCCACTTTTGCGATCCGTCAAAATTCGGGGGCTTCTCTGTGTTGCAGGTTGCATGGGTTGTCGACATGGCGCTTCTCTGGCACGGTTCCACCCATCGATTCGGTTTTCAGCCAATGAGATCTCGCCGTCAAGAGGTTAAAGCCAACCAGCAGACGGCTACATTGTCTCGTCGAGTGTCCCATCCGGAGAGGGCTTCGTCGATTGTGACGGCCGGTCATCACTGAATCGTGATGGCCGCTGATCAGTTCCATCGTCGCTGGACGGAACCGGACCGCCCAATGGATATTCCGGTACCTTGGTTTCTGGTGATTCATCCATGGTCGTAGGGGAAGATTGGTCTCGCGTCGTGGTGAAGGACTCGTTCGCGGAGAGAGCCCATCCTCTGTTCGCTCGAGTGGGATGGATGCCATCCATCATTTGACGAACTTGCGTGAGCCCCTGAGTTCGAATCTGTGTTAATCGTTCGTGACATGGAGTCTGTTTCCTTCCTTCTTCGGAATAATTTTCCCCCATGTCATTTCTCATTATCTCGATTCGACTGTCTGCCTATTGACGCGTGTGAACTTGAGAATCGAGAGACGCTCGTTCTTGGCGCGAGTAGATCGCACGACCTGGACATTCGAAGGATTTTAAGAGCCACTCGTATGCTGCGAGCGATAACTTGGCGTTACGCACCGTCATGCTGAAGCCGTCCCGGCTCAGAATCGACTCGATCTCTTTGGGCTTGTTCTCGATCACAACCACCATGTAGAAGACGCCATTCGGAGAGAGTAGATCCTGTCGGAGTGCGGTCAGAGCGCGTAAGCGCTTGTCACAGCATTCGTTTTCTCACCTTAATTTTGGGCAGTAGTCGATCGATGACCTCCCGCCCATTGACGCCACCTGCCCACGCTGCTTCGATTCCGCTGACAACACAAAGACAAGTCGCGTTAACATCGACCACAATCGCACAATCAAGTCAAGGCGCACTCACGTGGATCCCACTTCACTCGACGGCGTCGGCACATAGGGCGGGTTGAAGAGCAGCACATCCACAGATCCCTTCACACAGACGCATGAGTAGACCCAACAACCAAACAACTGTAGAAGTGACCCACCTTTAGGCGGTGCTCATAGCACTGCAGCAGATCCGTCCGCACGATGTCGAAGGCCGTGGCGCCGTTGATCTGCGCGGTGCGTGTAGCCACTTGAGTCGCCAGCGGATTCAGATCCGTCGCCAGGAACATGGCGCGCACGTTGCGCTTCTGCAGCTCTGTCGCAAGGTACACAAAGACAGCCCCGCTGCCGCAGCTGCGCAATGATCAGTCCACCAGAGCCGCTCGCGTCCACCAAGCAAGCAAGGCGTGACAAACCCAATCTCGACGCAAATCGCGGGATCCAGCCGCTCGATGAGCGGCAGCTCGTCCTGCAGCGCGTCCAGGAAGAGGAACGTGTCCTCCGCCGGCTCGTAGACGTCGCAGTCGTAGTCCATGTCGATCTCCGGCACCTTGGCCGGCGCCATCTTGGTCGTCGCCATTGCTGATCTCGCGATCAACTTGCAGCCAGCTAAACTTCCTATTTTAGCAATGTCAACACACTAATGTAGTGTTTCGATATCTCATCTTTATGTGGGTCACCTTATTTTGTGGTGCTCATGCGGATCCCGAGGGGTCACGTTCGTGGAAGGATGCTCCATGCAGGCCAGTTCGCCTGGGATGTGCGGCGCTGTCAAAGGCGAGTCCCTCGCGGCGGTTTCCGTGGAAGAAAACGGCGCGCTCGTTCGTCTCTACGCCGTGATGCAGATCCGTCCACGGCGTCCATTCCGCGGCTTCGCTGCTGGCACGAACTGCAAATGCTGCGGACGCTGCTGCTGCTGGCGGCGGTTGCGACTCGTTGGGCTCGTGCGGATGACGCGGGGCTACCAGGCACGATTGCACCAGCCAACGTGGACGCTGGTGGCGTCAACATCTCGTCTGGCAACGCCACGTTTGCGTCGGCGACTCCGAGTCCAGCGAATGCGTTGACACAACCACCCGCAACGGCGGATCCTGCAAGCTTTGTAGCTACCAATTCACCGACCAGCTCGCCCCCGCAGGCTCCCACACCGACAGAACCATTGCCGCTGATACCTACTAGTCCGCCGCCGACGCTGACGAATCCTCCTCCTCCGACGTCAACGAACTCGACCACGTATCCTGCTACAAGCTCGCCACCAACGACCTCACCACCGCCAAAGATCGAGCCTGATCGGTTACCTTCATCGAGTCCAGTTCCCACCACGCAGCCTGCGCCGGATTCGCCGTCACCTCCGTCTGCTAACCTACCGGCCACACAGCCTCCGCCAGAGTCTCCACCACCTCCATCCATCAAACCGCCATCCTCCCAACCCCCGCCAGAATCCCCCTCACCTCCCTCCGGGCCACCGCTCGTTACGATTCCACCGGCTGCATCACCAGGACCTTCTCCTGTGCCTCTTGTGACTGAGACTCAAACAGGCTCGCCGACTTCTGCTCCACTCGAGCCTGTGCAGCCCACCGCGGTTCCGCGGACTGCCGCTCCACCGACAAGCGCGCCTGTCGAGTCCCCTTCGCCACCTCCACATCAAACCACTTTACAACCTCCGTCGCTAATTACTCCATCTCCGACTCCGACATCTACAATGGAGAACCCGGATACCCAATCCCCGAAGCCCATTGCAGCGTCTACATCTCCTGTGACTTTGACTCCTTCTACAACCGCCCCAAAGCCGACTCAAACGAAAACACCGACGACTGATCTAGTGGGCTCTCACTCAAATGATGGATCAGCCGCCGGATCGGACATCACCACACCAATTCAAAAGTCCATCAAGACGCCGAGTGCTATCCAAACTGAAGTCCCATCACCAACCTCGGGATCTCAAGTCACCACGAATCCGTCTCCAGCTCACTCTGAAACCATCAGTGGCCGAGAGACCAGCGCGCCTGCCACAAAAGCTCCGTCTACTGTTGATGAAGAAGCAAACCAGTTGCGGAATCCGTCTGAGGACAAGAGCAAGCAACAAGACGCTTCTCAGCGGCGAGATGGAGGGAGTCCCACAAGTAACGTCACGGTTGGCTCGATGATGACCATTCTTGGGATCGTCTTTGGCGCTGCAGGCGTGCTTGTGCTTACGCTATGCGTGGTCCACACCCGTCGGGTTCGACGACTGGAACAACCAGAGACACCTATCGCCTGAGTTGGAGAATGGAGATGGCCCTGGTATATTTGCCAGCTCATATCCTTATCCCAGCTATTTTAATCGAGCCGCCAATGCTTGAAGGGTGTCCAATGGGGTATTTGGAAAAGGTGCACACGACGCGAGATGCCTCGTTCTGACTACGGAGACGATGAGGGGTACGACAGCGTTGACGAGGATGCAGAGCTTGAGCTGTCATGCGCCCTCCACGATCTAGCAGAGCGAGTTAAGACATTCGAGGAGAACATGAGGGGCCGACTCCGGATTAGTGGAATTGATTGTGGGGATGATGTTGAGGAAATTGGCGAAGACATACCAGAGGTCGACGAAGATCATCACTGTGGATACGGGTATGCGTCGCCGAAGAAGTCGGCGATGAGATTCCATCCGCGCGGACAACGTCGTGGCGACAAACAGTCAAAACAGCAGGAAGATGATGAAGACAGCTACGAAGACGAAGAAGATGAAGACCAAGCTGATGCAAAAGACGAATGCACACGACCAGCGAATAACGCACCGTTGGAATGGGATGAGCAGGGTGAGCGCGAGGAGCTGAGCGAGATCAAGTATAACATTTCTAAGCTTCTCCAGGGCTTCAAAGAGCAAGCAAAGGCCCTTGAGGCCGATACGGTAGGGGCGAATCAATGAATTTAACAGCATTCAACATTCAATTGTTTGCCCGACTTCGTCCAAGTCTCATTTTGTTTGCAGGTACTCCAGGAATCGCTTTTGAAGCTCAAACTCTTGTTCCCGAAGTTCATTCTCTTTTGCACGTTGTTCCATGTCAAACTGTATCTTGGTCTCCATTAGTTCGAGCACGCGTGCTCGAAACGTATCGCTGTCCAAGTGGCCACCCTCTCCTGTCCGACCGACGGCGTAAGAGTTTCCGTCGAGTCGTCTTCGCTTTTGGCCTGCTTGTCCACCGTTTCGTGCGCCACTTGAACGTCCCTCTCTTGCTGCAGCCGAGATACCGGTGGGAAAAGTAGACCCTGCAGCTCCGCTCCCGCTGACTCCCTGAAAGAGCAACGGGTTCGCTACACTCGCCTCAAGAACTGTCGGTGCACGGACGAGCGAGCCCGGCTTCGAGCCTTTGCGATTGAGCAGCAAGTGGAACTCGCGCAGAATGGCTTCTTTCCGTGTGTTTTCCTCGATTGTCCCATGCTTGAACAGCTTATCGTGCTTGCCGTCAGCGTACAGCTTCATCAGCGTCGTCACTCGGTCGCTGTATCAATACAATCTATCAGCCTCCCCAAAGCTCAGTCCACCAACATCGCCGTATTCACTGAAGCCGCACCGACACGTGTGCCACGAGTACGCGTCCGGGTTCTTGAGCACTTCCTCGCCCACGGTCTCGGCGACGAGCTGCCACATCTGGAGTCGCGTGCCGTGCTTGGCCGTGAACGGGTTGTGCGTGCGCATGGCCTCGAGCATGACCACGTCCATGTTGGCCGTGAACTTGGCGTAGCGACCGCGCACGATCCGCTGCGGCGTGCGCGCCTCGCCCACGTCCTCGTGCGCAGCCATGAGTTGGCCGGCGCCGCTCGCGTCCTCGTCGTGCGGCGCTGCGTGTCGTCGTCAGTCCGCGCCGTCCACGCGCCGTTTGCCCGATTGCATTCTCCCACTCCACTCACCGTCCACGACGATCTCGACGTGCGCGTGTGGCTCGTCCACGGCCGAGCCACTGCCGCCCGGGAGCACGTCCGCCAGCGCCGCCTCGCGCTCGGCCATTCTGTCAAATGGGTTCGCTCGCTGCTCGACACGGCAAGTTGCCCTCGCGAGGAGCTCTTTTGATATTTGGCTCCCACGCGCTGGCTTTTGTGAAAAATCAAATGATGCAGGTAAGCACAACCCAACATGCAAGGATGATCTCACAGGGTATGGCTAAAAAGAGGTTTAAGTCCTATTCTAGGACCGAGTCCCGACCAACGATCTCCTGAGCAGCTCATCAGTATCCGATCCCGACGATCCAGACCCCATGGCGCTCCCGACGGCCGCCGCGACGTTCGTCGCCACCTCCGCGGTCTTCGCGCCCTTCCGCAACGTCAAAGTCGCGTCCTCGCTCTCCGCGCAGGGCGCCAAGTACATCGGCACCCACAACGGCTCCTTCCACTGTGACGAGGCGCTCGCCGTCTCCATGCTCAAGCTGCTGCCGGCCTTTGCGCAGCACGACATTGTGCGCACGCGCGACGAGGCGTTGCTCGCGCAGTGCGACGCCGTCGTGGACGTCGGCGGCGTCTACGACCCGGCCACGCAGCGCTTCGACCACCACCAGAAGACCTTTGACGGCACGTTCGACGGCTTCGCCACGCGGCTCTCGAGCGCCGGCATCGTCTACAAGCACTTTGGCCGCGAGATCATCCAGCAGCTCGCGGGCGACAAGCGCCTCGACGACGCCACGCTCGATATGCTCCACAAGAAGACCTACAAGAACTTTATCGAGCACATTGACGGCATCGACAACGGCGTCGAAGTCGCGGCCGGGCCCTTCAACTACTCGGTCTCGACCACGCTCAGCGCGCGCGTCGGATACCTCAACCCAAGCTGGAACGAAGAGTGGACGGACGACCACGTGAATAATCAGTTCCAGCAGGCCATGTACCTGACCATTACTGAGTTTACCGACAACGTGCTCTCGCTGCTCAACTCGTGGCTCCCCGGCCGCTCGATCGTCGAGGACGCCATCAAGGCCCGCTTCCAGACCCATCCGTCTGGCGAGATCGTCTACCTACCGAACTACTGCCCGTGGAAGTCGCACCTCTACGACATCGAAAAAGAGTTGCTCATCGACGGACAGATCAAGTTTGTGCTCTACAAGGACACCACCGGCAACATGTTCCGCGTGCAGGCCATCAACACGGAGGGCAGTTCGTTCGCACTGCGTCTCGGTCTGCTGCCCGCCTGGCGCGGCATCCGCGACAGCGAGCTCTCAGCGGTCGCTGGTATCGAAGGCTGCACGTTCGTCCACGCCGCCGGCTTTATCGGTGGCAACAAGACCTTCGAAGGTGGGCTGCAGATGGCAGCCGAGTCGATCAAGGCCCAGGAGGCGACTGCGTCCTCGTAAGAGTCTGGTGTGGAGCTGGCTAATTGATCAACTACGAATCGTTCTTTTTCTCGACAATTGGACGCTGTGTTGGGATCTTGTCGCGCTAATATTTGGTTTAGATCAGGAAGAACATAGCCGAGTTTTGGACATTGAGAAGGGCAATGATGAGGAAGAGAAGCGTGATGTACGGCCGGTAGCTGTGGAGATCTTCGAATGGAATACCGCCAGCCAGCTCCATAACGACAGACACATAGTCCACGACGATCTCGAGTCCAACTTGCAAGACCCACATGATTGGTCGATTGAGCTGCGTGATAGGCTCTTCATTATCCAACAAACCGCCGAGACGGTAGTGTGGATGGTCCCAGTAAAAGTAGATCATGGCGGCGCAGCTACCGATCGCAATGTACTCGGCTGCCATGTCGGCGTAGACTTCAGACGCGTGGTACCGCAAGTGGAGCTGCCTCCACGCAGTGCACTCGGACTCCTCCAGGTGATTACTCACTGGAGAAACAGAACCGCGTCGTCGGTTCCGAAGCATGCGGGTGTCGTAGCGACGGAACTCGTAGCGAAGGTAGAGCACTTTGGCAACGCGAGACACGACTTCGATCAGCGACAATATCACGGCTCCCGATATCGTGACGTTCACACTGTTGAGTCGCTGCATCGCAAGGCGAATCTGCGTGTCAATGAGAACTGTCGGCAGCCCCACGGTCAAAAAGATTGTGCGTGTGTCTTTCGTGGACTTGCGGCTGGAGATGACTGCCCGTGCGAGTTCTTGCAGCACGAGTTTGAACCCGAGACTGCCTGCAGAGTAAAACATCAACCCCTGTTGGTTGGTTACATGAAGACTGCTTGTAAACTGGACGAAAATGCCAGCAATGAAGGTGGAGAACAGAAGCGGGAGGTTTTGCATTAGAAACACGCGACAGATCCGCACCATTCGCTTTCGCTGCTGATGGCGTCGCCCAGAGCTCCGTAGAGACGACTGCCTCTGCGCAATGCCTTCTACTGTCTCAGTGAAGAAAATTCGCCGGCGAACCAGGTGCAGTGCTGTCAGGTAGCCGGCGCTCAGCACACAGTTGACGTAGAACTCGATTCGGACCCGGCGCACGGAAGGCGACATCGAGTCGGTCGCGAGGTCCATCGCCATGGGCGTTACAACAGACAAAACCAGCAGGATGAACGTACGCCGTAGCAATAGCAGGAAGCAGAACGCAAGACCCGCGGGGGTGTCTGGATGTGGCCCCACCAGAAACTGGTTCTTCGCGAGCAGCGCACTTTGGCCCAGAATTGTTAGCAGGCAGAATGAGAGCTGGATCCACATCATGGTCCCGCTCATGAAAACACCGTACGACTGGTGCTTAGCTGAGAGCCCGGAAACAATATTCCCGTAGCTGCAAACCCACACGAGCAACCAGGTCCAAACCAATGCAGCTCCGATGTTCGTGAGCATGATCCGCATCACGACGAGGCCACGCTGCCACACGCTGAGGCTGAGCACGACGCGGCGTGTCCACGTGAGCGTCGAGGTCGCATTCGCGCGCGTCAGTATGCGCCGGATTGTCGCGGGTACAATCGAGTGTCTCGGTGCGGCTGCGGGTGTTTTCATGGTATTGAAGCTCCCATGGTCAAAGACGGAATTAGTGATGCCTGAAGATGGCTACAGTTTCGTTCGTGTACCCATGTGTTGTCCCACAGTCGGATCTGGAGTCCATCAATAGCGACTGCCGTGACGATTCCCACTTCGAATTCTCGTGGCTAGTCTTGAGTGTTCAGTGCCGCCCACTCCATGGCAACGAGTCTCGTTTGGGAGGCATGCTAGAATACTTCAGACACCAAGCGACCAGCCTTGCTATCAAGACACTGCCACTCCCTCCGAAGCCAAAGCTCGGCTCAACTCCTGTGCTCGAGCGCAAAAGAAGTAGATGCCGTTGGAGGATTCGAACGAGCTAGAAGCATGATATAGTGAGTCCTTCGAGCATCAAACCACATATATGCCAATGAGTCTTTCAGAATGCTGCCGAAGCAGAGGGTGAAAAGCCAACCCAGATGGTGTGCATGTTGGAGCGGTTGATGACAGTGCAAAGATACTGACACCACAAACCACGAAGGCATACTGTAAGTATTAATACCTCTATCCACTCACCACAAGGCACACATATCTGCGTTTGCTTCTCACAAATCACGAAGATTCTGTCGTTATTGGTTCCACCTCCGCTTGTCGCGAACCACCCTCCGATTTTCAACAAGACGTCCGAAGCACGAGATGTATCGCCATGGGTTTCGGGAGGAGCATGGTTAGCCACTCCAATTCACATATCCTGGAGCTGAGCTCGGAATATTGTGTGAGTACCTTGCCGTTGATCTAGCCCGCCAAGAGAATCACGTCCTGAAGGACCGACCCGCCAAGAGATCGCACACCATACCTACCCAGACGTCCCAGCCGTTCTAAGTATTTCGGAGCTCACGTCTAAAATTGGTACGTCCATATAGGAAATGGTGGAGTTGGCCTAAATCTGGACCGAGTCACGCTCTCGTCTCAAATGGAAAGGCCAATCTGGGCTCACACCGCATTCGTCCATCCCAAGAACGACAAGAAACACTGAGATGTGCTCCACGAAGACAAGTTGGAGTGCTGTCTCTTCGCGAGTGGGGCTCTTGGTGGCTTTCAACTGGATCATTTGGGGATTCATGGTATTCCTGGTGTCAGCGCAGTTTCTCGGGATTATTTGGAATAGCATCGAGACAGTAGAACACGTGATCTACGGTCGCAGCCCGACCAACCCAGTGGACCACATCCCAGGGACCAATGATGAGCCCTACACGGATCGAAGCTTAGTTTGTATGGCACAAGGACGCACTTACATTCCGATGCAGCTGAGCCATGTGCTTAGTGACGAGAAGTTGGCCCCGATTGTTGACACGACTGGAGAGATGGTCAATGGTTATCGAGTAGGTAAGCGTGAAGGTATGCACTTCGACAAATCAGTCTATGACCACTTCGTTCAGGTGTGCGAGCGGATAGACAACACCCTGGACGTGATTCAAGACAACTGCGATCAACTCGGCTTCAATGTTACTCGCGACGTGCTTCGTATCGTCGGCGATGTCGATAGTAACACTACGAGGGAGATCCCACGCGCGCTGCCAATCTTGATCTTGCCATTCTGGGATAATGCATTCGCCGCACACTTCGCCATCCCTGGCTGGGACGGTCAGGCTTGTTTGTTTCGTCTCGACGGCATGTACATTGCTCTGGATGTTGCATCTGGTGTGATGCGTGCTGTGGGTCGTTCAAATCGTGAGAAGAAAACAATTGACTGGCTTCGTCAGCCTGGTGGCGTGTGGCGAAACGGGTGGTATGAAGATCCTACTGGGAAAAGGTGGTTGTCTGACATGATGGCTTACCCAGCCCACAATGTGTACGGAATCGAGTCTCGCCAGTTTGACACATTAACGAAGAAAGAACTTGACTGCACGTCTTCAAAACCACCTCGGCTATGTCGTGACTATCCAACTGTCCAGACTTGGGGCGATCAGTGCAAGAGCCAAGATGAAGCAGTCGAGTTCAGCACTACGTACATATCCACTGGAAGCCACTTCGGTCTGTTTATCTACGATGGGATCATAAAACGAACAGTCGAGAATCGGTACTCGCTGGAGACGTTCATTGCAAATATTTCTGTCTTCGCGATCCTCTTTCGTTGGTTCGTCTCGATGGCGGCGATGGTGAACAGCTATCTTCGTGGAATTGCTCCGCCGGAATCGGGTGCCTGTCAAGCTCACGAGCATTTAATATTCTGCCATTGATGTTGCTTCCTCGACTGAAGATGACCATGGCCGCGTTCTGGACAGTCGGATGTGAGTTTGAAGGTAACCAACGCGCGCTGGGTCAAGCGTGGTTTGCGATATACCCCGCGATTGTGGAGCTGATGTTATTATACTTCAGTTTGATAAATGGCATCGCGAAGCTGATCCATCGTCGGATTAGCGATGCGATGTTCGGGCCATCGGTAATCGCCCTAGCGTTGCTTCATTATTTTAGGTCAAACCTAGCAACGTCGGGGTGGATACCCTTTGACAGTCGCATCCCGACGGTCGTGTCTTCGGACGAGTTCAGCAAACTCAATCTTTCCGATATGTTTGCTCCTTCGGTTGCTATTCGCTTGAGTGGGAATGTAGCAGGATTGGTATACGCGAAATTGATCTTGCTTACGTTAAACCTGATCCCATTTCTGTTTTCAGAGAACATGACGCGATCTGGGCAGAAGTACACGACGTTTGCATCGTGTCTGGTAGAGACCGCGTTGGCGATACGTGCATCAAACATCGGTGGTCTCGGCATATCACCAATTTATGTCAATGATTCATCACAAGCAGACGTTGGTCCCGGAATTGTCTCTGTGGCTGGCACTGTGCTAACACAGCCTTCGAGGGCAGTCATCCGGAAGCGAATTGCTCGAGTCGAGCCAACTGAAGCAAGAGAGCGTCGAGACGTTGATGGTGCCTGTTTGTCGTGCGGATCTATAAGAATTCATCGTTCGGCCTTGCATCGCCACTCGCTCAGTGGGTATGAAGTCGATCGTCTTGGTTATCTGGTGTTCGGTGGCAAGTTTCTCATCACATTTGATGACTGGTACATCTTAACGTCGTTGGCACCACTGCGGATCGTGGAGAACTTGTGGAATCATCGGATCTCAGTCTTCGACATTGCTTGGCAAGATGACGGATACTACGTGAGTCAAACCGCTCGGCTCTGTCGTCTTGACGACTCCGAGTTACGATCGGTACCATTCTTCGACGTTACACTGTGCCCGCTTCGCTAATGCACCACACACACTTGACCGATGGATCAGATATAGTACCTTCCAAATGTGCGAACTCTCGCCCAGGGGCACGCCTGTTGTGGTCAGCCAACACCCAGATCATCTGCCGCTGAACTTCTCGCAGCGAAGATAACTTGCTTCGCGTCGCCGGTGCTATCCTCTGTTGGAACAAGCTGCCCGAGCTTGGCGACGTACTCATGTGCGTAACTTGCATTTCTTCAGTGGGCGTTGAGCAAATCTACTCCCACAGCTTGCCATTGGCCCTGTGTCCTTCCTCCGTCGGAGAGAGACAAATTCGCATTTTACCTGTGGCGATCCGTGTCGTTGCAAGATGGCTACATTCTTGTCCCACATGTCATACCCACCAACCGTCCTAGAGTGGGATCTGGATCCTGGTCAAGAGCTCCGATGGCTCCACTGGTGCGAAAATGGCAATGGACGTGAGCGGCAGCGACTTCGACGCGTTCGCCGTGGCGTTTCCACGCGCCGTGGAGCTCGAGTTCTCGGCGGCGTACGGAGAAGAGCGATGGGCCAAGATCAAGCACCGCCTCGCTCTGCCGTACGTGGCTCTCTCGCGTCGATGGGAGTCGACGGCGACCTGCTGACCGCATTTGCATTTACAGCCCACGCTACACGGCGGCGCGCGTCAACACGATGCGTACGACACGCGAAGAGGTCATCGCCGCACTCGAAAGAGAACTGGAGCCGTTCAACGCGCGCCTCGTGCAGGAGACGGCGCGCGAGCCCGTCAAGCCGTTCGCCCATCCGCTGCTTAGCGACGTCGTCGTGATCCCGTCGGCGCCGGCGGTCATCTCACCAGCGCCAGTGGCGTACCAGCCCGAGTGGAAGTCGATCATCGTCGATCGTCTCTGCGGCGAGGCCGTGCTACGCGGCAGCGACATCTTCGCACGTGGCATCATGAGCGCAAGCAGCGGTGTCAACGCTGGCGACCGCGTCAATGTCTTCGTGGATCTCGACCACAGCGCGACTCGCGGCTCCGACACGACCGAGCACACGGGCCGGAAGCTCTTCATCGCGCACGGCACGACAGCCATGCCGCGCGTTGAGATGTTCCGCGCCATGCGAGGCCTCGCCGTCACCAGCATCACGCGCGTCTGCAACGACGCGCCGCCCATGAACGCCGTGCTGCAGGGCGACATCTACGTGCAGAACCTCCCATCGACGGTCGTCGCGCACGCTCTAGACCCACAGGAGGGCGATGTCATCATCGACATGTGCTCGGCGCCAGGCGGCAAGACCTCGCACGTCGCAACTCTCATGAAGAACAAGGGTATCCTCGTCGCCTGCGACCGCTCGAAGCGAAAGGCTATCGAACTCAAGAAGCTTTTCACCGAGCAACTGCCGTTCGACATCGTCACGCCGCTCAAGATGGACTCGATGCACTCTGTGCTGCCCAAGTCGGACGCACCGACGCTGAGTGTGCGCGAAGTGCTGGAGCAGGCTCGAGCCAAGACGCCCAAGGACTCGCAGCTCCTCCAGGTTGAAGGGTTCTACCCCGAGACATTCGACAAGGTCTTGCTCGATCCGCCATGCTCGGCTCTCGGCCTGCGACCTCGCCTCTTGCACGCTGGCGATACCGAGGACCTCGCCATCTTCGCCAACATGCAGCGAAACTTCCTCTGGTGTGCATCGTACCTTCTCAAGCCCGGCGGGACGCTTGTCTACTCGACGTGCACAATCAACCCGAGGGAAAATGAACAAATGGTGCGGTACGCGCTGGACAACTTCCCACTGAAGCTCGTCAAGCAGGACGTCATGGTGGGGGACACTGGGCTTCTAAACCAGGGGCTGAGCGAGGAGGAGGCTGCGCTCGTCCAGCGCTTCGACCCGTCGAACGAAACGCTCGACACGATGGGATTCTTCTGTGCAAAATTTGTCAAGACCAAGTCCATCCGCGAGTAGGCGATACGTCAACAACCAATCGAGTGAATACAGTGAAGACATCGAAAAAACCCTGCGTATTGAATGGTTTGTACCGCTCATTGCCGCCTGTACATTCCTCGCAGCTTCATGCGGCTCGACTACTTTTTCAGCTTTGGCGAATGGGGAGATGGCGTTTGATACTGGTCGAGATACGCTGTGCTAGTGAGGCGTTCTCCGTGACGACGAGAAGTTTGGTCTTGCCGGACTGGATCTGGAACTCGGCGCCAACGAGCACAACTTCAAGCCCACCTCGAATTCGGCCAGCGAACTTGCATCGGCCCGTAGCATTGTTGACGTTGTTGATCTCATAAACTTGGGCTAGGTTGCAGTCAGTGAGCGTTGCTTGAACAATTGAGTTGAGCTGAACAGGAGGCTGCAAGAAGAAATCCGTTGTGTGCAACGCCGACTGGTTTGCCATCGAGATGCGCTGGTTGAACTCGTCCAGACTCATTTGCTGAGGAGCCAAGAGTTCACCAGCAACTGGCACGAGCTCAACGTCAAAAGAATCATCACCAGTCACGACCTGAAGCTCAACTTGGTCGATCTCCCCGCCAAAATCAACGTGGATCTGGGCCATCGAAGGAGCACTGCCCGGGAAGATCACAGGAATCTCAGGGAAAGAGATCACCTTATTCGAGCTCGGATCTTTTCCAACGACTTGAACTCGTGGGATAGGCTGGCTACCTTGATTTGCAAGCCATAGTTGGATGAGATTCATGTTCGGAGAGTACATCGACTGCTGTCGAAGGAAGGAGTATTGAATCTCGAGGCCGTTTCCGGCCGAAGCAGACAGTAGCTCTCGCTTGGTGACAGCATTGACTGGAGCTGACATGCTCAGGCTCATCAAGTCGCCCAGTAGGTTCCTGTTGCCAGTCGCGTTGTTACCACTATCGAGTGGTGCATACCCAGTGTTCCCTCCCAAAAAGTTGTTGTTCACCGGGGGTGCTGGATTTGATGGGCCACTCAAGAAGCCCATCGGATCGAAGGGATCCAACAGGGTCGCCGTTTGCTGCTGTTGAGGCGCGGGCTTCTTCTCTGATTTCCCTGCTTTGCGATCATTACGGCGACGACGTCGATCGTCCTCTGATTCTTCGGATGACTCTTCTTCGCTCTCCTCGCTCTCCTCGTAAGAAGATACATCACTATCTTCTTCCGAGCCAGACTCCGAACGGGAGTACTCGGATCCACTGCCATCGTCAGACTCGCCCTCTGACTCATCTTCCGAACCAGACTCTGAGTCCTCTTCAGATCCACTATCTTCACTGCTGTAGAAGCCAGACTCCTTTGTCTTCTGCCCTGGCTTCTTCCCACCGCGGCGGTCGTTGGAAACCGGTCCGTCACGGTCATCCACAAACGAAGATTCGTCGCGAAGAGATCGATCAGGCTTTGTTTCACGCCAGAATGGCAGAGGTGCATACCCTGGTACACTGTGGTGAACAACGCTCGAAAGAGTACCGAGCGTGAATCGGCTCTTCGACTCCTGCTCATAACCAATCAAAGGCGCAGGCTTCTTTGTTGCAAACAGCTTGTGAGGATTCACAATGTTGGCATCCCCTGAGAGGGTCGCACGAATCAAACGGGCGCGATCACGAACATCATAGTCAGCATCAAACTTGCACAACTCGATCACGTACTGAAGCAGCAGTTGAATGTTTCGGTTCTGGGGTTCGTGAAGTCCAAGCTTCACTGCGAGATTCAAAACTTGAAGTCGAACTTCCGTGGCTTCGTCGGGGAAAGACTTAGCGATGAGACGCAAAGTTTCGGCAGCACATACCCACCCGTTGTTTTCCTGATGAAACTCACCGAGCATCCAAATAATCGAAGCTCGAGCAGATGGACTTGTGACTCGACCGCTGACCATCATTGCTGCGAGAGATCGCACAACTCGCATACGATCCTTATCGACAGCACTTTGCTGAAGAAGCTGGCGGATGACCACGACGCTTTCCGCGACCACCTGGTCATTGTTCGAGCGCACGAGCCGCATTAATCCGTTCAGGCAACGCTCAGCCACTGATGGCATGGCATCTGCAACCCGACCCAACGCTCGCACCGTCATAGTGACAAAGGATTTGTCAACATGGCGCACGTATGCCTGGAACTCACGTAAAATCACGCTGACGTTGTCCTCTGTGACGATCGACGTCAGAATTTCAAGTTTGAGCTTACGGGCGTAAGAAGGGTCCGTAGCACGAACGAAGAAGTCTTGAAGGAACGGGCGGAACATATCCGGGCGCGAGACCGACATGGAGGAGATAACGGTGAGGACGACGTATTGAATCTCGCGCTGGTTACGCATGATACGGACGAGCGATTTGCCGATAAGTGTGTTGGTGGCAACACTGTGCGTTCCACAGTAGTAGTGCAGGGTAGCAACCGCAAGTACGACGGCGCTGTTGCGAGACTTTAGGAGTGGGATGGATGAGCGAAGGAGGAGGCGATGGTCTTCATCCAGTTCTTCACCACTACCGATACCACTAGCCAGCGCGTTGCTTCGGAACACTGAACCAATCGAAGGAAGCTCTTCGCCGCGTGGAGCGCTAGCATTGCCCAAGTGGAATGGCGACGGCCCAGACTGGCCGTTCTTGCTCTTGCGACCTCCATGCTCCGATTCCGAATCGCCTTCATCATCCGAGTAAAAACCGCGCTTGACCTTTCGCTTCGGGAACAGTGTCTTGATATCCTTGCCACGCGCGGCATCTTCGACAGCAAGCACCTCGGGCGTCTGGAACTGTTCGCGACAGTAGCGGATGAGCACGTTGATCGTGACAACCTGTCCCCATTCCTCGATATCCGCCAGCAAGTGGCAGATCTTGCGGAACGGGCGGTGAAGCAGGTCAAGTCGATCCGGACAGACCTCGTTCAGAGCCTGCATCGCGCTGCCAAGCACCATGGTCGAGGCATCGTGCAGCAGCTTGCCGATGATATCGGCGAGCACGTCCTTCTGCTCCGGGTCGACCGCGTACACTTTGCTGATCGCGTTCGCGGCGCACCGGCGCACGTAGGGCGACGAGTCAGCCGCACACTTGCGGATCGCGATGAGTTGGATCTGGAGGATGTCTCGCACGCGGATGCTGGTCATGACGCGCAGCGCGAGCGCGCGGATGAGCTGGTTAGCGTCCGCGAGGTCTTTCTGGAAGCTGTTGATCGAAAGCAGCGCGAGCTCTCGGCACTGCGCGTTGGCGTCGGCGTAGTGGACGAGATACATGTACACGAGCTTCTTGACCTCGACGCTCGCGACGATGACGTTCTTGACCACGTCGGCGAAGAACATGGACACGTCCTCGCCCTTGCTGATGGACGCGAGCAGCGCCTTCATGGCCTCGAGCTTCTCCGAGTGGCCGGCCACGCCCAGCTTGTTGTCCAGCAGCTTGCGGATGCGGTCGAGGTTCATGCTCTCCTCGAAGAAGTGGGCGTCGCCCGTGATGCCGCGCATGGCCATGGTCGCCGCGTGCCTTCCTCGCCTTCCCTTGACGCAGTGTGAGGTCGGTCGCCTCCACTTCGATGGGGAAACCGGAGTGATGGTCTCGTCAAAAGAACCGAAATCCGTGGAAAGATACCGGTTCAACCGTTCGGTTTTAAGCGGAGAAGGTCGAACCGGACCGGACCGGTTCCACTACGTAATCATCTCTTATCAGTAGGCTGTTTGCGTGGTAAAAATTTTGTTGAGTCGTGGACAGTAGTTCTCTTTGTTGGTCGTTTCAAGTCGTTTCCTTCGTCGTCGATGTCACGATTGGACCTCGACCAACTTCAAGGTGAGGTTATTCGGGTGGTTTTCTTCGGGTGCCACTAAACAACCTCTTCTCATTGGCCAAAACACAACCTCAACCTCTTCTAATTGGTGCTAACTCCACTCGTTGCAAGGTTTTATTCCGTTCTCTGTTCTCGCCTTGAGGTGTCGCTTCGCGCCAACAGTGGGACGCCCGCAGTCGGTACAGAGCCGGGCGCTTCAGTCGCCCCTCGTGTCGTGCGTGGCGAACTCCCGTTGGAACCGTGCCGCCGTGAGCTCCTCGTTCAAGCTCGGATCTCCTCGCCGCCAGTCTCCAATTTGGATCCTTGGTAGCCACTTCCCCCTTCCTCCTCTTCGCGACTCCACCATGGCCGAAGCGCACCAGGCCATCGGCGTCTTCGACGAGCACAAGCGCGGCGTCGAGCTGCTCTACTCGGACCAGGGCATCCGCATCTCGTTCACGATCCCGCCGCCATGGCGCCTGCGCCAGGCCGCCGTGCGCTCGCTCTACCACATGGAGCGCGCGCTCAAGCGCCGCGTCTACCCGGCGCCGCCGATCGCTGCGATCGTCACGGTGCTCGTCGTCATCGGAATCGTCGTCGCCTCGCCGCCCGAGTCCTGGTGGCGCAGCTCGTGGCTCGCGCACGTCGTCTGGCACATCGGCAACTTCCTCATCCCGTTCTCGCGCTTCATCCCGCACACGCTCTATGTCGCGTACCTTGCGGCATGGGCTGCGTTCATTGGGCTGCTGTTGCTCATGGCCGGTCAGCGACTCATCCTGCGCGGCCTGCTCAGCTACCGCCGATGGCTCTACCTCGGCCCGCGCGAGAAGAGCAAGACCGTGCTCGTCTGGGGCGCGCTGCTCAAGCTGCTCGGCGGACGCAACCCGCTCACGTACTCGTTCCAGGACGCACTGCCACGCCTGCCAGTGCCACCGCTCAAGGACACAGTCGCCCGCTTCCTCAAGTCGGTGCACCCGCTGCTGAGCGAGGAAGAGTACAAGGAAGTGGAACAAATGGCCGCCGATTTTGTCAAGAAGGACGGACCCAAGCTGCAGTGGTACCTCTACCTTAAGAGCTGGTGGTCGAGCAACTACGTGACGGACTGGTGGGAGAAGTACGTCTACCTCAAGGGCCGCACGTCGCTCATGATCAACAGCAACTACTACGGACTCCCGGCGCGCAACCTCGACTACCTGCCAACGACCAACCAAGCCGCTGCTGCCGCCGTCTTCATCCGCCACTTCATGCTCTTCAAGCAGGACCTCGACCGTGAGCAGCTTCCACCGATGCTCATCCGCGGCATCGTGCCGCTCTGCATGAGCCAGTACCAGCGCATGTTTGGGTGCACGCGTATCCCTGGTCGCGAGGAGGACGAGCTCAAGCTCTTCCAGTCCAAGCACGTCGCTGTTCTGTGCAAGGGTCGCTACTTCAAGATGCCGCTGTTCGAGAAGGGCGAGCGCGGAAAGCTGCTCTCGTTCCACGAGATGCAGCGCCAGATTGAGTGGATCATGGAGACCGCAGAGAAGCTTGGCGAGCCGACCACTGCTGAAAAGCACCTGCCCGCACTCACTGCTGTCGGTCGCATCGAGTGGGCGGAGAACCGTGAAAAGTACTTCTCGGAGGGTGTGAACAAGCGTTCGCTCAACGTGATCGAGTCGGCTGTGTTTGTCGTGACGCTTCAGGACAATGTTGTCAAAGATTGGAGCTCCATGGGCCGCGACCTCATTCACGGCAACGGCTCCAACCGCTGGTTTGACAAGAGCTTCAACCTCGTCATCTACAAGAACGGTCTTGCCGGTTTCAACGCCGAGCATGCGTGGGCGGATGCTCCTGCGATGGCTCACGCCTGGGAGTGGACGGTCACAAAGCAGACCATTGCTGACCCGTACTTGCCTGACGGTAACACCAAGTGCGTCTCGGAGAAGGAGAAGACGTCATTGCTGCCGTCATGCAAGGTGCTCGAGTGGGACATCTCTACAGGTCTTGACTTCGCGGTCAACAAGTCGCTCACAGAGGCACTTGCGGCGATTGCGGACTTCGACTTGAACGTTATCATGTATGAGAAGTACGGCAAGGGTCTGATCAAGAAGTTCCGTGTCTCGCCCGACGGCTTCGTGCAGATGGCCCTTCAGCTCGCCTACTACAAGAACCAGGGAACCATCACGCAAACCTACGAGTCGAGCATGACTCGTCTGTACCGTGACGGCCGCACGGAGACTGTTCGCCCGGTGACTGACGAGTCCAAGGCGTTCGTGCTTGCGATGAACGACGACTCTGTTTCGCGCGAAGACCGACTCAAGGCGCTGCAGAAGGCTTGTGACGTTCACCAGGATGGTTACCGTAACGCCATGAGTGGCAAGGGCATCGATCGCCACCTCTTCACGCTGTACTGCACCTCGGTCGGCTTCGGTATCGAGTCGCCATTCCTTAAGAACGCCCTTGGCCGCCCATGGCGTCTATCCACGAGCCAGCAGCCTCAGCAGCAGACGACGCACTGGCCACTTGTCGAGAAGGCTCTCGCCGGCACGAAGTACACGATGAAGGACGCGCTTTCTCCAGGAGGTGGCTTCGGTCCCGTGGCGGAAGACGGCTACGGCGTGAGCTACATGATTGCCGGTGAGGACATGATCGGCTTCCACATTTCCAGCAAGCTGTCGTGCCCGAACACGAGCTCGGACAAGTTCGCCAAGGACCTCTTCGAGGCTTTCGACGACATGAGCCAGCTGCTGAGCGCTTAGACGGAGTTGATCTAGACAGCCTTAGAGAGATCGGCCGTCTTTCACTCACCATAGGAACCCATAAAGCATCATCTAAGATACACTATTGCATAGAGGTCGAAAACATGTCTCCAATTCTTGCAAGCACGGTTACTGCGACTCGAGCTTCCACTGCAGCGGCTCAACAGCCCTGAGTGGAACGAGCGTGCCGTTCTCGAACGGGTAGCTAGCCGGCACCTGCCACTCCTCCCTCTTGAGCACAGTTTCACCGTCGCTGTTGCGAGGAAGACCGTAGAAATCCGCACCATTCTCACAGGCAAAGGCCTGGAAGAGTTCGAGCTTGCCGATCGCTTCGAAGGCTTCAGCGTACAGCTCGAGCGCAGCGTGAGCCGAGTAGATTCCGGCGCAACCGCAGGACGCCTCTTTCTTGCTCTGCTGGTGAGGAGCGCTGTCCGTGCCCAGAAAGAACTTCTTGGATCCACTCGCGACCGCCTTGAGCAGCGCCTGGCGGTGCTTCTCTCGCTTGAGCACGGGGAGGCAGTACTTGTGAGGACGCAAGCCGCCCTGGAAGATCGCTGAATGTAGACATCATGACAGGATCAGAAAAGAGCGCTACCAGGCATCAAGTGTAGTACCACGCACCGTTTCGGTTGTAGAGCAGGTGCTGCGGCGTGATGGTCGCGGCCACGTTGGGCGGAGCCTGCGCCACAAACGTCGCTGCCTCTTCAGTCGTGATATGCTCCATGACGACCTTGAGCTGCGGGAACTTTTGGATGAGCGGCTTGAGCGTGCGCTCGATGAACTCGGCCTCGCGGTCGAAGATGTCGACGCTCGGGTCGGTCACCTCGCCGTGGACGAGCAGCGGCATGCCGACGTCGCTCATCGCCTGGAGCGCCTCCGATACGTTGTCGAAGTTGGTCACGCCCGAGTCCGAGTTGGTCGTCGCGCCTGCCGGGTAGAGCTTGACCGCGAAGACCTTGCCTGAGGCCGCGGCCGTGCGGATCTCCTCGGCCGACGTCTTGTCGGTCATGTAGAGCGTCATGAGCGGCGTGAAGCGGCCGGCTTGCTGCTCGGGCACGTGCGCGAGGATGCGGTCGCGGTAGGCGAGCGCCTGCGCCGTGGTGGTCACGGGCGGCACGAGGTTGGGCATGACGATGCAGCGCGCGAACTGGCGCGCGACGTGCGGCACCGTGAGGCGCAGCGCGTCGCCGTCGCGCAGGTGGTGGTGGAAGTCGTCGGGGCGCCCCTGCAGGCGTAGCTCCTGGGCCATGGTGGCGAGACGACGGATCTCCGGACGGACGGCGCTTCTTCTGGACAGGACAGGACGGCTCTGGATCCGGAACGCGCGCAAGGCCATTCCCTGGATCGCGAAACGACAAGTGGTGGTGCTGCACCAGAGAGGGGGATGAGCAACAACGTGAGGGGGGGGGGTACACTGGTCCAGCGTAACCCATGTTTACGGTAAAATGATCTTGACTATTTACGGAAATGAGGGCTTATCTCAATATTTGATAATCGACTTCGTCGAAGATGAACATCAAACGGAGGATGGCTGTCGATCCGGTGCGCGAGTTCATGAGCCGCCGCGGAGAGTTCAATTCACGCTGGAGACTGGCTACTAGAGACGAAGATGGCTTATTCGGAGGAATGAGCACTCGTCCCGAGAGGATCGGTTGTCAACAACGAGGTTGGTTTCCAGAATGGAAACCTCCATGACCGAGCGAATGTACTCAATCTGGATGCATTCGTGACCAGAGAAGCCATACATCGGACGACCAGTATCAATGACGAAAACGGCTGGGTGGTATAAATACCTGCAGTTTCGCTCGTGGTGTTTATGTGCGATGTGTCCTCAGTGGATAGCGCGCGCATTGACACTTGGAGACTGACTGATCTATTTCTACACAACCCACGTCGTTTCAGAAGCAAAAGATAGGCGATCCAGCATTCCTCAATTGTTATTCGAAGCCCACCTGGAAATGATGTGCCGTGATCCTTGCAATCCAGCTCTTATCGCGTGGCGTGGCGGACTCCTTGCGGCTTTCAACTGGATCGTTTGGGGACTCCTGACGCTGCTCGTGTCTGCACAGTTTCTCGGTATTATCTGGAACAGTACCGAGTCGGAGAAGCACGTATTCTATGGTCGTAGCCCTGTCAATGGAGTGGATCGTATCCCTGGGACCAATGATGAGCCTTACACGGATCGAAGCTTAGTATGTATGGCACAAGGACGCACTTACGTTCCGGTGCAAGTGAGCCATGTGCTCCGAGACGCAAAATTGGCTCCCATTGTCGACACGAGTGGAGAAATGATCAATGGTTATCGATTGTGTAAGCGTGAAAGTATGCACCTTGATTCAGCCATATATGAAAAGTTCATTCGAGTGTGCGAGAGAATTGACTACACTCTTGACGTGATTCAAGACAACTGTGATCAGCTCGGCTTCAATGTTACTCGCGACGTGCTTCGGATCGTTGGTGATGTCGATAGTAACACTACTCGGGAGATCCCACGCGCACTGCCAATCTTGATCTTGCCGTTCTGGGACAACGGTGTTACCACGCACTATGCAATCCCGGGCTGGGACGGCCAGGCTTGTGTGTTCCGTTTAGAAGGCATGTACATCGATGTCGACACAGCGGCAGGTGTAATGCGTGCTGCGACTCGTTCTTCTCGAGAGAAGAAAACCGCTGAGTGGCTCGGTCGACCAGGAGGCGTGTGGCGGAATGGATGGTATGAGGATCCAACCGGACAAAGGTGGTTGTCCGACATGATGACCACTGAGACAGGCAACATGTATGGGGTCGAGTCTCGTCAGTTTGACACAATGGCAAAGAAAGAACTTGATTGTTCGTTTGCACATACTTCTCGATTGTGTCGCTCCTTTCCTGCTATCGAGACGTGGGGAGATCAGTGCAAAAGCCAAGTTCAACCACTTGCATTCACAGCTGCTTACATCTCGACTGGGAATCATTATGGACTCTTTTTCTATGACGGCATCACAAAAGGAATTATCGAGAATCGCTATTCGCTTGGGACGTTCATTTCAAACGTCTCGATTTTCACGATCCTCTTTCGTTGGTTCGTCTCGATGGCTGCAATGGCAAACAGCTATCGACGTGGAGTCGCACCGTGGCAAACTACAGGGATTGGATGCTTGTCTAGTTCACGGACATTTAATGTCCTGCCGGCTATGCTACTCCCTCGACTGAAGATGATCATGGCAGCATTCTGGACGGTCGGGTGTGAATTCCAAGATAGCCAGCGAGCACTAAGTCAAGCGCGGTTTGTTATATATCCAGCAATTGTGGAGCTGGTGCTAATGTACTTCAGTTTGCTGAATAGCGTAGCGAAGCTGACCCACCGTCGAATGAGCGATGCGATGTTCGGTCCATCTGTGATTGCCCTAGCACTACTGCATTATTTTCGATTAAACTTGGCCGAATCAGGGTGGATACCGTTTGATAGTCGCATCCCGACGGTAGTGTCTTCTGACGAGTTCAGCAAACTCATCCTTCCGGACATGTTTACTCCTACGGTTGCTGTTCGCTTGAGTGGGAATGTGGAAGGATTCGTGTACGTGAAGGTGATATTACTGGCATTGAATCTCATCCCACTATTGTTTTCAGAGAACATGACGCAATCTGGAAAGAAGTACACGGAGTTTGCGCCGTGTCAGGTGGAGGAAGCACTAGCGTTGCGAGCTTCAAGCGTTGGTGGTCTTGGACTTTCTCCAATATATGTGACCGAGTCTCTTGGCCCAGCACCGGTCACAACCTTCAGCAGGACATCGCATTTGTCACCTGGGCAATCCTTAAAGGCAGTCTTTCGTAATCGGGTTGCGGTATGGACGCCACGGCCAAGCTAAATGAGGTTTCTCACGTCTCTCCAAAGGAAAACAGAGAACACCTTTATCCGGATCATGTGTGTCCATCATGTGGGTCAACGAAATATCCGCCTGGTGCACCACAGCGTCATTCACTCAGTGGGTACGAACTCGATCGTCTTGGCTATATGGTGTTTGGTGGCAAGTTTCTCATCGCGTTTGATGACTGGTATATTCTCACGTCGTTGGCGCCACTGCGAATCGTGGAAAAGCTGTGGAACCATTGCATTTCTGTTTTCGACGTTGTTCGTCGTGGTGACGGATACTACGTGAGTCAGACTCCTCGATTGTGCCGATTGGATCATGCTGAGTTGCGCTCAGTACCATTTTATGATATCACTCTGTGCGCGCTTCGTTAATGCACCGACAATCGAATAATCACGCGAGGGTGCATTCGAGGCTCGCGAATGTCAGCATGTCTTGAATCATATGAAAGAAATGAAATACCGATTCCGGTGGCTATGGATATGTGCTGACATCGCCACCCGGTTGTCGGAAACAAGAATTCTGAGCTCTGGCAATATGAGCAATTTGCATGTGAAAAGCCCACCTCACGTGGCGGATCATTTGAAAGTCGCATACGATGGATCACTCGCGGAGGATGGCGAGATCGTCTGTCCCCCCCGCTCGTAACCTACACTTGGGGCATGCGTCAGTAGGTCCTCGGCCACTTCGTTGAGGCAACGTAGTCTTGCACCTCGGTTCCTTGCGCCTCGCAGCTTCAATTCACGCAATTCTGTATGTTCTGAACATCAACGCCATGCAACACACGTACTACTAGTAGTAGTCGGCCGTCTCCTCGAATCCGCATCCACACGAGTTGACGTTGAAGCTACCCACCGGTATCCGATACCGGTATTTGTCTCCCTGTCACTCTTTCGAGTGAGTTGCCATCCCATTCTTCCGGGCATCGCATCGCATGCCCCCAACGATGGAGCCGAGCGACGGCGACGGCGACGGCGACGCGCTGCGCGCGCTCTGCTCGCTGCTGGAAGAGGATCCAGCGGCCGACGCGGGCGTTGCAAGCGACAGGCGCAGCAGCAAGAAGCACTCGGGTCCGCGCAAGCGCCGCCCCAAAAAGAAGGCCAACGCCGAGCGCCTCGGCTCGCCGCCCGAGCGCTGCGTCGCCACGGACGAGCCCGCCGCAGCGACGCCGACGCCAAGGCTCGCTGCCGAGGACGACGCCGCGAGGCTCAAGGCGCTGCGCGCGTCGGCCGCGCCCTTCGTGCCCGTGTCGCCGCCGCTGCCGCCGCTCGCGTCGCCGACGACGCTCTCGCTGCCCGTGCCCATGGACGCGCTCTCGCTCTCGCCGCTGTCGTCGCCGCCGCTCGTGCCGGCGCTGTCGCCGCCATACTTTTACCGCTCGATGGCGTCGCGGCCGTCGCCCGTGGTCATCGGAGGCGACTTTGAGCACCACGAGCGCGCGTTCTGGACCCAGTACGTGATCGACGCGGCCGAGAAGGAGCGCGCGCGGCGGCTCAGCGTGCTGCAGCAGCTGCAGCGCGAGGAAGAGCAGGAGATCCAGCGGCGGCGTGCCTGGGCTATCGCTGCGATCGAGCAGGAGCAGCAGCAGATGATGCGGGAGATGTTCCTGGACAACATGAAGAACACGCAGTGGTTCCAGAGCACGATCACGCGGCTGGACCACGACTACGAGGTTGTGTGCCCGAATAGCTGGTTCGGCTGCACGTTCAGCTGCATGCTCAAGGACCTCGAGGCACACGTCGAGCACTGCGTCTACAGACAAGTACCCGACACGTTGGACCAGGTCGGCGACGAATCCGTCGCTATGGACCTCGACTCGTACGACGTGGTGTGCCCCAATGCAATGCTCGGTTGCAGCGCGATCTTTCCGCGCGAAGAGCTAGCAAAACACCTCGCAAGTTGTCCCGTCTCGGCGATGACGAGAGAGCAAGAATGGCTGGAACGCCAAGAGTGGCAGCAGAACGTGATCGAGATGACCGAGGAAGAACGCCAGCGACGCATGGATGAGCACCGCGGCCAGCACGATAGATTCTCGTTCAGCCACCTCCAGCGACTGTACGAGGAGCAGACAGCTATGATGCACGTCGTGCTCCACGAAGAGATCGTGCGGTTCACGAACCAGTGCCAGGCAGAGGCCGAGCGAATACGACCAGCCATCGAGCTTGCGATCGCCAGACTAGGGCGAGTGGTTGAAGAGCTGTGGGGACCAGATGCGCGTGTTGAAAGTTACGGATCTTTCGCCACGCAACTTCATGGCGGTCATAGCGATGTCGATCTCGTTGTGTTCGGAGCGACGTCCGACTCCGGAGAGACTGGATGCAATAGCATGAGCCAGCGATGTGTGAGCCAATTGGCAGCACATCTTTCAGCGATTCCTGGTGGAATGTACTCGGTCATTAGCGCAATCACTCGTGCATCGATTCCGCTAGTCAAAGTAGTTGTGACCGTCGAGATGGATCCTGTGAATTGCGAGTGCGGCACAGTCAAGATTCCGATCGACATCACTTTTGACGACCCAAATGACCCCGTCCATAACGGCGTGGCAAGCGCCAGCTTGCTACACACGCTGATCGATGAGTTCTACGGACTGCGAGAATTGACCCTCGTGTTGAAGCATTTCCTTGCTACTCGAGGACTAAACGATCCCTACGTCGGCGGACTGTCATCCTACGGTCTCGTCCTCATGGTCATATACGTGCTGCGCGAGCAAGGTGCGCTAGTCAAATCCGCACCAAGTGGAGACATGAGCCAGCACGAGGCGACGCTGTCGAGTAGTGACCAACCTCTCTCAAGATTTGAGGCTCAGAAGCAGAAAGGAACCGCTGTGGCGAGAGAGATCGTACGCCAAGCACGAGTTCGACAAAGTGTCCTGATAGCGAGCGCAGTCAACAATCCCACCGAGCTCAAGAGGCGTAGCGGTGCTGCGGCTTGGGAGTATTTGGTTGGCCCTCTTTGTCAAGATGGGCAGCAACCGGGGACGCGGACTTCCCCACACAAGTCAAGATCATCCGAGCCGTTCTTACTTGGTAAGCTACTGATGGACTTTTTGCAATGGTACGGGACCGATTTTCGACAAACTTTCGATCAAATCACTTTGCTTGCCCCCGAACCCAGCAACATTGGTGCTTTCAATGAACCAAAACAAGTTATGACAAGTCCGGCTTTGGTTGGCACGTCTGTTCGTTCCCCTCATCACCAACCTGTTGGTGGGATTGATTCGACGCTCATGATCCAAGATCCTTTGCAACGAGACAACAACGTTGGCAAGACGTGCTATCGAATCAGCCAGGTCCTGAGGGACTTCTCAGATTTTCTCAGCGTTCTCACGGCTCTTATCGTTCGAGGCAGTGTCATGGTTCCTGGAATTCCATCGATACCCGGTATGGATGAGTCTGGCGAATCTTCGGATGGGAAACGAAGTCGGTCGTCGAGCTCCCACAGGATTCTGAGCTCGGTGTTTCAAATGAAACATGTAGCTGCAGCGTCTGTTCGCTCAACCGTGAGTCCCAGCACAGGGTAACAGGGTACAACAGAGCTGTGTCTGATCATACATCACAGCTCGAGTGTCGTCTAAAATTTGGGTACTGACAAGATCAGTCATGTTGTGGGTGTCTCGCCAACATTGACCAAGTCAAGAGTTGTAACTTGACGTTCGATTACGCTTAATCCTTAGTGGTGCTGACGAGGATGCCACCATCAACTACGAAGTCGAGTTCCAAGGTGCCGTCTTCGCCGCAGCAAGGGGCAAATCAAGTGTTCCCAACAACGTCGTTTCGGGCAGCTCCTACGAGAACGACTCCATATCGCGAGGAGAGTTTCTGTGATGTCATTCGAAGAGATCCGTGCAATTCATTGTTTAAGACCCTCCAGTCAGTTGGGTGCGTTGCAAGCTGTGTACTCGGCATCTTGTATATCTGCATCGCTGTCCGCGACTCTTTGCACAAGGACAAGCCTGAAGATACAGTCACAACAATCGCGAGTGGTTTTACGACAACAGAACTCACGGCAATCACGTATTACGGTGGGTTCGTCTTCGTCAGCTACGCCTCAACCTTGTATCGCTTTCGTGAAGGTGAGGCTCCTACAGTATGTTCCGGTACCAATATCTCAACATCTGATCAGTACCAGAACGGTCCCCGCATGAGCACCCGATATCGCTCCATCAAACTCTGGACGTTGACTACGCAAGCGGAGATATTTACATCGCTGACTCGCCGTTTTCCGGGGCCAGCAAGATCCGAAGACTCAACGCTCACGACGATACTGTCGACGATGTAGTTGGTGGGATCAATGTGAGCGCTGTCAGTGGGAGAGGGGCCGAAATTTCTCTCCGGAGGATTTCTGGCCTTGCAGTTGACTTGAGCGGTGATGTATACGTCGTTGATGAAAATGCCACTTTTGATCGTCTCAGCAAGTACTCTTCAACAACAAAAGAAGTATCTACCGTCATTGAATCTTCGCCCCTACACTGGACAGGAGTATTAGCGCTTGATACATTGACGGATTCCATCTATTTGAGTCAACTCACGTCTGTGGGGTTGCTAAGACCGAGAGCAACAAGCATGACCGCCATTGTAGGATCTACTGCAACTGGTTATGTGCATGGCGACGCCGAGTCTGCGAAATTTGAATCCATCACGGGACTCATAAGTGTACGGAAGACCGAACTAGTGGGTGCGAAGCTGTTCATCGCGGACAAGGGAAACCACTGCATCCGCGCTGTCGATCTCGATTCCTTGAAAGTATCGACATTGGCGGGTCGGTGCACGATTGTTGGTAACACGGACGGTACGGCAGGGTGGGCGACGTTTCTAGCGCCGCTTGCGATCTCAGTCGGCAGTTCAAGACGCGAGATTTACGCGGCGGAAGGCGGAAGTATTGCACCGAGTGTGCGAAAGATTGTGCGGCGCCAGGACTAAACGTACGATATTTGAATTCATGGCAATCTAACGTCATGGTTTATTCGCGCGGACACATAACTTCTCCACGACTGTTGAATCATCGTCTCCACAGGCGCTTACCTGACAGATTCAGGAGCAACCCTCCCACCGATGACATCAATGAATATCTCGATCAATTGCACGCATTTTTCAACCCATTCTTCTTCACTCGCTAGCTGCGGTTCATCGATCGATCGAAAGATCAAATGATCATTTCATAAGCACATTGGGCATGAATAACACGATCATGCAGCTGATGCAGGCGGTGCTGTGGTCTTCTAGTGTAAATTTTCCTGACTGATTTCTTCGGGAACGAATGAAGAGAAAAGGACATTGTATGTCGATCAAGCGGTTGGGTCCTTCGAAAGCGAGCCTCATCGATACTTCGAGCGGTCTCAGTCGGTAATTGTGGGAGGCGTGCTTAGGGAAAGTTTACAGCCGACAATCCAGGCATCGGGAGCCAAGCCGATCGGAGCGGATCTCGGCGGAACTCGCGAAATATCTCGCGCGTGGAGAGCTCCATCCCAACACAAACTTATCAACTCAAATGCATTGTGGACGTGACGTCGCTAAAATGGAGGCGAGCAAGAAAGGCAGTTTATCGTTTACGACGCTGCCAACGACAGAGAGAGGAGAATCAGTGAGATAGCACCTGCAGTGGCTTTGAGCAGGGTCTTTCTTGACTCAGATCGCGCCGAGCCGGCGAGATCTGGAGTGACTAGATCCGAATGCAGTTGTTTCGCCTGTGCTTGCACCGTGCATCCAGTGACGAAATACTGGGATCTGATTTGTACCGTCGCCACGGTACCATGCCACGTGGGACAAGTGAGACCTTTGGTGCACACTTCACGATCCAGAGCACCAAAGCTCAGCATGCTCACCAACTGCAAGGCCACCGAGACGCTGGTGCGAGTCTCCGAGCTCTGTGGGTCGATGCGCCACGGCCGAGCCACGTTCGTGGAGCTGCACGCTCGTCTCCACCGTGTGCTTGAAAAGCTCGATTCGAAGGCGCCAAAAGAGGCCGAGGAGCAGTTCACCGCGTCGCTTGACGAGTTCTGGCGCTTCCTCGACGCGTTCCATGCCATGTCATTGGTCGAGAAGCTACTAAACCATGGTAAACTGCGAGCGAGTGTCGCGACCGTGAACAAGGACCTTGACGGGTTGTCCTCGCGACTGCCAGTAGAGAGCTCAGACTGGAGAAAGCAGTACAGTCGCGACATGGACGAGCAGCAACGAGGTCTCGAGGAGCTCGTGATGAACCCGAACGTGCTAGAAGAAGATCTTGTGGCTGTTAACGAGCAGCAGGATGCGCTCATCGAGCTGAGAGCAGCTATCGACAAGATCGTCCAGAACAAATCGGAGCTGCCGCTGACCACACAAGCAGCCGTGAAGAACGCTTTCAGGATCCTCGTGGGCCTCTTCAAGCCTACGATTCAGCCCACGCCTAAGTGGTTCATTCTGGAAAGCGAAATCCGCTTCAGTGAAAGACCATTTGCCTCCGGAGCGTTCGGCTCGGTACATCGCGGCGAGCTTCGCGATCAGAGACGAGTTGTCGTCAAGATGCTGCTACCTGGTCGATACGGACTCGGCACGCAGCTGCAGAACGCTTTGGCTCGTGAGTTGGATTCGTGGCGCACGCTGAACCACCCGCACGTGCTGCGACTGGTCGGGGCATGCCATGTCTCCAAGCGGCCGTTCGTTGTCGTCGAGGAGGCGTCGCAAGGTAGCATGGCCGAATATCTCCACAAGTCTCCAACTCACAAAGCCCAGGTCTGGAAGCTCATGCATGAAGCAGCTCAGGGCCTTGCATACCTCCACAGTAAACGCATCGTGCACGGGTCCTTGCGGTTAGACAATATCCTGGTCAACGCCGGAGGCAAGGCTGTCATTGCAGATTTTGGGCTGCTTCGCCTAAAGAACCAGTCGAAGCTCAAACTGGTGAAGAAGAGAAAAGATGGGACGTTGGTTGAAGGCTCCTTGCGCTGGAACGCGGCGGAGCGAGCACACAATGAGCCCAGCTTTGCTTCTGATGTCTATGCGCTCGGAATGTGCATCTTCGAGGCCTTCAACGGCGAACCCCCGTACGCGGCTCTGGACGATGACGTCGTCCGAAAGATGGTAGCAGCAGGGGAACTACCGCCTCGTCCGGATGGGATAGGAGATAAAGCTTGGGGTCTCGTGCAAGCGATGGCGCTAGTTGACCCAGTGGACCGCATCAGCCTCGCGGAAGTGATCAAAGCGTTGTCGGAGTTGAGTAATGCGAAGCTGTGATACACTGAGCGGTTGGTTGAGTCAACACGAAGACGCATGCAAATTGATGCACGCACTTGCATTGCTTTTCGTGATTTCGAGGAACTCGAAGAACAGAAAAAAAAGTTCGCGAGAACCGGTTCTTTATTTCGGACGCTGTGGGTAATGGGCTGAAACGTCCAAGCCACCGCGTGTGACGAAAAGTCACGCCACAAGCGCTGGACAGTGTCTCCAGCTTTGCTGTGGGTTGTGGAGACCAAAATGCCTGGATAACAGTCCATGGGCTAATTTTAGCGAAACCAGAGGCTTCGTATCCGTTGGTCAGCAGTCAAAACGCAGGCCAAACCTGAGAGTGCCGTGTTCAATTGGACTCTATGACAGCTAATCGCACTGGAATCTCGACGCGAAAGCGACTCTTGGCGGCTTTCAACTGGGCAATATGGACGCTTGTAACCATGCTTGTTCTAGCGCAGTTTCTCGGTATTTTTTGGGACAGCATCGAGTTTGAAGAGCACCTTGTCTTCGGTCGTAGCCCCATCGACCCTGTAGGTCACATCCCAGGAAGCAACGACGAGCCTTACACAGATCGAAGCTTAGTGTGCATGGCACAAGGACGGTCTTACGCTCCGATGCAACTTAGCCAAGTGCTTAGTGACGAGAAGTTAGCTCCCGTCGTGGATTCGACCGGCACTACGATCAACGGTTATCGATTATGCAAGCGTGAGGGAATGCACCTTGACTCCGCCGTCTACGAGCATTACATTTCTGTCTGCGAGCGAATCGACTACACTCTAGACGCCATCCAAGATAACTGTAATCAACTCGGCTTCAACGTTACGCGTGATATGCTCCGAATCGTCAACGACATTAAAAGTATTACGACGCAAGAGATCCCCCGAGCATTACCGATCTTGATCATGCCGTTCTGGGACAACGGCCTCGATGCACACTTCGCAATACCTGGGTGGGACGGGCAAGCGTGTGTGTTCCGTTTGGACGGGATGTATAAGGATATTGACGCATCTTTCGGTGTGCTGCGCGCAGTGCCCCGTTCAATAAGAGGGAAGAAAACGCTCGAGTGGCTTGGCCGCCCGGGCGGTGAATGGCGCAACGGATGGTATGAAGATATGAATGGACAGAGGTGGCATTCCGATATGATGACCACAGAGACCGGTAATGTGTACGGTATTGAGTCTCGGCAATTTGATACAATCTCGAAAAATGAACTTGACTGCACGTCTTCAAAACCACCTCGGCTATGCCGAGACTATCCGACTGTTCAGAAATTTGGGGATCAATGCAAGAGCCTAGATGAAATAGTGAGGTTCAGCGTTGTGTATATCTCCACTGGGAATCACTACGGACTCTTCGTTTTTGACGGTGTCGCCAAAAGAACAGTTGTCAACAGGTATTCTCTTGAGACGTTTATTTCAAACGTCTCGATTTTCACGATCCTCTTTCGTTGGTTCGTCTCGATGGCTGCAATGGCAAACAGCTATCGACGCGGAGTAGCACCATGGCAAACGACAGGAATTGGGTGCTTATCCAGCTCACGGACATTTAATATTCTGCCGGTTGTGCTACTTCCTCGACTAAAGATGACAATGACAGCATTCTGGACGGTCGGGTGTGAGTTTGAAGGAAACCAACGCGCTCTTAGTGAAGCGTGGTTTGCGATATATCCAGCAATTGTGGAGCTGATGTTTCTCTACTTCAGCTTATTAAATGGGATCGCAAAAGTGATCCATCGTCGAATGAGCGATGCGATGTTCGGTCCGTCCGTGATTGCACTTACATTGCTCCACTTTTTTCGGCAAAGATTAGCCAAATCTGGGTGGATACCTTTTGACAGTCGAATTCCGACGGTCGTATCTTCGGACGAATTGACCAAGCTCAGTCTCCCCGACTTGTTCACTGCTGCGGTTGCAGTTCGATTGGATGGGAATGTCACGGGACTGGTGTACGCGAAGGTGATACTGCTGGCGTTGAACCTAATCCCGCTCTTATATTTAGAGAACATGGCACGTTCTGGGGAGAAAACCAAATCGTTTGCGCCCTGCCAAGTTGAGAAAGCACTGGCATTACGTGCGTCGAACATCGGTGGTCTCGGTATATCGCCAGTTTATCAAGTTGGACCTGCTGGACCACCGAGTACTTCAGTGTCAATAATCAGCCGTCAAGTTGCCAGAGTGCCAGCGACACAAACGAATAAATTTGCGATGGCCTTAGTCGCTCCGAAAAGTGAAAGCAAAAAAAGTGGGCTTGATGAGGTATGTGAGTCATGTGGATCAAAGAGGTTTCTGTCCTCTTCGACATGGCAACACTCCCTCAGTGGCTACGAAGTAGACCGCCTCGGCTATTTGGTGTTCGGGGGAAAGTTCCTCATCACGTTAGATGACTGGTACGTTCTGACGTCATTGGCACCGCTTCGGATGGTGGAAAAGCTATGGAACCATCGGATTACTGTCTTTGACGTTGTTCGTCGTGAAGACGGATATTACGTGAGTCAAACCCCTCGGCTGTGTCGTCTAGACGACCCCGAGTTGCGTTCGGTGTCAGTTTACGACATCACCGTGTGTGCGCTTCGTTGATTCTTCAATGAAAAGAGTGCCGGTGACTCGCCATGATTCAAGACACTAATCGCCATCCCATCTATACAACTCAATGCATACTTTATGGACTCAATACCACAATACTGATGGCCTCAGACCATCGTAGGGTCTACTCTTAGAGTTTCCGACTTCCCGCTTCCTTCTTTTCGTCTGTGTTTCGGAGGCGATTGCCACGTGTACAAGTAAGGACTAACGTTGTTGTCATTGCCTGTGAAACTGAACAAAAGATCAATTGCAGTAGTCCCACTTCCTCTGTTCCGAATCAATCGGGAGGTTATAGCTGTCAGTTTGTTCTTGGACAGAGGGAGTATGTATTATTCTCCTTGAGGACCGTTTGTTAGAGACATCAGTGCCGAGTGGATGAATACGCATCACCGTTCCAGTATCCGTACGATCCAGCCCCGCACAGATCCGATACCCATGCTGATCCACTGTCCACGATGCGCACTTTGTAGTTCCCATTATCTGCAACGAGGATGCTCCCTGAACCATCAACATTGAGCTCAAGGATATTGTTTGAGTTGTGCCGACGTGCCAAATCCGATTGGTCGCCGCTAAAATATCCACCAGCCCACAAGTTGATACTATTCGATTGGAAGTGTGTATCCTAGATACTCTTCTGATTGAAGACATACGCATACCCAAACCTGGAAACAGCCATACCAGTCAGTGGTGTAGCTTGTGAACGCATCCGTTTATTGTTGAGATGACAATCGCGGACGGACCAGAAATGGGCGACGGCGTGCGGGTTGGCGCTGCCGAGGTCGTTGTGACTGATGAGGAAGAGTTCGACTTGGAAGCCACAAACGAAATAACAACAACCACCACGACCACGATGCTGGCAACAATAATGCGTGGAATATGCTTCCAGTTCCTTGAGCAGGTAAGCGAGGCTGGTGTTGCAACTAGCGGCGACAACTTCGACGTGGAAGGTAGTTGCTGAATCGCTATTTCCGGGTAAATTTTATTCGTCCCGGTTTGCCACCCGAGAACCAGTCGGTTCCGTTAGTCGGGGAGTGGTATTTCCTGTCCAAGCGAAATGCTCTTGAGGGGAACTGGTTCTTGAGCTTCAGTCCCTGCGCCTGACAATATTCCTGAGGATCGGGGCTGGGTTACTCCACGTGATGCAACGCTGATACCGGACTTGCTGCTGACGAGCAGGCTTATAATTGCTGTCTTGCGATTCATCGCTCGTAGTGTAATCCTCACGACTTGAATACTCGGACGAGATAACGGGTCTGAATGGCATGTATCGCGTAACAATTCCCACACATTTCAGGTTCTTCAAGGTTCGAGTTAGTGCTGCTATCCACGGTATCCCTTGCCAAACCAGAAGCCGGGGTGCGACCACTTAGTGCCTCATACATCGTTACCCCAAACGCAAACACGTCAGAAGCCGGGGATGACAGACCTCCATTCAATACCTCCGGTGCTTGCCAACATGTCGGCGCTTTCGGTACAGAAACACCTACTTCACTTGGTTTTTTATCCGTCAACGACCGAAGGCGCAGTCCGTCCCAGTCAAAAGCGTGGGTCAATCCACCAATTTTCGCGCTATCGTTGTCTAGCACAAACACGTTAGCACATCGGATGTCACCATGGACAATCCCTGCCGTGTGAAGAGCATGCAAGCCCTGGCCTGCAACAGTGATGGCAATGCGCGCTGGGCTCGTGAACTTTCAACGTCGAGTAGATACGTATCGAGAGAACCCAGTGGATAAAGGCCGACGGCAATGAACGGCCCTGGGCGAGAGAAGTGGTTTTCTCCAACGAGCGAGCACACATTCGTGACGCACCTTGCTCCAAACTTGAACACTCGAGGCCAAGAAATCGCGAGGATGGCCTATCCTCGCTTCGTTCTCATCATCCTCGGATGCTCGCAGACGATGGACGACGACGCGTTTCCCAGTTGGTATATGGGTTGCTTTGAATGATGATGTGCCATCTTTGAGCCGTCGAACAGGTCGGATGTCTAGAGAGGCCACAAACCACGCGGGAAGTGGCTCTACTACCGACGAGGCACTCTCACTGGCGACTCTCTTCAGCTCGCTGTGCATGGCTAGCACGATTGGGTCGGACAGAGACCCGTGGATCTTCTTGAGCTGCACTATACTTGCATAGGCCTCAACCTGCAGATCGTTGCTTTCATAACTGATAGATCTCACCGAATCCAAGACTTGCTCGTGGTGATTCGAATGCAAATCCTTCGTCCGAGGATCTCGTCGAGGGACTTGGTGGACGAGAAGCGCCGCTCGGTCGATCGCCTCGTGCGCCTGCTCGCTCAGACTCGAGATCTCACAATAAGCAAGCAACTGGACCAACGGCGAATGAGCAGCGAGCCACGCGATCTGCAGACTGTAGCTCGTGATGAGCGACAGACACTCGTCTATAACAAGGACTCTGCCGCTCGCGGTTGACTCCAACACCACCGCGAGGCTACGTCCAAACCGATCGACGTCACTCTGGACGAGCGCGCGATGGCATGCGAGCACTCTGGGGCCGTCGATTAAGCGGATCGCGAGTGTCGCCATCACGCCTTCGACAACGACGAAGCTCAATCCAACGCCAGGAACGACGACGAAGATATTTTAGTCGCTGACTAAATCAGCGACATTCGCATGTCGGGCCATCACGTGGTGTGATGAGCGAAATGCCTCAATGACTGAAAGAGGCATCACCCCGAGGTGATGTTTCCAGTCAACCTCCATGTCCGCCTATCCGCCTTCCGCGCAATCATTATGTATTCATAGAGGTTAGAGAACAGTCGGAAACGTTGGGAAAACTTTGAAATAGATGATCATTTGGAGAAAGATATTGATTATAACAAGAAATGATCCGTTGGCCTGCGAGAAGTCGTGAGCTCGAAATGGTCACCTTTGCATTATCACTCGGCTACGACTACTTCATCAAATCACTACGGGTCTCCTGCGCTCCCTTGAGCGACAGAGGCAATAAATACGACTTCCTATGGGGATCTCATCAGTGGACGGGCTGGAACGGCTGATGGTGGAGTCCGATGAGAGAGGCGGCGGCGAGAATCTCAATGTCCTTGAACTTGTTCACGCACGGATCGGCCGGCACGTGGCTGTTCAAGGCGACGCGCAGCTCGTGGCTCAGCTGCGAGGCCGTCACGGCCAGCGCCGCATCCTCGAGCGTCTTCTCGTCCTTGGCGCGCTTGCGCTGCGCGATCTTCTTCTTCTTTGGCGCGACCTCGTCAGCCTTGGCGGCGACACACGACGGCGCGGGCGACGACTGGGTCTCCAACCACGAGCGCTTGAGTGCGGTGACGCGCGACTCGACCGGGTCGTCCAGCGTCGGGCACGGCGACGACGGCGGCGAGTCCGCGTCTTCCTCGGCTTCCTTTTGCGCAATCAAGTGCTGCAGGTTGGCGGGAACGTCGAGCTTGTTGCCGCGCGGGCCGCCGCGTCCCGTAGAGAGAAAGTTCTTGACCTCGACTCCCGACTGGCGCAGCACTGGCTGCCAGAGACGCTTGCGGGCGTTCGTGAACCAGTTCGAGAGCTGCTTGACCTCGATCCCGGCCTCGAGCGCGAGCTCTTCCTTCTCTTCCTCGCTCGGGTACGGGTGCGCAAAGTGCTCGGGCGAGAACATCCAGGCCTTGAGCACGTTCTTGGCCTCGGCGTTGAGCGTGCCGCGCCGCGTGCCCTTCTTGCGCTTCTTGCCGTTGGCGTCGAGGTCCTTGTCGCTCATCTTCTTCTCGAGCGGTGATGTCTCGGGACATATGGACACGCCGGGCATGTAGTGCGGCGTCTCGCACGGCGGCACCGACAGGTAGAGCGCGTGCGGGTGGCGGTGGTGGTTCATGACGACGTTCTCGCTGTTGGGCGAGTCGAACGCCGCTCGGCTGCCGCCGATGAGTGGCAGGTGGAGATCGCCGCGGCGGTGGGTGATGGCGAACTGCAGTCCGGGGAGTTTCGAGAGCGTCGAGGGCGAGGCCGAGCTCGCGCGCGCGTCGTCGCCCAGCGAGTCGGTCGACGTGGCCGGCGAGGCGCAGGGCGAGCGCGCGGCGGCGGCGTACATGGCCGTCGCGAAGAGCGGCGCAGAAGAGGAGAGAGCCATGGCGTGCAAGTCGTCAAATGGGGGGTCGCCGCGAATGACAAGCGAGGCAGTGGGACCCGGCGATGACTGGGACAAGCCAGCAGCTGGTCGCGAGTCTTTGTCTTTGTCAAGAGACTGCCGGCGCGCGCTGCGAATTGCGGAATGCGCGTTGATAGGCAAGCGGCGCGGTCACGCGAGGCGAAGAGACGCGCCGGCCGGCGAGTCAGCGCGGCGCTTGGTCGCGAGGGGGCGGGCGGGCGGTTCCGTGGCGGCGGCTGGGCGCGACGACTGGGGGAACGCGAGAGCGAGAGAGAGAGAGAGAGAGAGAGCGAGAGAGAGATCCCTCCATCCATCAACCCGCCCGCCGCTTGGGTCCATCGGCTCGCCGATGATAGGCGAAGAAAAATTGCCCCAAACCAGAAACGGATGCGGTAGTTTACGCGTAAAGAACCGCCGAGTCTGGTTTCTACTGGGGGTGGCTGGCGGAAAGATACGGCGTACTGAAACGAATCACGTTAGCTAACCATTCGTGGAAAGATTCGCGCCCATTCGACCGAGGCCATGTTGAAGCGGCGGCTGATGGTTATCAAAGTCGCGTAACATGGAAGCTTCTCGCAAAAACAGAAAGACCGCGCGGTCTCTCGCTTCCTGTTTCTTTTCTCTCACTCTCTCTCTCTATGGCGACCATACTTTCTACAAAAGGAGGTTTCGGAAAGAAAGTGATGCGTTTCAAAAGCGCTGGGCCGCATGGTCGCCGTCCATCACGCGGCGTCTCGGCCTCAAGCAGGTGGTCATGCGGATCCCAGGATAAGAGCCGCTCAAGCAGGGCCGATAACGGACGCAAGCCGTGAAGTCAAAGAACGCGAGCGGCTCAGACCGCTCGAGTGTCGTGACGCTTCGGGGACTCGCGACTGTACGGATCTCTCGTTCTCACGCTGGCGGTCGACACCAGATCCGTTGCATTTTTTCTGGCGGAGAACCGGCCGTCGAGGGAAATAAATCAAATGCCGAAACTCCTCTCCAACGGCCCGCGGCGCTTGAAGATGCTGCGAACGACGATCGCGCCTTGTTCGGACGCACATCCTCTTTCCTCCACCCAGTCGATGACGTGAGAAAGGCGGTCAAGTCGTTTGATTTGGACCCACACATGCGAACTTAGGATCGTCGAAAAAGATCGCTTTTTTTGATAGGTGCGTTTCTCCACGTAGCGTGGTCCACACTACTCCCGTACTTCAACTTTTCTTTCTGTGGTCCACACTGTTTCCGCCCCGCACCCGACCCGACCACACATGACTGTCGCTCCTCGTGACGGACCTGCAGCTCACCTCGCCTTTTGACAAGATGCAGCGCTCCTCCCGTGCGCTGCTGCGCGCCGCCGCGCGCTCCGCCGCTCGGGCCTCGGCCGCCGCCGCCTCCTCCACGAGCCTCCGCGCCGCGCGCGTCGCTGCGCCTCTCGCGCGCTCCCGCTCGCCGCTGCTCTCCGCCTCGGCGCTCCGCAGCGCGCAGGTCGTGCGAACCTTCTCGACCTCCGGCGCCGTCGTCGACGTGCCCGTGCCGTCCATGGGCGACTCGATCTCCGAGGGAACCGTTGTCGAATGGCTCAAGAACCCCGGTGACGCGATTGCTGCCGATGACGTCGTCGTCGTGCTCGAGACCGACAAGGTCAGCGTCGACGTACGCGCGCCATTCGCAGGCACGCTCGTGAAGCAGCTCGCGGCCATCGACGAGAACGTGAGCGTCGGTGCGGCGCTCTTCCAGGTCGCCCAGGGCGAGGGTGCTGCTGCGGCGGCCCCCTCGGCCCCTGCAGCCCAGGCCTCGTCTGAGCCGGCCGCCGCCGCCCCGGCTGCTGCTGCTGCTGCTCCGACCGGTGAGCCTGAGACCGTCGTGGTTCCTTCGATGGGCGACTCCATCTCGGAAGGCACCATTGTGTCGTGGCTCAAGAGTGTCGGCGATGCCGTCGTCTCGGATGACGTTGTCGTGGTCATTGAGACCGACAAGGTCAGCGTTGATGTGCGTGCTCCCAAGTCCGGTGTCATCCAGGAGGTGCTCGCCAACGTCGACGAGGTCGTCGCCATCGGCGCCCCTCTCTTCAAGCTCGTGCCGGGTGCTGCCGCTGCTCCTGCCGCCCCTGCTGCTGCTTCGGCACCGGCGCCGTCGGCCCCGACCCCAGCTGCGGCCCCGAAGGCGGCGGCCGCTCCCGCCAAGCCAGCGGCTCCGGCTGCTCCTGCGGCGTCCCAGATCATCAACCCGCTCTCGTTCAACGCTGATCGCGTCGTTCGCCGTGAGAAGATGAGCCGCATGCGTCTCCGCACGGCCGAGCGCCTCAAGGAGTCCCAGAACACGACGGCCAGTCTCACCACCTTCCAGGAGCTTGACATGACCAACATCATGAACCTGCGCAAGACGTACAAGGATGACTTCGAGAAGAAGCACGGTGTGAAGCTCGGCTTCATGTCGGCGTTCATCAAGGCGTCCGCGTCGGCTCTGCTCGAGGTGCCCGGCGTGAACGCGATGATCGACGATGCTCGCCAGGAGATCGTCTACCGCGACTTCGTCGACATGAGCGTGGCTGTCTCGACACCGAAGGGTCTCGTCACGCCGGTGATCCAGAACACCGAGTCGATGAGCTTCGCGGACATCGAGAAGAAGCTCGCGGAGCTCGCCGAGAAGGCTCGTGCTGGCAAGCTGACCCTCGAAGAGATGACTGGTGGTAACTTCACCATCTCGAACGGTGGTGTCTTCGGCTCCCTCATGGGTACGCCGATCATCAACCTGCCGCAGACTGCGATCCTGGGCATGCACGCGACCAAGATGCGCCCGGTTGTGCTGAACGGCCAGGTGGTCGCGCGCCCCATGATGTACCTCGCGCTCACTTACGACCACCGTCTCATTGATGGCCGGGAAGCCGTGACGGCGCTCAAGTCCATCGCCGACAAGGTTGAGAACCCGGAGCGCCTGTTGTTGGACTTGTAGACACCAAGAGGAGAACGCATTGGCTGCAACCGAAAAGCAGGCTGAGCTTTAGACGCTCGGCATGCCGAAAACACTTGGCACAACAACAATTTACACACATGTCTTCCACGAACTGTCCTCGCAAATGACGTTGTAAACACATACTGGAACCGTGAAAACATGACAGGAGACAACACAGCGACAGCAGAATGACTAGAAAGGCGAAACTTTCATTCTCCATTGGAAACAACTCCTTAAGATTGTGGTGGTTGCAAGTGGACCTAGACAACCGAAGAAGCAGAAGACTCGTAAAACAAGAATATTTACTCGTCCTTCGAGGCGGCGTAAGCCTTCTTCTGGGCGACACGAGCCTTGCGCTGGGCGAGCGAGCGCTTGGCCGGCTTCTTGTACTTCTTGTCGAAGGTGTGGGTCTTCTTCGGGGCCGGCGAAGGGTCCGCGCGGATGGCCTCGTGGACCTTCTCGACGAGCTCCTCGATGTCGTCACCCGAGATACCGGCCTCGGTGTACTTGGCGTAGTGCGAGGCAAGCATGTCCGGATCGTCCTCCTCAAGCTCCTTCATGTGGTCCGCGACGTGGACACCCATGATACGGTCACGGTGGACCTCGGCATCGTACGACTTGTCGTCGCGGTTGTAGCCCGGGAAGCGCTTCTCCGAGTGCGGGATGTCGAGACCGGCATCGGCAGCACCCTTGAGGGCGCCGAAGACACGGTGGCCCGTGGTGGTCGTGCGGAGACCGACATCAAGGTAAGCACGGAACGGACGCTTCTCGTCGGCGACCTCCTCGACGTAGTAGGTGCGGCCGTTGGCCTCGGTCTTGACGATCTCGCCGGTCACCTCGGTGTTGCCCTCGTAGTCCTCGTCGAGGCCGAGCTTCTGGAGCACACGGCGGCCGACAAGGAGACCCGTCGCGTAGGCGGCGGTGTAGTTCTTGAGGCCGAGTGTGTAGCCGTAGCGCGGGAGCTCGCTCGAGTAGGCCGAGGCGAGGATCTTGTCGCCGTCGATCTCGGCGTACGCGATCTGGCAGATGACCTGCTTGTTGGTGATGCGCACGACAAGGCGGTACTTGGGCGAGTTGTACTTGTTCTTGTCCTGCGCGATGAGGCGCTTACGGGCGCGGTAGTCCGTCTTGCCCTCGCGGCGACGACGGAACTTGACCTGGAAGCGCTTGAAGTACGCCTTGTTCTTGGTGACCTTGACGAAAGCCATGGTTCCTACGGAGATGTTTCGGAGTGGCCATGCATACGGCGGGGCCTCGTGAGCAGCTCCGGGTTTGACTGGACGAGCCATCGCCACCCAAAAACCCACCGGTTCGTAACGGAATCGGGTATAGTTCGTTGTATGCGTTCCCAGAGGTACGCGAATATCCACCAATCCCATTGCGTGATTGGGCTTTTGGAGGGTTCCCATTGGCAGATAATGGGATTTCGTGGTATTCGGGAGGATGACTGGTGCGAAGCGCAGGGGTGGCGGCAGCCCGTGAGCAGCTCAAGGCCATTCGCACGGCACTTTGTTTGGCGTTTTACCTAGAGCAACAATGGTGCGTGACGACGCGCTCGCGGCCGGCGGAGTGGCGTGAGGGGGCGAGTGTGCGTGGGTGTGTGACGTGTGCGAAGGCGCGGCCGAGAGCTCCGCGCGACGGATGAGCGAGACGACTCACTGGACAGACCAATGCGGCCGAGAGGTTCCCACGGAGCAGCGCGGCTCACGAGATTTTACAGCGCGCGCAGTATCAGCGTTTTTACTTTATGCAGCGGCTTGCGATCGTCGTCGAGGAACGAGCGGCACGTCGCACGCGCTCGCGCACACGCAGCCCACCCCGCCGGCTCGCTCAGACCGCGTTTGGAGTCGTCGGATGGCTGACTGGTGTTGTTGGTGGCACAGACCTTCTCCCGATTTGTTCAGATTGGCCGTGTTGCCTTGATTAACTATGGCCCGGACTCAGGCAAGATCGCCACGATCATCGACGTCGTCGACGAGAACAAGGTTCTCATTGACGGCCCGTTCTCGGTCACGGGCGTGAACCGCCAGGTGATCTCGTTCAAGCGCCTCGCGCTGACGGACCTCACGGTCGCGATCCCGCTCCAGGCCCGCGAGAAGACCTTGAAGAAGGCGCTCGAGGCCGCCGGCACGGTCGAGAAGTGGAACAGCACCGCCTGGGCCAAGAAGATCGCCAACAAGAAGACCCGCGCGTCGCTCAACGACTTCGACCGCTTCAAGCTCATGATCGCCCGCAAGCAGAAGTCGGCTCTCGTCAAGAAGGCCGTCGCTGCCGCCCGCAAGGCTTAAGTTAGCGGACACGGTTGTTCGGGGAATACAACAGCACGGTGCCTTTAAACCAGTCACCTCCTCTGCCCACGACGTGGCGCTTGGGCGGAGGAAGGAATGAATCGGATTCGAGCTCTACTCACCTCTCGCTCCCCGCTTCTTATTTTATATATGCGCTGCAAAAGTTGTAGCATGACCTATTCTGCCCTGCTAGCATTGTGCTTATCGCCAACGCACACTTCCATCCTCAATGGTGACGCACTCGCTTGATTCTGGGGGCAAGCTAGCCCTTCCTGGGAGGGATGCATCGCCAACGAAGATGAAGTCAAGAATCCGAGAGCCAAAGTGAACGAGGAAATGATCTGAACAGCACCAGCATGAGAGAAATGGAGACGGAGGTGCGAGTGTCCGGTCGTGCATAGAAAGTACATTAGTTGTGGTTGTGAGCTTCACAACTTGATGCGCCGGACGCAATCATAGTCCGCGACGTATATCACTCCATTGGACCCCACAGCTATAGATGTCGGCTGCATGAAGAAGGCAGTCGATGGTGGTCCGTCGACTTTCCCGCTCTTCGTGCACTGTCCAGCGACCGTCGTGACCTCAGAGGTCGCGATGTTCAGTTTACGGATGCATGTGTTGAGCATGTCAGTGATGTAAAGGTCGTCTCCTGACGGCGAGAACGCAATCCCCATTGCTACATTGAAGCGTGCGTCCGTCCCAACGGCGTCCTTGTACCCATTCTCCGTCCCACCAGCGACAGTGCCGTAAAACGATCGATCTGCTGCCACTCGTGTTATCCGACTGCCCATCGTGAAGTAAATGTCATCGTTCTTCGGATGTACCGCCACACTGATGACGTACGTAGCGTGATCGTATACGGAACTGACGGTACCGTGCGTTAGCGAGACCATTTGGACATCGCCGAGCGCATTAATGGCGACAAATACGTTGAGGGCGCTGTCGATGGCAATTCCGGAGAGGCCTGGCCATGACGCCTCGATTCTCGGTCCATCCCACCCAGCACTCGACGCTCCAGGCCCAGCGACAGAGATCACATAGTCGGGCGAAGCAGACAGCACCAGCTTACGGAGCATTTTGTTACCACCGTCGGAGATAAGCAGGTCGCCGTCAGGTGTAAACGCGAGGCCACCTATATAAGAAAACTGAGCGTTTTCTGCATCCCCGTTCTGGTAACCGAGTGATGAACCCGCAGCAACCACAGCCCTGACTCCGTCATCCCATGCCACCCGGTATATCACACCACCATTTGCCGTGTATACGTCTCCACTGTCAGCGACTGCAATTGCTGTTATTGGGCTCGCGCTAGAGCTGTACCCGAGAGTAGTAACAGAAGGCTGCGATGTCGGTGAAGCTGGACTCGGCGATAGAGAAGGTGTTGGCGATGCCATACTACCTACTCCTGATGAACTGCTTGACCGACTTCCTGTAGCGAAGATAATCGTAAGAGATGCCGCGATCGTCACGACCGCCACCACTAACCCCAGCAGTTTCCAAGGCGTCTGTGCGTTCTTCGAGCCGAGGCCACCGAAAGCTTGTGAAAGAGAAGGCGTGGCATTGCGTACCGAAAGAGTCACATCCATCGATTGGACCTTGCTATCTGGTGGCTGCCACGCCGCTGGTGTTGACATATTGACACCATTAGGTGGGATAGTGTGCTTAGCAGGAGGCGCTGGAATCGTGGTTGTGCTCCGTGGACTACTTCCCAACTCCAGCGTGTGACGCGGGGTAGACATGTGTGCTGCTGAAGCGTACGCAGCGACCTGCGGTGTCACGACCCCCGACTTCGCCGTGCCGCTCGAGACTGGCTTCGATTCGACGCTGCCTCTCGCAGCTCCAGATGCTAATGTCGTGGCCGCGAGTGCACTCGATCGGATCGTGCGCATGGTCATGGTGATGATCTGTACACTGGGTCGAAAGATCGGGTTGTGGTGGCACGCGTCCTGAATGAGCGACCAGGTTTCCCTGTCGATTTTGTCTCCGGCTCGGTCCGGTAACTGGGTCTCCTTCATTTTTTTGAGCTCGATCACGGCATCGTCATCCAGGTTTGCAAACGGTGGCTCGCCCGTGAGCGCCTCGTACAGCGTCATTCCGAGCGCATAGACATCAGAAGCTGGTGACGGCACGGCACCAGCTACGCACTCTGGCGCAAGCCATCGCGTGGCATTGGAGACGGAGATGCCGAGTTCTTGCGGGGTCTTGTCGCCGATGAGGCGGAATCGAAGCGAGTTCCAGTCGAAACTGTGGTCGAGTCCGCCTAGTTGGACGGCCTGGCGATCGTGTGTGACGAGGATGTTGGCGCAGCGTAGGTCGCCGTGGACGGTACCTGCTGAATGTAGAGCGGATAGTGCCTGGGTGGCGTGGAAGAGGAGATTGATCGCGAGCTGGGTGCGCGTATCCTCGTTATCGTGAAGGACCTTGGCCAAGGGCATGTGCCTGGTATCGCTGCTGTGGGGCGATGCGAAAGGCATGGCTTGGACGCCCCTATCGGCTTACGAGTAAAGTGTCGACTGGCTTTATCGCCGACTGCACAAACATGGGAACGCTGCATACACCATCGGTTTTGTTTAGCGTTCACGTGCCCGGCGGGCTATCTTAAGCGAACTCAATAACGCTTCTTCTGATCGGAACTACTATGACAACTCCGGAGATCCGCCCAGTCAATCAGGTACTGTAGAAAGCGCTTAACATGCAGTGGGTTTACCAACGAATACTCGGAGCAACAACAACAACACAACCTTTCTCAACACTCAAGATTTTGCACAAGTTACATGTCTACCCTCCCCAAACTAGCCGATCGACTAAGACTGCCCAACTACACAAGAAGAAACAGTACAAGACCAAAAAGGGGGAAGGAATTCCAACTCCAGCTCCCCCAGGCCCCAAAGCTTGTTACACAAGACGATAGGTACTAGGCGCTCGACAGTCACCCCTACCAAGCGTTATGAAATACATTCATCTAGATGCGATGGACATCACAGCTTGATGCTGCGGACGCGATCATAATCTGCGACGTAAATCATCCCGTTGGGTCCCACAGCAATGAACATTGGCTGCGAGAAAAGAGCTGTCAGCGGCGATCCATCAGTCCTCCCACTTAGAGTACACTGTCCAGCGACCGTCGTGACCTCAGAGGTCGCGATGTTCAGTTTACGGATGCATGTGTTGAGCATGTCAGTGATGTAAAGGTCGTCTCCTGACGGCGAGAACGCAATCCCCATTGCTACATTGAAGCGTGCGTCCGTCCCAACGGCGTCCTTGTACCCATTCTCCGTCCCACCAGCGACAGTGCCGTAAAACGATCGATCTGCTGCCACTCGTGTTATCCGACTGCCCATCGTGAAGTAAATGTCATCGTTCTTCGGATGTACCGCCACACTGATGACGTACGTAGCGTGATCGTATACGGAACTGACGGTACCGTGCGTTAGCGAGACCATTTGGACATCGCCGAGCGCATTAATGGCGACAAATACGTTGAGGGCGCTGTCGATGGCAATTCCGGAGAGGCCTGGCCATGACGCCTCGATTCTCGGTCCATCCCATCCAGCACTCGACGCTCCGGGGCCAGCCACAGAGATCACATAGTCAGATGAAGTGGAAAACACCAGCTTCCGGAGCATTTTGTTACCACCGTCAGAGATAAGCAGGTCGCCGTCAGGCGTAAACGCAAGACCGCCAATGTAAGAGAATTTGGCATATTCCGCGACCCCGTTCTGATATCCGAATGTCGAGCCAGCGGCTATTGATGAGCTGCCCTGGTCATCTCTCGCCAAGCGGTATATCACACCACCACTCGCCGTGTACACCTCTCCGTTGTCCGCGACCGTGATCGCCGATATAGGGTTCGAGCTGATGCTATACCTGAGCGTAGTTACGGACGGTTGTGATGTCGGTGAAACTGGACTGTGGGTCGAGACAGTCGACGAAGAAGAAGGCGTTGGCGATGGCGTACTGCCTGCTCCTGATGGGCTATTTCCGCCAACAGACTGGGAGGAAGATCCACTTCGAGTAGCCAAGGGAACCGCGATGGACACTGCGATGGCAACCACCACCACCACTGTCATCAGTCGCTTCCACAAAGGTGTCGCGGCTTTTTTCGAACCAAGACCACCCGACACATTCGAAACAGGAGGTACGCCGTTGAGGACAGCAGCAGCCATATTCACGGGTTGAACCTTGCTATCTGGTGGCTGCCACGCCGTCGATGTTGACATATTGACACCATTAGGTGGGATAGTGTGCTTAGCAGGAGGCGCTGGAATCGTGGTTGTGCTCCGTGGACTACTTCCCAACTCCAGCGTGTGACGCGGGATAGACATGTGTGCTGCTGAAGCGTACGCAGCGACCTGCGGTGTCACGACCCCCGACTTCGCCGTGCCGCTCGAGACTGGCTTCGATTCGACGCTGCCTCTCGCAGCTCCAGATGCTAATGTCGTGGCCGCGAGTGCACTCGATCGGATCGTGCGCATGGTCATGGTGATGATCTGTACACTGGGTCGAAAGATCGGGTTGTAGTGGCACGCGTCCTGAATGAGCGACCAGGTTTCCCTGTCGATTTTGTCTCCGGCTCGGTCCGGTAACTGGGTCTCCTTCATTTTTTTGAGCTCGATCACGGCATCGTCATCCAGGTTTGCAAACGGTGGCTCGCCCGTGAGCGCCTCGTACAGCGTCATTCCGAGCGCATAGACATCAGAAGCTGGTGACGGCACAGCACCAGCTACACACTCTGGCGCAAGCCATCGCGTGGCATTGGAGACGGAGATGCCGAGTTCTTGCGGGGTCTTGTCGCCGATGAGGCGGAATCGAAGCGAGTTCCAGTCGAAACTGTGGTCGAGTCCGCCTAGTTGGACGGCCTGGCGATCGTGTGTGACGAGGATGTTGGCGCAGCGTAGGTCGCCGTGGACGGTACCTGCTGAATGTAGAGCGGATAGTGCCTGGGTGGCGTGGAAGAGGAGATTGATCGCGAGCTGGGTGCGCGTATCTCCGTTATCGTGGAGAACCTCATCCAATGACACAAGCTCGTTCTTGTGGTAAGATGGAGATGCAGAAGCCATGGCTTGGACTTCGCTATCACGTTGAACTCTGAGATAGCGTAGCAACTGAGGAAAGGTTTGATTGGCTTTGATGCCGGCGGCTGCATGGGCGCAGCCTTCCCATGCAGCCGCCGGCATCCCGAGAGTGTCTGGAGTGGACGAACGCGAGAGTCTCGTGGTCGCATCTCTCCTAGAGACGGATCAAGTGACGTCAAGTGGCGCCGCGCCACGTCACAGCACGTCTTGCACACTCACTCCTTTCGAGAATGTCGGTTATCTCGCGCTAAGTTCGGAGCTCCCACTAAGTGCGGCGATCTCCGCCATCTTCCCATCGTGACTCCGTTCCAAATCCAGAACCTCCCGACCCACTCGCGCTTCTCTCTCTCTCTCTCTCTCTCTCGACGCTCTCGCCATGTTGATCAACTACATGCTCTTCTACATGATGATGACGGAGGCCGTCGTCTGCCTCCTCATCTCGCTGCCCTTCGGCAAGAGCGTCTCGCTCGCGATCATCAACTTTTTCCACGCGCGCTTCGGCGGCAAGGACTCGGTCGCGTCCTCTATCGTCACGGTCGTGCTCGCCATCGTCTCGCTGCTCTTCTTGTGTACGTGGTCGCGATTGCCACACGGTTGAGGTCGTTCTAATGGCGAGGTGTCTATTGTAGCCGACGTGTACTCGTGCTACAAGTACCACACGGACGACACCGTCTGGAGCGACGGCATGCGCATCCGTCTGCTCACGGCGCAGCGCGACATGTACATCTCGGGCTTCTGTCTCTTCTTGTTCTTGCTGCTGCGCCTCGTCTACTTCTCGATGGAGACCAACATGCGTCTGGAGAAATCGCTTGCTGCGATGAAGAAGCAGGCCGAGGGCGCGTCGGCCGGCTACAAGAATCTGCTTGAGGAAAACGAGAGCACGACCAAGCAGCTTAAGAAGCTCAAGGAGCTGGTGGGTGGCGACGATGAGGATGCAGCCAAGAAGAGTGGCACCCAGCCGCTGGCGAAGCTGCTTGAGGAGAACGCTGATCTATCGAAGAAGATCGAGGTGCTGGCGAAGGAGCTCAAGTCAGCCGAGGCCAAGGTCGATGCCGTCAAGAAGCAAGCTGAAGGACAGAGCACAGCGTTCATGAAGCTCATGGATGAGAAGAGCAAGGCCGACCAGCAGGTTGAAGGTAATAAGGCGTTGGAGGCCAAGCTGAAGGCTCAGGCTGACGAGATTGCAGCCCTGAAGACTGAACGCGACTCGCTGAAGAGCCAGGTGCAGGACTACGACTTCATGTTTGCTGACGCCAAGAAGAAAGCTGACTAGCCGTCGACTGTCCTCGGCGTTACGGAATCCAAGTAGTGCTGGGAATGAATAATTTCATGACAAAACAAGATAACCGAGAACAATCATACTGTAGTTCATTCGGATTTCTGTTTGTTGGGTTGGTAGGTTATGGCCGATTCTGTTGCTGCATCTGCTGAAGCCGTGCCTGTATGATCTGGAGCTTGGAGGCGGAAGAGATAGACGACAGCGATAGTGACGACGCAACAGACGATGTCGCTGAGCCCATCGAGGAGACAGACGACGAAGATGAGGTACGGCGCATCGCTTGAGATGGTGCAGGAAGCGACTCAGGCCGCCTTAGTGTAGACTGTCGATTTGAGAACTGAACGTGGATGCGCATTTCCCAGCAAGTTTCATCAGGTGAGTACGAGCTCTTAATGTCGCAGACACGGCGAGTAAACACACGCACAAAAGCGTTTCGGTTCTGCTTGAGAAGCGGCACAATAAGCATCGAGAAAGCATCCTTTACTTCTCGCGTCATATCCTTCAACTCAAGCGTCGATGCAGCCTGGTCGTCTCGCGGAATGTCAACAGCGGCATTTTCTCCTGAAGCGATCAACTTCAGCCAGTAAGAAACACTCTTTTGCTTCTCTACGTCCGACGTCCAGTTTTGGAGGATAATAGCAACCTCCTGTGACTCAATCCCAAACGGTGGTGGTGGCGGCGGAGCCACGTCGCCCTGTTCGGTCCCTTCTTCAAACCACTGCGCCAGGGTCGCCAGTACACTACGACGAACGAGTCGAACATGGAGAGACAACCCTTTAACATCGAAGAGCTGTTTCCACTGGTCCGCTAGCTGCACTAGATAAGCAATATCGGGAAGCAGAGATGGAGATACAGATGATGAAGAGCTGAGAACGCGCATCGCTCGGGCGTTCTCCGCACACAAGTGGAGCGAGGTCTGCAATCGACCGGCAAAGAGCTGCAGCTGCGGTAGGAAATCGTCGAGTCCACGTATTTTATGGGAAAGCTCTTTCCACGATTGACCTGACAATAGCTCATGGCGCTCGCAATCACAATCTTCTGCAGTCATCAGTTGAATTTCAAGTCTGCTCACTTGGGCTTCCAGATGATCAATGTGCCTCTGGGAGACACCATTCTGCTTTAAAGATTCCTCAGCAGCGGCAGTGGCGTCGTGTGCATTTTTCAATTCCTGTTCAAGACGATGAAGGGTCAACTTCAACTCTTGATTCTCGTGGACCAGCGAGTTTTGCTCTATCATAGCATCGTGAAGGGCCTTGTCATGGACTGACTGCAGAGCTGCAAGTTGCCCCTCGTGTGCCCCGCGTATTGCATCCTTTTCCTTCTCTGCCAAGTCTTTCAATCGCGTCACTTCTCGATCCATCGCCTCGAGGGCTATACGAAGATCGCCAATCTCTTCGAGATTCTTCATCTGCTCTTCTTTCTCACTGTTGACTTCGATGAGTTGCTGCTGAAGCGTGCGCGCCGCATCCTGCACAACTTTGAGCTCATTCTCGAGTTGGCTACGATCGACTTCACCAGCAGCGAGCTTCTGCTCGAGGTCAGCGATAATACCTTTAAAATATTCAGACTTATGACCCATTTCCGCCTTGAAACGTGCGGACAACCTGCTTTGAACGTCGCTCATTACTGGCTGCATCTGTTGCTGCAAATGAAGAACGAGATCGCGGTGTGATTTCAAATCGCTCCGGATGAGGACGTTGAAGTTCCGGCTCAACTCCAGAGCTGTTCGAAGACGCTTCACAGTGTGAAGTGCGTCTTTTTCTCGTGCTTGGGTCACATCGACTAAGTGCGACTTCTCAAGGAGTGCCTGCTGCAGTGAGTCGTTGGTGAGCTGAAGCGAGCTCATCTTGATCGCGTTGTCTGACATGGCAGCCTCGAAGCTGGTCCGAAGTGTAGTGAGCTCTTTCTGCAGTTTTTCGCGCTCACTCAGCTGTGTCTTCATACGCTCTTCTTCCTGTCTGGCGAAAACGTTAAGCTGCTCTGTTGAGTGGTCACGTATCTGTTGGAGCTGTTGGATGAGGTCAGTACGATCTTTGGCGAGGTCGTCTAGTTGTTTCAGCGCCAGTTGACTGCGGACAGTGTCTAGTTCCCGCGCAAGCTGTTCAACACGGGCAACTTTGTCTTGTCCAGCAGCAATCGACTCTTCTAGTTGCTGAACAAGTTTTGCTTTCTCTTCTTGCCACGCTGACTCAAGAACGGTTCGTTTCTTCTCAAACAGACTTGTCGTAGTATCTCTCTCGAGTTCGAGCCTTCTTGCTTCGGATCGGAGCGTCTCTAAGTCTGTTGTCAGAGTTGCTGTCACCGCTTGTTGAGCTTCGAGCTGTCTCTGAAGCAAGTCATTCTCCTCCTTCAGTGATTCGATATGCTTCATGTGCTCTTCCAGTTGCAACCGCTTCTCATTCTCAAGTGACTCGAGCTTCTCTTCGAGTTCGGCCTGAATTGAACCAGCAGATCGTTCTTCAGTGAGAGAATTCTCTTCGCTCGTTTTGTCGTTAAGACTAACGCGCTGCTCCCACTGACGGAGCTGCTCTCTCAAGTCGTCGCGCTCGCTCTTCACAACGTCGACCTCGGCACTCAGAAACTCAAACTTCTCGTCCATGAACTTCTTCTCCCGCACAAGATCCATCTTCGACTCTTTCAGGTTTGCGATCTGCTGCTTCATCGCTTCACTCAGCAGCGACCATTCGCTTCGTTCTTGTGTGAAGTTCGCATCCTGACGGAGCAACTGGTCGGCTTGTTCCTGGACCTGCGTCCTCAGCGCATACACGGTCGCCAGCAATGTCATATGATCCTTGGCGACGTCTATAGCCGCTTGCTTGTCCTGCTCGCCATCGCCACTTTTCATGTTTGATCCGTTATCGTGCTTGGCGGCCTGCTGCTGGTTATCCTCCGTCTCGGGCTCGCCATCCTCGCTCTCCGTCTGGACGCTCGCTTTCTCCTCGTCCTTCAGACCTGCGCCTTCGTTCTTCACGTGCTCTCGCGCTTGAACGCGAAGCAACTGAGCGCGGAAATCCTCTTCGCGCATGCGGAACGCCTCGCCGAGCTGCGCCAGCTGCGCGCCCCGTTGCGCGTCCTGCGCGCGCTGCTGCATGGCGAACGCGCGCCACTGCTCCTCCAAGTCGGTTTTGGCCTTGCGCGTGGCCACGAGGTCTGCGCGCACCAGCGAGAGCGCCCGGTAGGCGTCGCGCAGGTCCTTCTCCATGGTGCCGAGCTAGAAAATGCCAAAGAGGTGCTGACACAGTTCGAAAAATGCCGCGGTTTCTGAGAGTATTCATAATATAATAATTACGGAAAATGAATTTGATCAATATTATGTATTTGATGTCTTTAGCGGTGAACTAGAGCTTTGTCATTACGTGTGTTGTATATATCGAGATACAAAATTTAGGAACTTGATCGCTTACGCACTGCAAGATCGGTCGGGCGCCCAACTTGCACCCGGACGTTTCAAGTTCGACACAGAGACGACGTTGGATAGAATGACTGTATTATTTGCTCTATGATTGCTGCTCTTGCTGGCGAGCCGCTTTACGTGCGAGGAAGCGAGCTCTCGCTGCTGAAATGACTTCATCTTTGGATACAGTAGGGGCCTCAGGCTCGGGCTTCTTCTCACGCCGTCGATTCTCACGCTCACCATGGTCGCTTTCATCTTCGATCTTGGGCTTCTTGACTGCGCGATCAGATTCGTCCGATTGATCGAGGGCAGCGTCGCGCTGTTCAGGCTTGCGAGCAGATTCCTCTGTATCTGGACTCCTCTCGTCCACCTCGTCTCTGTGTTTCTCGGTCTCCGTGGCGGTTTCACCACGCCCAACGGTGTACGCACTCCGTGCATTTGAGGTGGAACCGCCCATTGCGAGGTTCTTGGTCAGCAGGTTGGAATAGAATCCCGCCATCGCGTCCCCACCACGCTTGGTCACATCCTCGGCTGCTTCAATCTCGTCAATGCGTCTGTCTTCCTCATCCCAACGTTTCATCTCCTGCAACTTCCGCTTGTACGATGCTGAGATCAGTTTCTCTTTGTCACCATACAATGCGTCTTCGCTCGCTCGCTCTTTCAAGAGACGCCTCTCCTTGATGCGTTCCTGCTCAATCTCGCGCACTTTCGCCTTCTCGATGAGCGTCGAAATGTACTTCGAGCTCTGCTTCTCGCTCTCCCGCTGGGCCTTGCGCTGAGCCTTTTTGTCTTGGCGACTGCTCTGGATCTGATCATACACGCCGTCGTAATCGAACACGGACGCATCTTCAGCGAGCGCCTTCTCGTGAGTGCGCTCCACCTGCGCCTTCTGGAAGCTTCGCGCTGCCTCTGCGCCGACTCGACGTCTCTCTTCGGCCTGATCGCGAGGTGCATCAGCTTCCAGCTCCGCAACACTCCCAAAGATCGATGCAGGCTTGATCTCCTACAATCCCCGATGAATCCATTCCCTCTCGTCAGCGACGCCCGTCGAAATCGAATCCGCTGGAGTCGTTTCCGCACCTTTTTCGCGTCTTTCTTCGTGGGAATGATGAGTCCGTACTGCTTCGCACCAGCTCCACCACCCGACGCACTCTGGAGAGGCTTCTTGCCCGCAGGGAGCTTCATCGAGAACGCCATGATGGCCGGTCGATGCAAGCTTCCTTGACCCTTGTGTATCGAGCCCGGTGTTACCTTCCTAAGAAGGTATTATAGTACCTACTATCACTGTACAGAGGGTGATGGACAAAATGAGTAATTACTCACCTCGTAATGCGTATTTACGCGTTTGTACCATCACTCTGAGGACTTCTCGGCCTTCCCTAACTGGTGGGGAAACACCACGGCAACGCCGGTACCAACAAGCAGGCTCGCGCGCCACGGCCGTCGCTCCATGGGTCTCATCTCGGTCGGCGCGTCGCTGGGCGTGGCCGACAGGTCGGCAGGTCGCGTGCCGAGCGTGTCGCCGTCGGCGGCCGCAGTCGCGGGAGCGAACGGCGCCGGCGGAGGCGCGCACGCAGGAGCGAGTCCCGCGGCCGCAACTCCGCAGAACCACGCGTCGCAGCGGCGACACGAGTTCGCCCACCACCGCCACAACTACAGCAACAGCAGCGCGAACAGCCACGCGCACGAGCAGCAGGCCGCCCACTCGGGGAGCGGGCGCGGCAAGCGCGGCGGACGCCGGAAATACGTCCAGAACAGCAACCCCAATGGCGCGCATGTCAACAGTGCAACTCCACCTGTCGCGATTGGAACGGCCGGGCCCGCCGTGCAGTTCCCGCCGCCCCCAATCGTGACCGCATCCGCCGCGGTGGGATCGCAAGCGGCCGCGAAGACGACGCCCAGCCCGGCTTACAGCGCGAGGCAAGCGACGACGACATCGAGCGACAGCCATAGGATATCGGCTCCTCCGTCTCCACCGCAGACCACTCGTGCTGTAACTTTCCAAACAAACGTGGATCCGCAGCGTCTGCTCCCATTTGTGCTCGGAGCCAAAGGTGGCGCGCGCTTGCAGTCGTACATGACCCAGTCAAAATGCGTCATGGCCCACCGAGCGTCATCCTCGGGGCAAGCTGCGACTGAGCAGCTGATCCGATTAGCCCGATGTGCGAATGCTTCATCTCAGTCAGACGATTGGAAGATGAGCTTCACGCTTACGGCCGACAATGCCAAGCGGGTATGTTGACTGCTCGCTGTTGACGAAAGCTCGCCTCAGTTTGACAATCGCAAACATCTCTTGTAGGTGGAACACGGGGTTCGGTTATTGCAGAGTGCTATTGAGGCAGCCGAACAAATAATACTTCGAAAAAAGTCTTCGAGCTCGGTGGCGGTGACCACTTCTGTGGATGTTGATAGTGGTGGGAACGGCAAGCCTTCCAGCGGCCACGCGAGTGCGTCCAGAGCCGCAACACCGGACCACTCCATCAACGACACACCGCTACAACCTCAATTGCACTCATCGGCGTCTTCATCGGCGCCCGCTGGGTCTCTCGAGCTTGTATCGAGTTCAAGTCGTGACTCCGTCGATGAGCGTAAGGCGCAAACTCGAATACGATATCCTCCAACGAGCCAGCCACTGAAACGTGGCCCAGGTTTCGCAACAAGTAGGAGCATCGTCGAGTCGACAGCGAGTCCTCCGACTTCGAGCGCGGTTACCCATCCGACCGACCGAATCGCTGGGAAGAAGCGTATGTGTCACCTCCACACGTCAAACTTCGATGTTAGCTGACGACATCTACTGATTGTATTTTCCTGGTGTACAGGCCAGCTTTCCAGTTCCACGGACGACGCTAACAAAAGAGAGCGCATTTCTTCTACCCGGCATGGTGCGATTTCTACGGCTGCTTCGAGCGATGAAACGAACCCGGGTGGCGATTTGGTGTCTGTGGCTGTACCTCAGAGAGTTGATAATGAGGACGATCAGCTTGAGTCAGAGTTTGACGAGTTTCGAATACGTCTGAATCGCGGTGTTGAGTTTGCCCGCCAAATCGATTCACAAGCAAGCTACGTAAAGCGAAAGGTGCTTCAAGAAAAACAAAGATACTACAGACTACTCGAGCGGGCACGCATGATGACCCATCAACAACGCGTGGCTGATGCCGTCATTCGCACACAATGTGCCATTATGGCTACGAACGAGCCCACTGGACGCAAGCGTCGACGTATCGAGCAGCTTAGTGCCTTACAGGATGCTGCGGAGAAGATGATTCGCCCGAATGTTCAACCGATGCCCTTATTATCAAAGCGGCGGTCTCTGGGTCATTCAAACGGCTGTGCGAGTTCCACCAAAATGGTCGAGCTGATGATGAAGGTGTCGAACTTTCGAAGCCTTCTTTCAAATGCACCCGCTGAGCAAACATCACCTTCGCATCGTGTCTCTGACAACGACAATAACTACAGCGAGTCCAAATCTGCAGTGGGTGATCATTCTCTGACCCAAAGTGAAGATGCTGATTCAAGATTAACTTCTGAAGCTGTGTCCGCGTCTCTCCCAGAAGATATCATTGAGGGTGATGCCGAAGACAAAGACCCTTCTCCCTCACAAGTGACTTTGACTGCGGTTCGGGACATGAACTTGATCCAAGATTATTCGGGAGAGAGTGAGTGCGCACTTCTTCGCCTTCTTGTGGGTCAGCGTCAGTATTTCTATCTGGAGCCAATTTCGCTCTCTTTCGGTGCAAAGGATCTCGACTTCCTCAAGCGCTACGCAATTCGTACAGCAAACGATCTTGAAGTCCTCCGTCAATTCGTTGTCAAGCGACGACGGTATGGCGCGGACCTCACCAAGTCTATAGAAGATGTTGCATCCCATACTGCTCAGTCACTGGCTTCTTCGAGAGTGTCTGCTTGGACGACAATGCAGCGTCCGTTGTTAGACCTGCATCCAGTTTTGCTTGCGCTACATTTGTTAGCACTTCATTACCACGCAGTCGCAATACTCGATCGCGAGAAGGTATGCTCATCTTCGGCATCAGGAGACCTTCTGAAGAGCGAGGAAGAGCTTTCGCTAGATTTGTTCAAGTTTATCCTTCGACCAATTCGGTCGTCTGCAATTGAGTCAAGTTTGAACGATGCTCTACCCATTTCACTCGTGCGAGAAACTATCGCCCACTGCCCAGAAATTGTGAACCATGTCCTCGATTGGAAAGAAGAGAGTGACATTCCACAGAACTTGCTACAAGACGTTACCTCCTTGCAGTCCAAGAGAGATAAATCCAATCCCGCTGGTTCGGTAAAAAGTTCTATGTTGGGCGAGATGCTAAAGCATCTGCAACGACATGTGACGGAATTCGATCGTTCTCTGAGCGAACTTGCCCGGCATCTTCAAGGGTCAAGGAGTGGTAGTGCCTGCGGCGATAAGGTCGTTCACATCGCAAATCAAATCAAATCGATTTCTGCGAGACTACTCGTCGTCAACACTGAGCTACAGCTACACAAGTGGGCTACACAGTACATAGAAAATGGCTGCACATGGTTTGATGAAGACGTTGAGGACGATTTGGTCGACTCTGTTATGTGCGTTGACCGATCCTACGACAAATTTACGTGTCTACAAGACGCCCTCCTCGTCTGGCATAACGTGAAGGTTGTTTATGCAGCAAACGGCGAGGGCTGCAGCGAAGAGAAGAGTGAAAGGGATTTCATCGAGCCATCTCGCCGGACCAAAGATCAACCCGAGGAAGAAGAAGAACCCCACAATGAGCCTGACACTGACGAAGATCCAGAACTCAGTCGCCTGAAGAGTTTGACTCCACCTGACATTCTCGACATCGTTGAGACTCGCTTCACCGATGCAAATTCCGCGGCGTCGTACTATTTGTCTAGTGATGATATCGCGCGAGTGCGGGCTGAATTCAATGATTCACTCGGATCAATGAGGGCGTCGATGAAGATATTGGGGAGGACTGCGCCATGGCGCACCCATGTAAAACACTCGAACGCACTGAAACTCGAGTACAAGAAACAGCGCGAGCTCGAAAACAAACTACTCCTGCACCAATGGGCAATGTACTATAGGACTCGCCCACTGCCAGAACCGCAGACAGAAGCCATCGAACGAGATCAGAATGATTCGACGGTCAGAGAAGAAGTCGACGAGACGGTCGCGTTTGATTCAACAACAGAGAATAGCGGTGGTATCGTCTTGGAGCCTGGAGACACCCCTGAGGTCGTAGACATGAAGCTGCTCCGTCATGAAATCGAGAATGTTGCTAAGCAGATGCAGACGATGGGAGCAAGTGGTCCAGTCGACTCCGACAAAAAGAAGCTCCTGGATGCTTGCAATCTACTCGCAGCGTCATGTGTGTCTGCTTTGACCAAGTTTCTCAGCCCAGATGAACCGGCTCCGCAGGTTGGGTTGTCAAGGTCCGGTGCAGGGAGTGGGCGGACAGGGAGACAACGTGCCAACAGTACGAGCAAAAGCGAAGGTGGGAAGGCGAAGGTTGGGGAAGACACTTGTGTACCGTCGCATTTGAAGCAGACAACAACGAACCTAACAACCGGAAGCGAAGCAGTTAACGTGGACTTGACTAGTACCGACGCAGTGGGTGTGAGTATGGATGCTCAGGAGCACGCGCAAGATGAAGTCCAAGAGCAAGCAACCCAATCAGGAAGAAAGGGCAAGCACGGTTTGACAGCAAGACGTCCTCGTGCTCACTCCACTTCGTCTGTTTCGCCTCGTCTCCCCACTCCAAGTAACTCCACTACCCCTTCAGCTAGTTTCCTTCCAAGTCGAACTGCGAAAGTTGGAGTTCCGACCGTGGGTATTATCGCCTCCGTGACTGCAGAACCACTGAGAATGGGATGCTCAGGTTGTCGTGATACACGTCGCCGGTGCACTGGTTGCCACGGGTGCTGCTTGCATTGCGTATGTCTCGGTTGCGGATGTCGGATGTGCTGCTCGAGTCGGACAGCGTCAGTCCAGCGAACGCTGAACTTGCTGGTGACGGCTGTGGAGACACGTATGGGATGCAAGTGGATCGAGCTGGACTCGCCAGGTAATCAAAACGAACGGTGTGGGATGGTCAGAGCGTGCTCATCGTGCCATCAGTGCACTCAACACTGCGCATGCCATCCTTCTGCGCGAAGCATCCATCAATCTGGGACCGATTCATCACCTCCTAGGAGCACATCAGGTGCTACAGCGACTGCTGGCTTTCCGTCCAGTGCCTCACGCAAGGAACGTCGGTTCCGCATCAACCCCACAGCTGCTCAGCGTCGTCAAAATCAAGCATCTGGTGCTAGTGACGACGAAATGAAGACTACGTCTTCTAGGCGGGGTTCTGGTGCTGCGCCAGCCAAACGGACACGTCGCTCGAATTCAGATGCTACACCTTCTACGTACAAGGATGACTCGGTGGATTCTGCGATGGGCTCTGATTTCACTTCCTCTGATCAGTTTAGCGGCTCATCGACGGACGGGTTACCATTCGGATCCGCACCCCCAGCACAAGCTAAGAATGAGCAGGAGGATCTTTTCAGAGCGGCACGGGTGCGAATGAAGCTTCAGCGGAACTCACTATTGAAGAACAATCACCCGTATGGGATGATCCCTCCAAACTCATTAATCGAAGGTGAGATGCTCTGGCATCCAGAGCGGATCAGGCTAATGTGGGAACGGAAGGATGTTTATGGCGTACTCGGGGTTCCTCGTGAAGCTACCTCGCAGCTCATCAAAAAGCAGTATCGCAAGCTCGTTCTCAAGCTCCATCCAGACAAGGCCGTGCCGTCTGAGATTACGGATGCTTCCTCGAATCAAGGTGAATCCTGGTCCCTGGACGACCGTGTCTCCGCGTTCGTGGCGGTGACAAAGGCGTATAAATTGCTCTCTGGGGATATAGGAGCGATCCATGGCAACTCTTGGAGTTCTCCAACAACCTTGTGATCTTCGTTGTCGAGGAGTTACAATCAAGAATATCCAAAATGGTATCGAAGGGTCGCAGGAATCCCAGTCACCTTTTCCCGTGAACGGAGGCAGTGTCATGGACGTGAATCGCATCTTCTCTGCGGAGCAGATCGCAGTGCCTCCCGACTTACCTCTCGTACTGAAGGATTGGACGAAGGCTGTGATCCGCGAGAACCCAGATGATGTACTTCTTTTCTCTCTCAAGTACTTCCAAGAAAAGACGCAGTTAGCGTCTCAGCGAAAGGCCACGGAGAATCAAGTCCGCCGCATCAGACAGTTGTTTGAGCAGTACGACGTCGACGGCAACGGACGCATGGAAGCAAAGGAGCTCAAGCGGTTTTTCCTCGACGATCTCGCGCTTTCAATGACCGACGCGGAGGTTGAAGACGTCATGCTGGATCTCGACGCAGATAACACTGGGTTTATTGAGCTCAGCGACATTATCCAATGGTATACCAAGCGCTAGCAGTCGTTTTGACAGCAAGAGCCTCCTATAGTAGGTAGTAGGATCAACATTGTAGGACTTAGTTGACTGGAAGATCGCAAGTACACTCACGTCTCCATGTGTGTATGTCTCTGTCATTTTCAGATCGACCAAACGGTCTCCTGTTTAGCTATTGGCAATTTCCACTCGTGCATTCTACTCGTTGACATCCGAGACCGACGCCGCGGCAGCCGAGGACGAGTCACTTTGCCAGATGCGGATGGTGCCGTCCTCTGAGCCCGTGGCAAAGCTCTCACCCGTGGGCGAGTAGCGCAAACAGCGAACAGGGCCGTGGTGTCCTTTGTGGGTCTCCAGGAGTTCACCTGTCGTGAAGTCGAAGACTCGCACCCACGTATCTGAGCCACCGGCGATGAACTTGTTCTCTGTGGGATGAAGCGACGCGCCGCCCTCCTCACCAAACGAGATCGGCATGTCGAAAGCGCGAATCAGTTTGAACCCATTCGACGCGTCAAAGAAAGACACCTGCATGAGAAAAGTACACTCCGTCAACCAGATTCGCCGCATACATCGAGTCCTATTTGCACGAGACGCACCATTTTGCCTGCGGCGACCGTGACGATCGTGCCATTCCGCGAGGCCTCGACGTCCATGATGCCAGCGTTGACCTTGAAGTCGGTCACCTTGTCGTGCGAGTCGAGATTCCACACTGTCAGCGTACCGTCCACCTCGCCCGTGACTGCCAACTTGCTGTTGAGCACGACAACCTTGCGGATCTGATCTTTCGTGGCCATTTGCGCGATGGGCGGTGACGGCATGACGACAATGCCAGTGCGACCGTCCGCACGGTACATGTCGAGCTGTTCCTTGACGCTGAGCAGGTCATACACGCGTAGCAACTTCTCGTGACCAGCCGTCAATAACCGCGAACCATCCAACGTGAAATCGACCGACTTGACGATATGCTTGTGCTCAAACGTGGTGACGACGTCGCCCGAGAGCGCGTCCCAGAGCTTGACCGAGAAGTCGGCCGAACCCGTGGCGGCAAACTGGGCCGACGCGTCCAGCTTGGCGGCCCAGACTGCGCCTTTGTGGCCTTCAAACGTGCCGATCCAGTCGCCCGTGTCGCCGCGACGCAGCATCGGCAGCTTGTCGTGGCAGGCCGAGATGAGGAAGAAGCCGTCGGGCGTGATGGCCGAGTACTGGACCTCGGCGAGCGGCCGCGAGTGGCCCGGACATACGATGGGGATCTGGCGCAGCGCGGCGGCGCGCGAGGACGGGGACGGCGGGGACTCCATGGGGAGCAGGCGAGAGAGGGGAGGAGACGAGAGAGCGAACGCTTGCCTGTCGCGCCTTTGCGATCCGTTGTGCCCACCCACAGTCAGCGAGAACACCGCCACGTGAAGTCACTATGGAGAGCTCCCCCGCGCCAGTGGCGCTTCAAGAACCTTCCATAAAGCATACATTCCCGTGAACACAGGGTATACAGTTCGCGCGAGGAAGATTTGATAATTTGATACGATATTAAAGTGTAGGAAATTGAGATATGATGTCGTACGAAGGTAACCTAACTCGGTAATCTGATACAACATCGATTTTAGTAGAATAGCAAGAGATGTCGTACGAAGGTGCGACCCAACGACTCTTCGCGCAACCTCATGAGCTGGTGAAGAGCTCCAAGTTTCCTTTCCTGCCCACCGCACGTGTGGTGGCCGAGACCATGGCGCCGCCCGTGCGCCTCGCGACGTGCGCTGCGCCGACCAACATCGCGACCATCAAGTACTGGGGCAAGGACGACGCCAAGCTCAACACGCCGCTCAACTCGTCCGTCAGCATCACGCTGCACCAGGATCAGCTGCGCACCAAGACCACCGCGGCGGCCTCGCCGGCCTTCTCGACTACGCAGCTCTGGCTCAATGGCAAGGAGCAGCCGCTTAACGGACGCGTCGCGACGGTGCTGCGCGAGATGAAAGCGCTCGCGCACAAGCAGCACGGCGACCACGGACCCCACGCGTGGCACCTCCGCATTGTGTCGGAGAACTCGTTCCCGACCGCCGCAGGTCTCGCATCTTCAGCTGCGGGCTACGCCTGCCTCGTCGCCACACTTGCAGAACTATACCAAGTGAAAGACGAATTTCCAGGGCATTTGTCCACCATCGCACGTCAAGGATCGGGCAGCGCGTGCCGCAGCATGTTCGGCGGATTTGTGCGGTGGGAGAAAGGTGAGAAAAGCGACGGCTCCGACAGCCGCGCGATCCAAGTGGCCGACGAGCACCACTGGCCATCGCTGTGCGCCATTATTTGCGTGGTCAATGACAAGGAGAAGGACACGAGCAGCACGGATGGCATGGGCAATAGCAAGAACACGAGCGAGCTGCTGAAGTACCGTGCATCAACCGTCGTCAGCGAGCGGCTTAGCAAGATTGAAGCCGCCTACAAAACCCGCGATTTTGCGACGTTTGGGAAGCTGACCATGCAGGACAGCAACCAGTTCCACGCCGTCTGTCTCGACACGTATCCTCCGATCTTCTACATGAACAGCGTCTCGCGACGTATCATCCAGCTCGTCCACCGCTACAACGACTTCCACAAGGAAGTACGCGCTGCATACACGTTCGACGCCGGTCCGAACGCCGTTATCTTCGCGGAGCAGCAGCATGTTCCTGAGCTGGTGGCGCTGCTCGCGCGCTACTTCCCGTCTCATAGCGGCTCGCACACCCTCCCGGTGAAGAGTTGTTTTGCGGAGACTGCTGCACATGCAAGCAGGGCTGTGCCGCAGTCCTTCATCGATGCAGCGCGACTGAACTCGCTTCCTGACAGCATCAAAATGCTGTATGTGACGCGCGTGGGCGGAGGACCACGCGTGCTCCCCGACCACGAGGCTCTCGTCGATCCCGTCCACGGCACACCTCGTCTCCCGAACCCTACACGACACCAATCTCAAGACAACAAGGCTAGCCGAGCTCCATTGCTCTTGGCGGCTTCGCTTGCAGCGGCGACCGTGCTGCTCGGCATTGTTCAACGCCGATAGATTAAAATACAATCGAAACTACTCCAGTTTGCAGCTTTGCATTTACTTGGTCGGCGTCTGAGAGGCAGCACCAACACGCAGCCGCCGCTGCACGATCTCCACCAGCTCGTCATCGGCAATATCAGCGTCTTGAGCCCACGGCGGCGGCTGCAACTTGAGCGTTTGCATCGCCGCCATGATCGTGGACTTGGTCGACGCGTCCATGGGCGGAGGCGGCGCTGCACTAGACTCTGTCTCTGCGGGCTCAGATCTCACTGCGTGATTCGTTTCGTCTTCCTCTTCGTCTTCGTCTGCAAACTCCTCGTCGCTATCCGCTGGCAGCGGCGCGTACATCTCGCCGCCGTCGAACGGATCATCATCATCATCATCTTCACCGCTTTGCGCGGGCTCTGGCTCCTCTTTCTCGACCGGATCCTCGTGCTCCGGCTGCTCCGTCTCTGGCGCACGCTCGCGAGCGACGACCGCCGCGTATTCGGCGTCCAGCGCCGCCAGCGGATCGAACTCGGCGACGAACTTGTCCATCGTGCGGAAGAGGATGTTGGAACTCTGACGCCTCTTCCCGACCGATTCGAACACATATCCGTTAAGAACAGTTAAAGTGGTTTCATGAATTTTGAGAAAAGAAAATGCTAATATTTCGTGACGATTGTTGCACGACAACGCAGCTCCTGGATATCTCGGGCAAAGCCTTCGCGTCGTCTGTTGACGCGTGTTGGGGAGATGAGTTGGCTCCGGACGACTGGACCAATATATCCTGGCGGGCTCGTCCATGGGCAGCTGCTGGAGAGACAGCGAGGATTGTTCAACGCATCAGCTTAGGATGGCATCTCTCTTTCAACGTCATGGATCCATTTAAATCTACTACATCAATCTACTCTACTCTACGACATCCATGGATTGAGTCACATCTACGGAAGACTCGACACTACAGCTGGTGGAACGCAGCGTGCACGATCACGTCCTCGATCGGGAGCCGCTTCGCGGGACAAACCTGGAGGAGCCGCGTGAGCAGATCCACGGCGGCTGGCGAGAAGCACGAGGCCATATCCCACACCTCCAAGATCTTCTGCACGCCAAACTTTTCGACAGCGAGAAAAGCCTTCTCTGACCGCGAGGCACTCGGCACGAGAGGCGAACCAGTGAGCAAGATGAAGAGCATGATCCCAAGAGACCACATGTCGGCCAACACAGGGTCGTACTCTTCTTCGACCACGACCTCCGGTGCCATGTAGTAGGCCTTGCCCACTCGTTCCGTGCACGTTCGGTTGGACTCGGTGGCGAGTCCGAAGTCACAGATCTTGCAGACGTCGTTCTTGAGCAACACGTTTTCGAGCGAGAGATCTCGGTGTGCGATGCCGTTTTTGTGGAGGAAGTGGACGCCGTTGACAACTTGTAAAAAGTACTTGAGCGCGATGTTCTCGGGAAGGCGACCTTCAGGCTCGTCCTGGAGGCGCGCCAAGAGATCGCCGCCGTCGCAGTATTCCGTGACCATGTACCACGAGCCGTTCTCTAGAAACTCCGTGTGGAACTGGAGGATGTTCTCGTGCGGCTCGGCCGCCTCCGCGAGGTAGCAGGCGATGCGGCGCTCGTCGAAAGGGTTGTCCATCTGCGGGTTGCGCGTCAGCGCGCGCTTGGCGAGTCGCAGCGAGACCTGCTTGACGGCGACGCGCTCGTGGGCGCGCGTGGCGTCCTCGCAGAGCCACACGTCGCCGTAGAGCGCGCGGCCGATGCGACGCTGGGCGAGGAAGCGCTCGTTGAGCATGGCGGGCGGGTGCGCGGGCGTGGAGAGGTTGCGGAGTGAGCTCTCCAGTTGGATGTGCAGGTGAGCTCCAGTTATTCGGGCTGGGTGTCCGAACATCCCATGTGGACCTGGGAGGTCAAGAAGGTTGATATGGAGCACTGATAGTATTATACTGGAAATAACATAAAGTCAACATGAAGTTTGGACATCCATTTGAAGTCGGTCCGCATGGCCAGACCAGGCTTCAAAAATCCTGCTCATGGGCTCCACGGTAAAACAATTACGCTGGGATCTGCCAAAACCTTCCCACGTGACATACCCTAGCCCTAAACCATCCTGTAGGTACGAAAATCTAGTTCTATGTCAGCAAATATGTATTGCCAGACATTTATGACCGTTTCAGGAGAGCGGAAAAAAGGGCTAGGGCTCTCGTCCGAGAAAAAAGACCGTGTTGTTTGAAGCTCATTTGGCAGTTTCGTTGGGAACTCGCTCTCTTGGCAGTGTATTCTTTCCACGAGTCCCCGATGAGCTGACCAGCGCTCTCCTTCGTGCGTGGTGAGCCAGTCGATGGTCGCCAGTGGCGCTCAAGGGTCGTGCACGACAAGCACGAGCCGACAGTGCGACCGCAAACTGCGACACTGAGGCAACTGATGCCAACATGACCCAACAAATGGTGCGCTGATGGCAACACTCGAGCATCAAATCAAGTTAGAGCCTCCGCACTATCCGAAGGACGGAATCAGCCATGCACGACCAACTCGCAAGACAACTTGCTTTGTCCTGTCGAGTGTCCAGCATCGACTGGGAGCGTTTCTCTGAGCAGCTCTGGCGACCTCGCACCCACCGCGCAAACAGTACGGTACAGTACCGCACTGGCGATGGTTCCAGTCCACTGCGAGAGATTACTTTCGCGTGGACAAGCGCCACAGGTGGGCAAACACCGTTTCTCATGGAGAAACGCTCGCAGTGATCATTGGAAGAGCGCGCGCAGCAATCCTCGGAAGGGTTGGAGATCATCCGCGTCGCAGTTGCGGGTCAGAAACAAAATCCCGACTCGTGTTTTTGGCTTCTCGATCTTGATTACCCCATTGGCCCGAAAAGTCATTAGTCGAGAGTCAATGCCGATATCATGACACAGGGGACAGCGGCGAAGATCATCAGCAGGTGGTTTTGTGAGAAACAATGGAAAGAACTTGCGCGGAGGCTTCGGCAGGTGCCACTCATCAGGCGCACGCACTCGTCAAAAGTGCCCCCTCCACACCACACGCATCAAGCGATGGCCAGAGAAGAAAGGGATTCCCAGGGCGACGGCGTGATTCTCGCAGGCGCACGCACGGGCACGCTGCCTCGCGATATCAGGCACCAAAGAATGCCGTGTTTGGTCCACTCCATGGACTGGCTCTGTGTAACATTCGAAAAATTTGTGTTCTATTTTGTCCTTTCTGTGGAGTTTCGAACGTGGAGTAGGGTTCGAAATATGAGATGGCTACGCTCCTGACCATTCAACGGCTCCAAGCTGGAACGAACGGTCATCGCAATACTATGTCGTAGAATGTGCCCGTTTCTTATCATGCACGCGCCTTCGTCCGCGACTGGACCCATCGGCGCCCTCCGAGTCTCACAGAGGTCGTCGTTCTCGCTGCTCAGCATTACCTCAGCCCCTCGTATGTTTTGCGAAAACGATACACATCCATTTTCAGTCAACTAAACTTAACTCATGGACGATGGAACGCCTCGTGCTCCAGCACGTCGACAGCTCGCAGGCGCTTAGCAGGGGCGACTTGCAGTAGGTCGGCCAGCATGCCCATCGTTTCAGGAGAGATGCTAGAGGCCATCCCCCAAACATCTAATATCTTCACCACCCCAAACTCTTCGACGGCCAAGAATGCCTTCTCTTCGCGTGATGCACTTGCGACCAGTGGGGACCCCGTCAACATCACGAAGAGTATGATGCCGAGTGACCACATATCCGCCAACGTCGGGTCGTACTCCTGGCCTGCGACGACCTCCGGGGCCATGTAGAACGCCTTGCCCACACGGTCTGAGCAGACGCGACTGGATGCGGTCGCGAGCCCAAAGTCGCAGATTTTGCAGGTGTCGTCTTGGAGCAGCACGTTTTCGAGCGACAGGTCACGGTGGGCGATGCCGTTCTCATGCAAAAAGTGGACGCCCTGTACGATTTGGCGAAAGTAGCGGAGCGCGAGCTCTTCGTCCAGACGGTTCATCGGCGCATCTTCCATGCGCCCCATCAAGTCGCCTCCATTGCAGTACTCCATCACCACAAACCTCGATCCATTCTCACGGAACTCTTCTAGGAAGTGGAGAACGTTGGCGTCGACTTGCATCTCAGACAATCGTCGAACAATCCGAAGTTCCTCCATCGGATCGTCGGCATTGGGATTGGCCGAACGCACACGTTCCGCGCATTGCAGCGATACTTCCTTAATTGCGACAAGCCGATGGTCGCTCTGGGTGTCTTCACATAGCCACACGCACCCATACAGGCTTCGACTGACGGGTTGAATCACACGGAAGCGATTGTTTAACATCTCATCCATTGTGTCACGGGAAAGGGAATGTAGTCGTCACCGCAAAAGATGAATTATGTGGGCGCGGGATGGCTAGACGCAGCCCTGTGCACAACCCTAGACTTCGGAGAGAATAGCTCAGAAATGATGGAGGGAATATACGAGGAGAATTCGAGCGCTCACTCAAGAGCCACTTACGATTGGATATGACATGTGGAGGTCGACGATGGAAGATTTGGAGCGTCAGCAGCGAGAACCGAACTCAGCGACACTGGTTTCAGAGTGAGTGGCGTGAGAAATAGAGACGCACGTATCGGGGCCAGGAGGTGCGACTGCTGGAGGAAGCCAGAGATCACAAGAGAACTAGTGGCGCTTGACCGACAGCATGTCGGAAGATCTGCACTGTCCCTCAACCTGGGAACACGACCCGTATGACGACGTTCTTCAATTCGTCGCGCTGCAACCTGAGCGGTCGTGGGAGAGGATTCATCTTTTTTTTCTCTCTGAATGTACAAAACCTCGGCGGAGTAAACGAGGCGAGAAGAGTGGAATGAACATTTATCTGGGGTGCTTCAGACTGTTCATCGTATCGTGGGACTTCAAGGAACAAGGATACACGTGTAGCGGGCTCGCTGCCGCGACAAACGGACGAGACGATTCTATTCCGCTCGAGTTGCGACGAGCAACAGAGCGCGCCGAGCCTCAAATCAGGTTCAACGTTCTCCACAGTGCGCTTGGCCTGCGAACAGTGAGCCAGTAGTGTGTAGCTCAAGCCACGATCCCGATTGAACCAGAAACCAGAGACATCACAGTTTCACAGCTCTGCAAGCGAGATTTCAGATCCCTGGGGATCTGCAACGAAACCGTATCGTCGTCCATCGGCAGCCACAACGAATGATGGCTCAGCGCCTGGGGCAACGGGAGAGAGCAGTCACGGCTGCCACGACAAGCGCGCGACTCACGTGTCATAACACCACAACCTCCCTGCTTACCAGACCTCCCCGGTCAGACACCTTTGAGACCTTCATGATGTCTTTTTTATCATCCATCCAACGGCTCTCCATGTGTGACATGATGGCTACCGGATCCCTTCGTCTGGATCGTCATCCGTTGTAGGTACTGGACCCATGTACTGTACCTAAGAACGTGCCGAGGATCGCTGACTTTATGGAACTCGTTGTCCCCGACCCATTCGCTTCCCTCGTTGTCTTATGACCGCCGATAGCGCGCTAGTTTTGCTGTCTGTAGGCCGATCACCAAGTTTCGGCGCTGACTCAAAATGCACTACCGAGCTCCCGCAATTTACTTCATTTTATCTTTACTCCATTTTCAGCGGAGGTCACCACTAGACTCTATGTTCACTACTAGCTCATACAAATACTTCGACGTCACGGGCGCGCAAAAGCCGCGTGTTCAAGCACTTCGATCGTGCTCAGCCGCTTGGCTGGGGTAACCTGCAGAAGTCGATCAAGCAGATCAATCGTCGCAGGCGAAATAGATGATGTCATCTCCCAAATCTGGAGAATCTTCCTGACTCCGAACGCCTCGACGGCGAGAAAAGCCTTCTCTGACCGCGAGGCACTCGACACGAGAGGCGAGCCGGTGAGCATCATGAAGAGCATGATCCCAAGAGACCACATGTCGGCCAACACAGGGTCGTACTCTTCTTCGACCACGACCTCCGGTGCCATGTAGTAGGCCTTGCCCACTCGTTCCGTGCACGTTCGGTTGGACTCGGTGGCGAGTCCGAAGTCACAGATCTTGCAGACGTCGTTCTTGAGCAACACGTTTTCGAGCGAGAGATCTCGGTGTGCGATGCCGTTTTCGTGGAGAAAGTGGACGCCGTTGACAACTTGTAGGAAATAGTTCAGCACGACGCTCTCAGCCAAGCGGTTGTCCGACGCATCCTCGAGACGACGAAGCAGATCGCCGCCTTCACAGTACTCTGTTACCAAATACCACGAGCCGTTCTCGAGGAACTCGGTGCGGAATTGAAGGATATTGTCGTGGTGCACAGGCAGCGCAGCGAGTGAGGACGCGAACCCACGCTCGACGAACGGGTTGTCGAGGTTGCGGTGGGTCGAGAGTACGCGCTTCGCTACACGCAGCGAAACCTGCTTGATGGCCACGAGCTCTTCGCCGCGCGTGATGTCCTGACAGAGCCACACATCGCCGTAGAGCGCTCGACCAATTGACCGACAGACGCGGAACTGGTCGTGAAGCATGATTTTCGTGTTGTTGAGGGAGAGGAGAGCTAGAGGAGGACGAAGTCAAAGTGGTCGTCACCTGCTCCTGGCGAAGAGAGACTGGGAATGAAGGGCCAGCGGGAACGTGGCAGAACTTTGGAGAGAGGGCGACGAGGGGATGGTGAACGGAGGCCAGAGAGGCCACTAACAGTGCGGGAGGGTCTCAGGGAACGAACGAGCTCCGATGCTCCATCCCTGTAGGTATTGTGGGGTTTCGTGAAATAGAAACCGGACTCTCGTAAAATGCAGAAGGATTCGTATCTATAATACCCTCTATGTACCGATAATATTTTTATATTATTTCTGGTGTTCCATAGGCTGGAAATATCCTATGGAAATTGATATGTGGACTATGAAAAGATCTCGAAAAATGCCCAGGCACACCAAGAGTTGAGTCGACACACTGGACCCCGCTGCAACCTCACACCCGAAGGTCACCACGTGCAACAGTAGGACGAACTCAATTCTGTACACCGACGCCATCCGTGTGGGCGTAAAAAATCGGAACCTTGTGGTTCTGCGTTCGCAAGACGCACAGTCATCCAGTCCGTCGAGATAAAAGTTCGGCCTCAGCATCACGTTCAGCTCACCCAGATTCAATGGGATGGATTTCGCTCACCGTTGAAAGTGCCCATACATCTTGGAGACACTATGGAGCCCCATCCCACTACCAAATGCCCAATAATAATAGCATGCGCGTTCGGTCCACGGGCGGATCTTGAAAGGCCAGCGAAGGCTGCGACTCCTCAAGATCTCGTGGGTAATCTCGCCCATGGGCTGTGGGCCACGTGCGATGGCTGGGCGACCTAGCCCTCACTTCTCCACTGGCCTGTTTGACATCGAGCAGGCGCTGTCTATTCGCGGGCCGTGGTGCGAGCTCCTCGAAACAAACAGCCAGGCGACCGCGACGTTCTGTGAAAGTGTCGGACGCAACGGGTGCTCCAATTTCCAGAACGAGCAGAAGATCCGTTGATGGCGACCGTGGTTGCGTTTAGGTTTGCCTCCCATACTCCCACGAAGGCAGCCATGGGATGTGCCGAATGCAAGAAGAACTTGTCGGAGATGATAAGAGAGAAATAGATTCGAGTTCCTAGCGATCAGCTTTGTTCGGCTGCGGGCCAGATTCAAGCGGGTCTCCTCAGAGAGTTCAGCCCGCCTGACCCATGCTGCTGAGGACTCGCGAAGGGCGACGAGTTGAACGCAGTCGTGCTGGATAGTGGATCAAGTGCGTGGCTGATACCTCCAAGGGGCATCTTTGCCTCGCTGGTCGTGTCCCAAACATTCCGACCCACCATGCTGGAGGACTGCCCTCCCCGCGGTTCATCATGTCGCTCGGCACGTGATCACCAGACGACGGTGCAGTGAAACCGCGAGGGAAGACTTTCGCTGCCTGGACTCCTCACAGGTTTGTCAGATCCCTTATCCACCCTTCTGGACTCACGCTTTGCGTGGCTATGCCTCCATGTTCCTCACTCCACGCGAGATTCTCGTTGAAAGCGACATGGATGGGTTATGTGCAAGTGGACGCGATATTCTGATCAATCAAGAAACACCAAAAACTTCATTTCATCCAATCAAAACATCAAATCCCGTTCCAATGCGGGATGATTGAGGAGCTCCTGGGCCCGTGGTCGCTCAACTGGGTCCACTTGAAGTAGCGTGCTCACGAGGTCCAAGGTCTCCCTGGAGAGACTCGACGACATGCCCCAGACGTCCAGAATCTTCTCCACACCGAACCTCTTCAGTGCCACGAACCCGCGATCCCTTCCCGTCGCAAGTTGAACCAGCGGAGACCCCGTCAGCATGATGAACAACATGACACCCAACGACCACATGTCCGCAGCCTTCGGGTCGTACCCGCAAGCCGACACCAACACCACCTCCGGGGCCATGTAGTACGCCTTGCCCACCCGCTCCGTACACGCACGACCGGCGTCCGTGCTCAATCCGAAGTCGCTCAGCTTGCACACGCCGTCCTGAAGCAGCACGTTCTCGAGCGACAAGTCGCGGTGCGCAATGCCGCTCGCGTGCAAGTGCGCGACGCCACGAACGACCTGGCGAAAGAGATCGAGCGCCTCGCGCTCGCACAGTCGACCGTCGCGCTGGCTCTGCAGCAACGCAAGCAGGTCGCCGCCGTCGCAGTAGTCCATGACGATGTACCACGCGCCGTTGTCCATGAAGTTGTCTCGGTAGGTGAGGATGTGGTCGTGGGGGCCGAGGAGACGCAGACGCTCGGAGATCTTGCGTTCCTGCCAGGGGTTGTCCAGGTGCGGGTTGGCGTCGAGTCGTCTCTTGGCGTCGCGCAGGTTGACTTGTTTGACGGCGACGAGCGCGTGGTCCGGCTGGGTGAGGTCGTGGCAGAGGAAGACGGCGCCGTAGAGCGCGGGTCCGAGGCGTCGCTTGACGCCGAACTGCTCGCGGATGGTCATGACGGCTAGTATGGGGGTCGTTGGAAGTTGAGAAGTGAGGGGACGTATTCGGGTGAGGCGACCAGATAGATTGGAACAAACAACAAACAAGTGGTGGTTGGAGAAGGCCAGGTGAGAGCGACTGGCCACGTAAGGCGCGGTTTGGGTTTGCCTGTAATACCGATGTCTCCGAGCGTTTGTCCTGAGGTGTTGCGTGTGTTTCTGGATAGATCGAGCTCTGTCTTATGATAACCTTCGCAAGAAGACCGGTCTGCATTCCCAACTTATAGAAAAGAAGCACCGCCAGATCCAATGTATGCCGTTTCAATTGCTGGCTCCGCGTTGGACTCGCTCAATTGGAAATATTCTTGAACATATCGTTACGCAAACGCGACAAGTTCAAAACTTAACGGCGAGGAACCAGCGCGGAATGTAGCTTGTTGCGGTAACAGCCTGGGGTCACGACTCCCAGAGTAACTTGGACTTCTTATGGTACCGTTTCGCCCGATCCAAACGTCCTGCTACAAGGGTGGGAGTCACAACATCCCACGACCTCCAAAGAAATGCCATTTGCATCCGCACCGACCCTCGTGGCATTGGTCAGCTTCATGACTCCTTTGGTATACGGCAATTCTCAGCTGAGTGATCATTCGTTTTCGAATCCCAAACGTAAATCCACCCAAATAAAGAGTCACTAGGCGATTGATCTGAGCTTGAGCCCATGCTCGTCCTGGCATTGCGATGCTAGGACGAAGTGTATCTTTCCATGGAGGCCAACTTTGAGGTGGTCTGGGGGCAAGAAATCTACGCTGAAGAACGCGTGCAAGACAAACGTGGTTAGGCGTAGGAGTCCAAGTCTTGCGCTACAGTCGACCTGTGTTCTCCGAGTTCCTTCTGTGTTCCGAGTCCGACAATAGAACTGAAGCCTAGCCCTCCTGGGGTCAAGAGCCGCCCGAGACCCTTATTCCAACGGACTACTAGTGACGAGCCGTGCAGCATCCCAAGGCTTATGCAATCCAGATAGGGGGTAAGCGCAATGGGCCTCACGAAGACATAGAGAGATCGTATACCGGGGGTTCACACACCATAGGAATATTGACACCTTGTCACCTAGCGAGGGAACGAGGCGGAATGACGCTTTTGCCTGATGTCCGTGCAGCCAAGCGTAGTGCTATCGCAGACCAAGGCGGGAGGACAAAGCGTATAATTACCAACATCAGAGTGAGTCGGACAGCATACTCCTAGCGGATGATCATTAGGGCGTAACCACGTTCGTACTCACCGCGCAGTGGCAGACACGCTGGTCAAATCGTGACGGAGCACGACACAAGCCTGGAGACCCTCCTTCCTATCCAGCAGGTTCTGATCACACAAAGCCAATTGGTTAGTTCATCTGGAAACATTTGGCCGGATTCGTGAAGTTCTCCTTGTCTCCAGAAAACGACGAGGCGATGAGGCGATTCATGAGATTGATGGTGGTGATGATGACGATCCATGTGGGGTCTATCATGTTCTACTTGATGAGGTGGGCGATTGATGCGTGGTCAGTCCTTGTCGGGCCCCGTCGACTTTCAAAAGCCCCTTCGATCAACCACCTTCCCAATATGCACAAAACTATTAGCACCGGGCTCGATGGAGAAATCGAATGGACTTGATCTTTACCATCGCAGAGCGATTTAAATGTGAGCTTTGTGGCCGGAAGAAGATCGCGAACTCAATGGCGGGCAGTGAATAGGTCTAGGTCGAATCCAAAGATTAGGTTCGATCGTCGCAGCCAATTGAATGACGCGCCCCTCCTCGTTTTATCATATTTGCTATCAAGCCTGTCCTTGATGCAAACCCCTGCTCACACATTTTTCTTATGGCTCCACTTGAGTTCTGCCCAGTGGAGCAAACCATGTCTGCCAAAGTATATCTCACGAACGAGATGCAACGATCATGAAACGCCAGGGCAGGGAAGAAGCTGCGCAGAACGGTGCAAGTTGTCTTCGGGTGAGATGCACAGTGCGTACCACTAACGTGATCCACGAGTTGGGGTCGTTGAGGGCAGGTGCGCCTCGGGTTGCAGACGAAAAACGAACAAACAAACCAAAAAAATAGAATGATTCCGTTTTGACCTACCCCTGATCGGTTGTATACTGAGTCGTGCCAAACCGTGATCAATCGCTGTCGCTGAAATCGGAATGCCGCTGACGCCGAGATCCCTAACCGCTTGGAAGCTCTTGCAACCGGATCTGAAGCAACAAGGCTCGGCAATAGGCCCTTTGAGCTGAGATCGGGATGTAGCTGGTCACAAGTGATGGCCATTCGCACAATCGACAGAAGAGTCCGGGAAATGCTTCGCAATGAGTCCACTGTGGTGCTCAGTGGTGTCGACGCCACCATTCACTCGACGTTAAAGCATTGGATTGTGAACACGATTGTCTTCACCCATCGAAGCGAAGGAGACGGATTCTGAGATCAGGGATCGTCTCCTCCATGAGCTGTGGCCGCATCAAGCTCGATGCACGAATGCTTCGTTCAGTAGATATTCAATAGCACAAACGATCAATATTTCTCCGTCTTACTGTCAGTAATGTACATGTTTCTTCTATCTAACTTGGCCCAAAGCAACGCAGACCATCAAGGAGATGACAGTGAGATTTTCTTCAGTACATCTGAAGTTGACGGTCGGCTTGAAGGGTCCACCGTCAACAACGACCCAAGCAGTTCAATGGTCTTGAACGAGATGCTTGACGTCATGCCCCAAACCTCTAGGATCTTGTCAACCCCGAATGTCTGCAGCGCAAGAAACGCCTTGTCACTCGGTGATGCCATCTCCAATAGTGGAGACCCCGTCAGCATGATGAACAACATGACACCCAACGACCACATGTCCGCAGCCTTCGGGTCGTACCCGCAACCCGACACCGACACCACCTCCGGGGCCATGTAGTACGCCTTGCCCACTCGCTCCGTACACGCACGACCGGCGTCCGTGCTCAATCCGAAGTCGCTCAGCTTGCACACGCCGTCCTGAAGCAGCACGTTCTCGAGCGACAAGTCGCGGTGCGCAATGCCGCTCGCGTGCAAGTGCGCGACGCCACGAACGACCTGGCGAAAGAGATCGAGCGCCTCGCGCTCGCACAGTCGACCGTCGCGCTGGCTCTGCAGCAACGCGAGCAGGTCGCCGCCGTCGCAGTAGTCCATGACGATGTACCACGCGCCGTTGTCCATGAAGTTGTCTCGGTAGGTGAGGATGTGGTCGTGGGGGCCGAGGAGACGCAGACGCTCGGAGATCTTGCGTTCCTGCCAGGGGTTGTCCAGGTGCGGGTTGGCGTCGAGTCGTCTCTTGGCGTCGCGCAGGTTGACTTGTTTGACGGCGACGAGCGCGTGGTCCGGCTGGGTGAGGTCGTGGCAGAGGAAGACGGCGCCGTAGAGCGCGGGTCCGAGGCGTCGCTTGACGCCGAACTGCTCGCGGATGGTGGACGGCGCCGTGCTCATGGTCGGAAGATCGCTCGGTTTGCGGCTTCGATCGGAGCTCTTGGTCGGAGGTTGCGATGTGAATAAGAGGGGGCTGGGCAGCTCGCTCGAGGGAAGAAATACTGTAAATCCGTGTGGCGTTAGTGGAAGGCCAGAGAAGGAGAGGCTTTGTGTACAGTGAAAAGCCTCGGTGGAGCCGCGCAGGGCTCGGGCTCGCGGCCCCACGAACTCTTTGGCAGGAAGGAAGCATCGCGCAGCGCCAAGCAGATCAAAGGTGATGCGATTTCACTGCTGTCGTTCGATATTTTGCGAGCAGCTCCACTTGAACCACCTGGCGACGTGAGGATCCATACCCTTTCCAATCGAATAAATGCTTTCTTTTTCCAGAATGCGCCGCTGCGTGTCTCAAGAGCCTTTGAAAACGGATGTCAAACTGACCAAAAGCTTGAAGGTTGAAACGGTGGGAACTGGAGCGATGGCATGGGAAACTTTCGCGACTCAGTTTCCAACGATCTCGAGCCGCACGAGCACGGCCCGCTCGCGCGATGGGTCGTGCTGTGGATACTTGCACACTCACTTGATCTCGTCGATGGATGCTTCCCAATCCTCGCTCTCGGTTTACTCCAACCTGGTAACATGAAACTCTCCGGGTGACCTACCCCCACCAACTTCAAGGCGAAGATGACCTTTTGCACTTCGAAGATCTTGGGCTGGCAAACCTGCAGACTTGGCTCGTTGGATTTGGATACCGCTTTGGCGCTGCGCAGGATACGTACACGTACACACTTCGCTCTCCAGGTCGAGTCAGCATCGAAGTGAGGTCGGCGGGGTTACTCGCATCTGTCGTTGGTCGTATCAGTCCAGACCTGGTCTCCAGTTCAAGATCTCACGTGCCAGTGCTCAGTTGGTTTGCTTTCTCGATTTGGTTTCGTGGACACGAAAGTTGACGCTCATCTGACCTTGAAGTAATCCGAGCGTTTCGTTATGAGAACCCTTACGCTGGCCCATGGATGCGTTTGTAACCGCGCCACCGGTCCTCGTTGGCTCTCGGACTCAACAGGTGAGTCGCACCGATCGCTTGACGACGCGAAGCTCAGCTATTCCAGCAGGCCGTTGAATGACGAAGGGACCCTCGTACGGTACAACGCTTACTTCGTGAGAACGGGCCGTCTTGGTCTTATTCGACCCAGAAGATGGCGAAAGCGAGAGCGTGAAGATGGATCGCTTGGCCAAACGAAAAAGAACTATTTTGTCCGTCACATTACGTACCTAGATCGTACTTTATATAATCGAGTACTGTACTGCCCACTGCGGAAATGTCGAAATTTAGGAATTCTTTAAGAACCGATTGCTCTCTCTTAAATCCGCCACTTTCTGGAAGTGTCGGCTTGGGAAACGAGAAGCGACATCGAGACCGAGGCAGCAATGGTACGAGGATCGCTCCTTCTTCGCGTCGCCTGCACGTCTCCGCGCGGCTTCTGACGATGAGATCTCGCGCGCGATAGAGTGCCAACGAAGCAGCCAAGAACGCGGCTCCCGGCGCGCCAAACGACGGCCAGGATCTCACAGTATTCGTAAGATTTACTCGCGAATTTTTCCGCGTTGGGTCTCGAGGTGAATCTGACGCGCGTTCGTGGTGTGCTGGACAGGTACAGAGCCTTCTGGAACAAATGGTGGGTGATCGAAGGCTTGTAGCTCGTTTTGTGTGTGCTGACTGTTGAGTGTGGCCAGCAATCGCGCTTCACGCAAATGTCGGAGGCGATTATTGGACGGATCGATGAGATGGGCGCGCGCATCGACGACCTCGAGAAATCAATCGCAGACCTCATGGAGCAGGTGAGTGCTTCGCATTGCAATCGAAGAATACTCTCTGGGTGCTGAAGTTTAGCTCTACCAAACAGACAAATGAGGAGGGCACGGACAAGACGCAAGAGGTTCCTGCCAAAGACAAGGGTGAATCGGTATAAACACCACAGTCAGTGCAAAATTCGTCATACTCAATGGCAAAAAGGGTATTGGGATTGCGTGTATGTTGTTCTGGTCACTACTAGTATCTTTAGTCCTTCTTGTCCTTGAACTCAGCGTCGTGGACGTTCTCGTCCGGCTTCTCGCCAGACTCGCCACCCTGCTGGGACTTGTACACAGCCTCACCAATCTTCATGGCGAGCTTCTGGACCTCCTCAATCGCAGCCTTAATGGCATCGGCATCATCGCCCTCCGCCTGTGTTCGCAGGTTCTGGATCGCCGTCTTGACGGTCTCTGCCGTCTCGCTGTCGATCTTGTCCTCGTGCTCCTTCAGCGACTTCTCCGTGCTGTACGCGACCGAGTCAGCCTCGTTCTTGGCCTCAATCACAGCCTTACGCTTCTGGTCGGCCTCGGCGTTCATCTCGGCCTCCTGGACCATGCGCTCAATGTCAGCCTCCGACAGACCGCCGCTCGACTGAATCACGATGCTCTGCTCCTTGCCCGTCGACTTGTCGCGAGCGCTGACGTTCACGATGCCGTTGGCGTCGATATCGAACGTCACTTCAATCTGCGGGACACCACGCGGCGCCGGCGGGATGCCGACGAGGTCGAAGTTGCCCAGCAGCTTGTTGTCAGCGGCCATCTCACGCTCGCCCTGGAGCACCTTGATGCCCACCTGGGTCTGCGAGTCCGCGGCCGTCGAGAAGACCTGCGACTTCTTGGTCGGGATGGTCGTGTTACGCGGGATGAGCTTGGTGAACACACCACCGAGCGTCTCAATACCGAGCGAGAGCGGAGTAACATCGAGCAGAAGGATGTCCTTGACGTCGCCGCGGAGCACACCACCCTGGATGGCGGCACCCATGGCAACAACCTCATCCGGGTTCACACCCTTGGACGGCTTCTTGCCGAAGAACTCCTCAACCGACTGCTGCACCTTTGGCATACGCGACATACCACCGACAAGAATGACCTCGTTGATGTCCTTCTTGTCGAGGCCGGCGTCCTTCACACACTTCTTGCACGGACCCATGGTGCGCTCGACGAGGTTGCTCACGAGCTTCTCGAACGTCGCACGCGTGATCTTCATGTTCAAGTGCTTCGGGCCAGTGGCATCAGCCGTGATGAACGGCAGGCTAATGTCCGTCTGCGCAAGACCATCGAGCTCGCGCTTAGCCTTCTCGGCAGCCTCACGCAGACGCTGCATAGCGAGGTTGTCGCCCGAGAGGTCGATGCTCGACTCCTTCTTGAACTCCGACACGAGGTAGCGAAGCAGCTCCTCATCGAAGTCCTCACCACCGAGGAGCGTGTCACCGTTCGTGGCCTTGACCTCGAACACACCACCCGAAATCTCGAGAATCGACACATCGAAGGTACCGCCACCCAAGTCGAAGACGGCAATGACCTTGCCATCCGCCTTGTCAAGGCCGTAAGCGAGCGCAGCGGCCGTGGGCTCGTTAATGATACGGAGCACCTCAAGGCCAGCGATCTTGCCGGCGTCCTTGGTGGCCTGGCGCTGCGAATCGTTGAAGTAGGCCGGCACCGTGATGACAGCCTGCGTGATGGGCTTGCCGAGGAAGCCGTCCGCGGTCTCCTTCATCTTAGTGAGCACCATGGAGCCGATCTGCGAGGGCGAGTACTTCTTGCCCTTGGCCTCGACCCAGGCGTCCTTGCCGTTGGGGCCGGCGACGATCTTGTACGAGACGACCTTGGACACCTCCTGGGTCTCCTTGTCCGAGAACTTGCGGCCGATGAGGCGCTTGACGGCGTAGAACGTGTTCTCCGGGTTGGTCACGGCCTGGCGCTTGGCGGGCATGCCCACGAGGCGCTCCTCGTTGTCGAGGATGGCGACCACGGACGGCGTCGTGCGCGCGCCCTCGGCGTTCTCGATCACTCGCGGGGTCTTGCCCTCCATGACGGCCACGCACGAGTTGGTCGTGCCGAGATCAATGCCGATGACCTCGCCGGCCGCGGCCGCCGAGAACATGCGCTTGCCGGCGACGGGCGCCACGGCCTTGCGCGCTACGGAGCTGAGCATGATCAAAAGGAAGAGAGAGGAAGCGACGTCGGCAGCGGACTGCTGGTTGATAACTGGGACGCCGGGCCGATGGCGCAACGCCCGTGACGGCAACTTTGAAGTCTCATGAAAAACCGGTTTTACCGGAGATAAAACCTTGAGACGAAAAACCTTAGCACATGCGAGCCACTCATAGCTTACGCAGGACGATGGACGAATGCGAAAGTATCCGAGATGAAGGCACCACGTCGCAGATTCGTTCGCGGGGCCACGCGGCGCCGAGAGCGCGTTCTCGAGCGCGCGCGAAGCGCCGACGGCGCGCGGCGAGCGATTGGCGAGGTGGTGAGACACGCGGCGGCGCCGGCGCGCGCGTGCGGGCCCGAAGGTCGGCGCCTCGAGGTCTGGTCGGCCGCGAATTCCGCCGTGGTCTGTTGGACGTCTCCACGCGTAATATTTCCAGTTGAAGCGTAAGATTCGGTTCGAGAAGCTGGTGGAAGGATCGAGAGTGTGGGTCATGATTATCTACGCACTTAGTCGAAGTAGAACGGTAGATCTTCTTGGTGGTGACGCGCCGTCGTCATCTGATCGCTTTAGACAGGGCCAACTCTTGTCGTTGTCTTTGTGGTCCAGACCACCAAGGAGCTCCTCGACAGGACAGTCATGGCGTTCGGCGCGAAGAAGAAGGACGGACTCTACCTGCGTCCGCGCGTGCGTCGCGTCACGCCGCTCATGGACATCGCTCTGGCGGTCGTGGTCGGCACGGTCTCCGGCGTCTATATCTTCAACGACACGTTCAAGAGATGGCACGACCAGGAGCTCATGCTCGAACAGGAGAAAGGCGGCGCGGGCAAGCCGGTCATCCCAGGCGCTGCGCAACAGCAGAGCAGTGGGCCTTCGACCGACGCATGAACGAGATGAATATAAGTACCCTATTGCACCGAGCCTCTCGTGAGTTGGTCTGCCTCTCTCTCTCTCTCTCTCTCTCTCTCTCTCTCTCTCTCTCTCTCTCTCTCTCTCTCTCTCTCTCTCTCTGTCGTTCTCTCCGACACGCCATATCGTGGACGCGCGCGCACTCGTGCATGCAACTTGTGCATACCAAAGCACTCGTCAATGGCTGTTCAATGGAGAACGCATCGTGGATTTGGTCAGGGCTCTCGGGGTCGCCGCGCGCGATCCCCGCCTCTTTCCTAGACTGATCTAGGTTCTGTACTATAATAGGACATAACCGAAAAGCCCTCCTCAACTCGAATCAAATACCGGCGATACCATGGGCGACGTAGCGCAGATTCTGGGGCTCAATACCGGCTCGACGCCCAGCGCCGGCGCCAACGCCGCGGACGCCGTTCCGAAGGAGCTTGAGGGGCTCAAGCCCACGGGCGGCGCGCCGCCGGCTCGTGGGAAGTCCAAGAAGCCGAAGAAACTCACGGGGATGCAGCGCGAGGTGCTCGAGCTGCTCGAGAGCAACCACCGCGTGAACCACGCGCTGTACCCTGGACTGAGTAAGCTGACTCTTCAGCAGAAGTGGAAAGAGCGCAGAGACCGCCCAGCAGTCAAGTGGCTGCGCAAGCCGTTCCAGAACCCTGCGCGGGCCGAACTAGCGGGGGAGCAAGAGCACCAGGGAGGACTGACGCTCACCCACTGGGTCAAAGCCCACATCGACCCTCCGGACTATGTGTTCTCTCGGTTCAACATTAAATGCGAGATTGTCAAGTACACCGACGAGGAGTACGAAGCTGTGCTGGCCAACCACGACGACCCTACGATGAAGTGGACAAAGGAAGAGACAGACGTGCTGTTCGAGTTGTGCGAGCGCCACGATCTCCGGTGGATCGTCGTCGCTGACAAATATAACACGCACGCTATCGCCAAGGGCGCATACAGGTCGCTAGAGGATATTAAATACCGATATTACGAGGTCGCGAGGCTGATCTCTGAGCACCGAGACAAGCTGGAAGCCGAAGAAGACGTTGAGAAGACTGGTGGCGTTGACACTCAAGATGAAACATCTACGGAACTAACTCCGAAGCCGACAACTCCAGCGACAGACCCGAGCACACCCAGCAAGTACTACCGATTCAATGCCTCGTACGAGAAACAGCGCAAGCGACAGCTCGAACTCACGTTCACACGTTCGATCGAAGAGGAGAACGAGGTGAAGCGGCTGACGGACGAGTTGCGAACCGTTGAGCAGCAGCTCAAGAAAGTGGCCGTTAAAGTGGACACGAAGAAGAAAAAGGAACTGGCCGAGGTGCCTTATGAGATCCATCGTGAGCTCCCCAAGGGTGTGTTTCTGCGAAGTCAGACATTGGCGTTGCCCGCACAGCAGCATAAGAGCAGTGCGCTGAGTGCCAAGCTGCTCAAGAAAATGGAGCTCATGCTGGAGGAGATGGGAGTTCCGCTGCGGCCGATGCCTACGAAGCTTTCTTGTGAAATGTTCGATGCTCTCCGACAAGATGTTATCGGATTACTGTCTCTGCGTAAACATCTCGTTGCCAAGCAAGTCGAGGTTCAAACACTGAAGGAGAGATACCAGGCACTAACAGGCAACGAGTACAAGTCACCTACGCCTACGTTGCCAACGCGGAAAGTGATTCGACGAGGTGATGGCGGAGCAAGCGGAGCTGCTGCGGGCGGTGCAGGCGGCGCCGATGCGACGACCCCTGCGCAGATTAGTAAAGGTACGAGATCTGGTTCACGCAGATGGGTGGGTGACTGCGCTGACGCACTTGCTGTCTTCAGGCAAGTCGCTCAAGACTTCCGAGAAGCACTCTCGCGTGTCCAGCAAACGTCGTGGCTCCACGGCCACGCCTGGAGTCCCGGCGAAGCGCAACAAGAAGAACCTATGAGAGGACACAGTCTCTTGATCAAAGACGTAATGCCATCACATACTGTACTTCTTTCCGCAACCGTCTCGTAGACAGCCATGACTTGTCTCTATCGTACAGCTCTTCTCCGTCTCGACCCCCTCAACGTATTCACAGATCGGCAAGATGACCCTCCATGAGCTCCCCACCGTCCTCCCCGCGCCTCTAGCTTTCTTTTTTTTTCAATTCTTTTTTTTTTTTTTGCCCTCATGGTGCTCAACTACTTTCTTCTCGTATCACGCTGCTCTCTTTTCTTTTTTTTTGTGGCTTGCTTTCCAGCGTGATCAGTTCGCACACTCAAAATGAGGGAGGGGAGGAGGGGATCCTCACGTACCTACGCTCAGTAGTAGGGGTGGAAGCCTCGTCCGCGACCTCGGAAGCCCCCTCGCGGAGGCCCACGCCCCCGGCCGCGTCCTCGGCCTCCACGCGCGCCACCGCGACCGCCGCGTCCGTAGCTGTTGAAGCCGCGGATGTTTTGTCGCTTGGGCGTGACCTTGATCTGTCGGCCACGGAACATCGTGTCGTTGAGCAGCACGGCGCTCTCCACGGCGTCCCGCGAGGCAAACTCAATGTACGCGTAGCCCTTCGGCTGGCCCGTGAACTTGTCGCAGAGAATCGTCACGCGGTTGATCGTGCCGCACGACTGGAAGAGCGCCTGGAGCTCCTCGGGCGTGCTGCCGTAATCCACCTGGCCGACGTAGACCGAGTTCTCGTCGAGCGCCGCCTGCGCGGCGGCCGCAGCCGCGGCGGCACCGGCGCCCCCTTGCAGCTCGTTGAGCGAGTTGGCGGTGTTCTTACCCATCTGCGACTCGACCTGCGACTGCATCTCCTGGAGCTTGGCGGCCTCCTCCTCCATCTCGCGCACGCGGCGCTTCATGTCCTCGATCTCCGCGTCCACGTCGCCGCTGGACTCGGCCGGGGCCTCGGTCGACGCCTCTTTCTTCGTGTCTTCATGCTCCGTCTCCAGCTGCGCGGCCTCGGCCTCCAGCTTGTCGAGATCAACGCTCACGTCCGCCATCTTGGTGCTGCCGAGGAGCTCCCGCTTGCTTTTTGTGTCCCCGACGTCACCTCCCCAGTGGTTTCCGACCGAGGTTTTTTCAACAGCATAAAACCTCGAACGCGTAGCATCCCTCGAGAGACAGATCCCTACCAATAGTGGCATGTCACTGTGAACAGCTCACATCGAGTCGGGCATTTTTGGGCAACTCAGTGCTTTTGCTTCATGCAACACAAAAGTCCTCCCATGAACTCCTCAGTGTGGTTATGTTAAGAAAAAAAAATGGTCTAAAGCTCCTCATGGCCCTCGTCGTCCTCCTTGTCCTCCGTAGCTTCCTTCTTGTCCTCAGTGGCTTCGTCCTTCTTGTCCTCCTTCTTGTCCTCGGCGTTCGAGCCATCTTCCTTCTCCTCCTTGGTTTCGTTGCTCTTCTTCTCCTCCGACTTGGCTGGCTTCGGCTTCGGCTTCTTGGACAGCGTGCTCACGAGCTTCTTGACGCCCTGGACCTTCTTCTCCACCTCGGCTGACGTCACGCTCGGGGTCTCGTGTGGCGCTGACGCGGCCTTCTTCTTCTCGGCCTCCACCAGCCACGACTCGAGTTCTTCAACCTTGTCAAGCACGTCCTTACGCTCGTCCTCCGTGACCTGCGGCTTTGACTCGACCCACTCAGTCATCAACTCCTTCGTGCTGAAAGCGTATTCCTTGGCGTTGCTCACGGCCTCGGGGAAGTTCTTCTTCTCGCTGATGCGGAAGAGGATGGCGCTGAAATCAGTGTCAAGCGACTTGATCTTCTTAGTGTATTCAGCAGCCTCGACCTTCTCGCCCTCGTCGTAGAGCCACTCTTCCGTCTCCTCCAGCTTCGTCGTCAATTTCTCGAGCTGCTCAGTGGTCGTCACCGACTTGAACGCCTCTTCCTGCGAGCCGAGAGTATCGCGGGCATTGTACACAAACGTCTCAAGCTTGTTCTTAGCCTCGAGGTTGGCACGACGCTGGTTGTCCGCCTGCTCCATCTCGCGCAGCATGCGCATGGAGTCTTTCTTCTCAGTCACGCTCATCGGCAGGACGCTGATGCCGCTTTCGTGGTCCCATTTCTCGTAGGCCTGCTTGACCAAGAGAACCGCACGGTGAGTCTTCTTCTTGATCTGCTTGACCTTCTCGACAGCAGGCTCTTCTTCCTTCTTCTCTTCACCCTCCTTTGGCTCCTCCTCCTTGGCCTCCTTGGACTCGTCGGCATCAGCCGCCTTCTTCTTGTCTTTCTTGGCGTCCTTCTTCTTGTCCTTCTTAACTTCAACTTCGACTTCGTACTCTTCCTCGAGCGTGGCCTCAGCCTTGGCAATCTTCGTAACGCCGCTGCCATCAAGCTCAAACGTCAATGAGACCTTAGGCTCCCCGAGGTTCTTTTCGGCAAACTTGGCAGCGAACTCCTCAATGCCAGTGATGTTGAACTTTGCAATGTGGCTGCTAGCACCAACAGGGAGCGATGAAGGCTTGTCATAACGGAAAGTGGCGGAGATATCCTTCGAGTGCAGGAAAGACACAGCCTTGCGGAGACCCAGCTTGCTAGATTCGCTGAAGAGCGAGGCTCGCTTCACCCAGTGCTTCTCGCTGTCGTCGCTGGTCTCACCAGCAGTGTGGTCGAGGTCCACCAGACGCACACCGACCGCATACGACGTGAGATCGGTCATGCCAACGTGGCGCACACGGAACGAGTTGCTCAAGTTGGCAGCATGGAAAGCCGCACCGAGTGCCATGGCTTCATCACCGTTCAAGTGCACACCAAGATCCTTTCCTGAGAAGAAGTCCTTGAGTTGCTGCTGAATCTTCGGCATACGCACGCCGCCACCAATGATCTCAATCTCGTGGATGTCTTCTGGCTTTAGACCAGCCTTCTCAAGCGCCTGTTCAACAGGCTTCAGCGTCTTCGAGAACAGATCCTTGCAGATCTCCTCGAGCTTGCTACGCGACATCGACGTGAAGAAGTCCATGTCCTTGTAAAGTGACTGCATCGTCACAGGGATCTGCTCGTTTGCGCTCAAAACAATCTTAGTCTTCTTTGCCTGGGCTCGGATTTTCGCCATTGGGCGAGGGATCTTGCGCACATCCTCACCAAGCTTCTCGCTGAACTCAGCAGCGAGGTGCTCCGCGAGGCGAAGGTCGAACTTGGAACCGCCAAGCGACGTGTCCCACGCCTTTCCAAGCACTTCAAAAGCTGAGACCGTCTTGTTCTTCTTGAATCCATCCGGGACAACTTGGCTGCTGAACTCCACAATCGAGACCTGGAGCGAGGTCGAGCCCATGTTGTAAAAGAGCACGCGGCGTGGCTCAGGAAACGTCGAGTGAACAGCGAGCTGCAGGGCTGCGGCCGTGTTCTCGTTGATGAGCGATAGTGCGCGCACGCCCGAGATCTCGGCAGCGTCGAGAACCGCCTGGCGCTGAGCTTGCGTGAAGAATTCTGGCACAGTGACAACCCAGTCCTTGACGGGCGCCTCGGCAAACGCATCGGTGATCTGGCGCGCATGCGTGAACACCATGGCGACGAGCTCCTCGGCGTGGAAGACCTGCTTGTTCTCGTGCTTGAGCGCGACCGTGCCTCGCGTGTCGTTCTGCGAGATCTCGTACGGGAAGTACTCGTCCTGGATGAGCGACGCGATCGCCGGGTCCTCGGGCGTCGTGCCCAGGAAGCGGCGCACCTGCGCGTAGCAGGTCTGCGGTCGGCGCACTCCGACGGTCGCGGCGTCAGCGCCGTAGAGGCGCTCTTCGCCGTCGAACGCGACCATGGTCTCGGTCTTGCGCTTGCTGTGGACGTTGGTGACGATCTCGAAGGGCGTGCCGGGCTTGACGAGCGCGATCTTGAAGAACTCGCCGCCAAAGTCCACGCCCGCGACGTTCGCGGCGGCGGGGCCCGCGAGCCCGGCGACGGCCAGCACGGCGGCCACGAACGCGCCGAAGATCTTCATCTCCACGGTCGTCGACTTGTTCTGGAATGCGCCCGGAGCTGCTCGCCGCGAGTCTGGCGGAAACGCCCGCGAGGCCACGTGGCTGCATGGATTGGTTTTATTTCCGCCAATCAGACACAGATCCATTGCAATCTGTGCTTTGCATTGGTTAATAAGACGGAAGACAAGCGTCTTAATCACCAATCCGAGGATGGCTAGTACGCAAGCGGCCTGCGCCACGTTGTTGAAGTCGCGGGTGTGAAAAATGCGCTTTTTATTAGATGTCCGTCGACGAAGCCGTCGCCTTCGCATGCGCGAGATACGTGGCCTTGGAGATCGGCTCGAAGCCGTCGACGAACGCCGCGTACTGCGAGACGACGGCCCGTGGGTCGAGGTTGAGCATGCCCACGAAGCTGGCCGCTCGTGCGAGGTCGGACGCCGAGATGTCGACCCCGACGCGGACGTATCGGCGCAGCAACGGGCCTTTGCCCTCGGGTCGGTATATCACCACTGTGCTTCGCTGCGTGGCGCTGAAAGGATAGACATCTCCGACGAGTGTTTGGCCTTCTATGTGCCGGTTCATAGGGCACTGAAAGTATCGCTTGACGCGTTGGCGGTCCACTTTGCCCTGCGACGAAGTCAGCTTGTAGAAACTGTTCTGGCCCTTCGGGTGATAGACTGGGTCTTGAAACAGATGGCAGTAGAGAGCGAACAGAGCGAACGGCCCTGTACTCGGGATGAAGTTGACGTTGTCGTCGTTCGGGATCGCGCACGTGAACGTCTCGAGGAACCGTTTGACGAGATGGACCATCGACCGTGTGCGCTGAGTGGAGTCGACCACGGGAGCTGGCGTCAGTCGATCGAGTTCACGCTGTTGGCGACCCTCCTGGGCTACATCGCCGTCTGAGGGCGACATCGAGTCGCACGCTTCAGCTCTCGCAGTCGACTGGTCCACGCGCCGTCGCTTCGCGTACAAGCGAGGTCCATCCTGGGCCATCGCACGCGTTTGATCTGGACGAGGAGTCTCAAAGCACGGCGGTGACGGGGTCGATCTGGCGCCGTCGTCCACTGTGACTAAATGGAAGAGCTGGTTGCGCGGCAGTGTTCCTGAGACCGGGACAAGGTCCCCGTCGCTGTCTCTCAGCAGGAAGCGCGTCTCTCGTGGCAGATGGAGCAGCATGCGGATCGCGTTCTCCACCATCTCGTCCGACGTCCCCGCGTACCAGCAGACGCGCTGCGGCTCGCCATCACCGGCGTCCACCAGGATCCACTCTTTCGATGCCATTTTCGCCGCCTCCCGGTTTCCCACCACGTACTTAATGGCGAGTCGCTAAGTACGAATACGATGTCGTAGAGGTATTGAAAAATGATGAATTAATTTACGTACGATATCATTTAAAGGAGGTTAGTTGGTTGAACATGCATTCTGACCTGGTGGGAAATCCTTCCCTCCTCATTTTCGAATTCTCCTCACCGTGCCGAAGTCTCGACGATGCCTCGCCAGCTCAGCGCCAGCCTCAAGCCCCATGGCTTCCGCATGCCTCCAGACACGGACGAGTGGGCAGCCAAGGACGAACGAGCGCTGCGGCGCGCCGAGCGAGGCGCTGCGCGGTTCCGCACCAGGATCCGCGCGCTGCAGCGCGACATCCTGATCAGAGAGGAAGTCGGAACGACCAGCTACACCGCGTTAGATGTGATGCTTTTCGCTGCGGAGGAGACCATGTGGCAGTCTCATATTGAAGAGCTGCGCAATCGTCGCGCCCGTGTACAAGCCCAGGCGGGTACACAGTGTTTACATTGTTTTGTGTCGAGGGGTCTCACAAACTCGCAGTGTTGCGAGATTTGCACGCAGATCCAGCGGAAAACACGCCAACATCTACATGAAACGAAACAGTGTAGCTGAGGCCAAATTGCAATCGCTTTCTTCGGAGATCAAACATCAAACGACTACTCATGACCAACGACATCTGGTTCATTGTCGTAGTGTCTTGCTAAAGCCAAATTGTACCCGCTTCTTTAAGAGATATCACGTCAAACCGCGGCGCATGAGCAACGATACCCAATCCATTGCCATTGTGTCTATTTCTCCTGGCTTTCCCCATCGTATTGGTCGGCATGATCATTCACAACGACTTCTGGGAGAACACCCCACGAGCTTCAACGGTCTGGAAGCGCGTCTCGTACTCGAAACCTTCTCCTTCAAGAACGCTATCGACCGCACGAGCGACATTCCATATGATGCGGCAGCGGCCTCGATGAACCTCATCAATCTCGACAATCACGTCGAAGATTGGGTTCCCAGCTCGCTTGGACTGCAGCTTCCCAGTAAACGGGTTCTTTTTGGCCTCCTTGTCGCCGACGGTGACTGACTGCATTCCACCAACCAGCCCTTTCAAGTCTTGATTCTTGATTAATGATCGGAAGTCACCGTGTGCACTCGCAATTATTCGAGGTCCACGCTGTCTAACGGTACCAGCGGCATTTACCTCGGCTTTGCGTCCGATTTCATCGACAATCAGCGTCTCGACCGTGTGGTTTTGGACGCATTCAATCATCACTCGAGCCTGTTCGTTAGGAGATTTCACCATCATGCGTCTCGCCCACCCGATGCACTCGTGTGGCACAAGTCCATCCCCTCCGATCTCATTTGAGGTGTCGATAATGCACACATTTTCTCCACTGTCGGAAATGCAGCGTGCAATGTCGCGGATTAGCGTTGTCTTGCCGGAGCCCGGGCGACCGAGTAGCAGCACTGATTTCTTTCGGTGGTCCGAGTTCATGAGAAGGTCAAGCAAGCAGTTCGAGGCGTACTGCAGTGATCGACCAACGCGCATGGTGACTCCATAGATCCTGTCCATTTTGTTTCTCATGACTGAGATCCGGTGCAACTGCCTGTCGATGCCTGCTCGGTTATCGGCACCAATGCGATCTTCGCCACCCAGACGCTCGAGAATTAAAGCGAGGTCTGCATCCTGGACACACGGCAGCGCAGATCCAGCTTCCACGTTGTGCAGCTCAATCCGCTGCCGATACCCTATGTATCCGTGAGGAACTCGTCCGACATCCAATATCACGTCGACCAGCTTCTGTTCGACATCTTTCACTGCAAGAATCGCATCGCGGAATTTCTCCGGGAGCAGTTGGAGCAACGACTGGATCTCACCCTGAAGCTGTAGGTGTGGGACGCTATTCTCCACTTCTTCTTCCGTGCCTAGGCACTCAAGACTTCGGGGAATAAAGTCAGCGCTTGTGTCAAACCAGAAAATGGCGTCCCCATTCCACTGGCTCGCATACTTCCAACGCCGAGCAGTCGTCTCACAGAGCACAGAGCGTTCGGCTGGTGTGGTGTGCTTGAAGACACCTTTTTGAAAGCAAGAGTGTAGAGTTTTCGCTGTCTTGACCATCGCTTGGATCGCATCGTGAGGGACCAAATGCTTGACGATGTCGCTCTTGTCTATACGGCAGTTAAGAGCCTCCATGCACGAAGCCAAACTGAGTCCGCAGTGCTTGGCGATCTGAAAAACCTTGGCATTGCGTTCACGCTTGTCGACGTGCATTTCGTAGTAGAGTTGCAGATCCAGGATATTCTTCAACGAGGATACATCCAAACCATAGAATGCCAGTCGATGGACGGTCGCGTGAAGACCATGGACAAGCTTCGTCGTCAAGTGCTCGCTGAAGAGGATTTGCAGAAGGGAGATGAACTCCTGCATTGTCAGCCCATTCTCATGAATAACCCAGCACGGTGTTGAGACCTCTTCCTCACTATTGGTCGGCTTCTCTGGTGGCCAGAACATTGTTACAACCATGGATCCAAATGATTCATTCTCGCCAGGGGATGCCTCGAAGTGGACAGCGACCACCTCGTGCTTCGCCAGCATCTTCAGCAACGAGTCTTCATCAAACAGCCTCGTGTGGTTGTAGGTGAACGGCTCCATACCGATGGCGGCAAGAATAAGAAAGTGGCCTTGTGGGTATAGCGCAGCGGATTTGCCCGGTCGCACGTTTGGTCATTTGACATCAATCACGTTTACTTGAAACCTCGCGTGAAGGATGGGCCAGCCCATGCCATACTGCTGACTGACGCATCGTAAACTTGGAAACCGAAGAAGCCACTCGTCATCCAGCTCGGCGCAACAATCTCTGGAGCTGCGAGAGATGCCCGAACGAAGGATCTCTTCATTCACCAGGAGGCTAACCACGCATTAGCTTAGTATTGCCTCCATCTCTCCATTAAAACCGGTTGTTTCGCGCCGTGGTCCACATCGACGCACTCTCTCTTTTAAACCCGTTTCACCGCGTCCCGAGGGCGCCTCGAGCAGATCCGAAGCGGGGACCATGAAGGTCGAGATCGATGGGCTCGAAGTCGTCTTCCCGTACGAGCGCATGTACGCGGAGCAGCTGCAGTACATGCGCGAGCTCAAGCGCGCGCTGGACGCGCAGGGCCACTGCATGCTGGAGATGCCCACGGGCACGGGCAAGACCGTCTCGCTGCTCTCGCTCGTGCTCGCCTACAAGCACGCCCATCCGACGGCCGGCAAGCTCATCTACTGCACGCGCACGGTGCCCGAGATGGCCAAGTGTGTCGAGGAGCTCAAGCACCTCATGGAGTACCGCCGACAGTACTACGGCGACCAGCACAAGCTCACGGCCGTCTGCCTCAGCTCGCGACGCAACATGTGCGTCCACCCGCGCGTGATGGCCAACGCCGACGGCGAGGCTGTCGACGGCCAGTGCCGACAAATGACAGCGTCCTGGGTGCGCGCACGTGCCGCGGCCGCCAAGGAGCCAGCCCAAGAGCCGGTCCAGGACGTCGAGCTCTGCTCGTTCTACGAAAACTACGAGTCCCGCAAGAGCGACGAGACCGTGCTCGCGCCCGGCATCTACTCCATGGACGACCTCAAGGAGCTCGGTCGGAAGAAGGGCTGGTGCCCGTATTTCCTCACGCGATACGTCGTGACGTTCGCCGACGTGGTCGTGTACAACTACCAGTACATGCTGGACCCCAAGGTCAGCAATATGGTCTCGAGATCCTTCGAGAAAGAGAGTATCGTGGTCTTTGACGAGGCCCACAACATTGATAACGTTTGCATTGAAGCGTTGTCCGTGGAACTCGACCGCCGCGCGCTCGACCGTGCCTCCCGCAATCTCACGACAATCAGCACCCAGGTAAACAAGATGAAACAGGCCGACAAGTCGCGGCTCGACGCAGAGTACAGACGCCTCGTAGAGGGCTTGCGCTCCAGCGGCGCAGTGGTTGCCCCGACGTACGTGGACCCGCAGAGCAACCGCCCAATCGACACGACAAACGATATTCTCGCGGGAACGCCCGTGCTGCCCGACGACGTATTGGACGAAGCCATCCCGGGCAATATTCGTCGCGCCGAGCACTTTTTGGCTTTCATGCGACGACTCATTGAGTACCTGCGCACGCGAATCCGTGTGCGTAACGTCGAGTCAGAAACACCGCAGGCTTTCCTCCACCAACTCAACCAGTCGATTTCCATGGAGACCAAGCCCATGAAATTTTGCGCGACACGGCTCAACTCGCTCATGCGCACGCTCGAGATTACCAAGCTCGAAGAGTTCAACTCGCTCACGGCGGTCGCTGACTTTGCGACACTCGTAGCCACATATGCCGAAGGCTTTATGCTCATCATTGAGCCATTCGACGGCGCTTCAGGTGCGCTGGACCCGGTCTTGCAGCTCCAGTGTCTCGACGCCTCGCTCGCGATCCGCCCAGTGTTTGAACGCTTTTCGAGCGTCATCATCACGAGTGGTACACTCTCACCCATCGACCTCTACCCTCGCCTGCTCAACTTCAATCCGGTGATCCGTGAGTCGCTGCCCATGTCCGTGTACAGATCGTGTATTTGTCCGCTTGTTATCACGCGCGGTAGCGACCAGATGCCTGTGAGCACCAAGTTCGATCTGCGCGACGACATGTCGGTTGTGCGCAACTACGGCACGCTACTGCTCGAGATGGCGGCATGCACGCCCGACGGCATGGTCTGCTTCTTCCCATCCTACATGTACATGGAGAAGATCATCGGCCAGTGGGACTCGCTCGGCGTACTCAAGCGCGTGCTCAACTCCAAGCTTCTCTTCATCGAGACCAAGGACATTGTTGAGACAACGCTCGCACTCGACAACTACAAGAAGGCGTGCGATTGCGGTCGAGGCGCCATCTTCTTCTCGGTTGCGCGAGGCAAAGTGGCTGAGGGCATCGATTTCGACCGCCACTACGGCCGCTGCGTCATCCTCTTCGGCATCCCCTTCCAGTACACGCTCTCCAACAAGTTGCGCGCGCGGCTCGAGTACCTGCGATACACACATCAGATCCGCGAGGGCGACTTCCTCACGTTCGATGCACTGCGTCAGGCCGCGCAGTGTGCCGGCCGGGTGTTGCGCAGCAAGACAGACTACGGGCTCGTGATCTTTGCTGATTCACGATACAACCGTTTGGACAAACGCACCAAGCTACCACCGTGGATTACGCAGTTCCTCGTGGATTCGCACCTAAACCTCTCGGTGGATATGGCCGTGTTCATGGCCAAGAAGTACCTCGCACTCATGGCGCAGCCCGTGGACGAGCACACCAACGTCAACTCGATCCTATTAGACACGGAAGGCGTCCAGAAGTGGCTCGGACGCCACGCGATCAACAAGGATGGCGACGTCGACATGGGTAATGGTGTCCACTAGGCTAACAAGGTAATGGATATGTGATTTCTGGTTGGCACATTACCGTCTTGGTGTTGGATTTGTAGCGAATCGCCAGGGACTCGGCGGCACGGTCCCTAGCCCCTCAGGGGAGACGGCGAGGCTCTAACTGTCACTCCTGGTGTTCGTGTATGTCCCAGTTGGGCTATCAACAGTCTCGCAAGCGCGATGAAGGCCTCAATAGACGTGCTCCGCGACGAATTGTTCCTGCGGCTCGTGCTGGAGTTGCAGCCGCACCTTGCGCGACCTGGAACGAGGCTGCAGGTCTGGGCGCAGGTTGCGGAGCAGACGAACAAGGCGAGTAAGGAGACGGTCTTTGGCTCACGTGAGGCTGCCAAGAACCGCCTGGTGTTTCTCAAAGCGGTTTTGGAAGACCCCGACCACGCGCTGCACAGCACTCTCTCGCGCGAGATGAGGGTCATGCTTGAGCAGATCCGCGGCGAACCCGGATGTGAAGAGACCTCAACATCGAGGCGCACACGTTCACACCGCGAGCTCACCACGAGCGATGAAGGGGGCGCTGAAGATACCGCGAAGGCTTCGGAGGCCAAACGGAAGCGCCACCGTCTCGCGGCTCTGGATATCGACCAGGTCGAAACCCCGATGACCCGTGACCTCGTGCCCTTCGCGCCACCACCAGCCTCGCCTCGTGAGCTTCTCGATCGACAGCTCGGTGCACAGATCGAGCGGGATCACCAGTCTCGTCGTGAGCGAGAGCGTCTGCAGGACGAGGTCAAAGAACTTCGTGTTGAGGCCAACAGTCGAGTCGCAGCACTCGAGCGCGACATCGCACTGCTTCGTGAATCCGTGGCACACACTCGACCGCTTGGAACATCGGAGCGCCAGGGCGTCACGTCGCTGCAGCTTCTGGAGCAGCAGCGACGGATTCTGGAGGAGATGAAGAAGGAGCAGGATGAGCGGCGCGAGCAGATGGCAGCTATCCTAGAGATGACAAAGGAGGCCATCGCGGACGCGCGAGGCCGTGGTCGCGACCCCACGACGGTATGAATTCCATGGGGCTCGCAGTAGGTGTGAATACGAATACGTTTACAGTGATTCTCAGTCTCTGTGTCTCGTTTTCTTACTTCTGGAAGGCAATCTTAAACGTTTGCTCGGCGATGCTGAGCTCTTCATCCGTTGGGATCACGAGCACCTTGATACGCGAGCGCTCCGACTGGATCTCAGTCGGGCCGCCCCCGAGCGTTGAGAGCGCGTTCTTCTCGGCGTCCAACTCGATGCCGAGCGGGCTGAGGCCTCGGCAGACGCGCTCACGCACCATAGCCGAGTTCTCACCGATTCCTGCGGTGAAGACGATGGCGTCCACATCGCCGCCGAGCTCGAGAAGGTACGCGCCGAGGTACTTGCGCACACGGTGGCAGTAGACGTCGAGCGCGAGGTCGGCCTGCGGGTCCTGCTGCTGGCGGATGCGGTCCTGGATCTTGCGGATGTCGCTGTCACCGCAGATGCCCTGGAGCCCACTCTGCTTGTTGAGCAGCTTGTCAATCTGCGGCATGGTCATCTGCAGGTGCGACGAGAGGAAGTTGTGGAGCGCCGGGTCCACATCGCCACTGCGCGTGCCCATGACGAGGCCTTCGAGCGGCGTGAGCCCCATCGTCGTGTCAATACACTTGCCGTTCTGCAGCGCTGCCATGCTCGAGCCGTTGCCCAAGTGGCACGTGATGAAGTTGCTGCTCTCGAGCGGCTTGCCGAGGCGGTCGGCCGCCTTCTGGGCGACGAACTGGTGGCTCGTGCCGTGGAAGCCGTAGCGACGCACACCGTGCTGCTCGTAGAGCTCAAACGGCACAGCATAGGTGAACGCCTTGGGCGGCATAGTCGCGTGGAAAGCCGTGTCGAAGACGCCAATCTGCGGGATCTTGTTGCCGAAGACCTCGGTCGCGACGTCAATGCCGAGCAAGTTGGCTGGATTGTGCAACGGTGCGAGCGGGATGTTCTCCTTGAGCGCATCGATCACGGGCGGCGTCAGCTTGGAGGCATCGTGGAACTTCTCTCCGCCGTGCACGACGCGGTGGCCGATCGCCTGGATGCCGTGGACGTCGCCTCCGAAGAATCGCTGGACGGCTTCCTCGAGCGCGGCGCGGTGCGTGGGCAGCGGCAGACGCAGCTCCTGCTTCTTGCTGCCGGCGTCCACGAGGTTCTGGTGCACGAGACGGCCGTCGGGCGACGAGGCGTTCGAGAGCTCGACGAGCCCCGTGAAGAGCGGCTGGCCCACGCCCTGCGCCGGGTCGATCTCGAAGAGCTTGTACTTGAGCGTGGAGGAGCCGGCGTTGATGACGAGAAGGCTGGGCGAGGCGGCCGAGCGCGAGGACGAGAAGAGGCGGCGCAGCGGCGCGCGGCGCAGCAGAGTGGGCGCGAGCATGGCGAAGCGAAAGCGCGAGTGGCCGAGCCCGCGAGAAGCAGGAGCCAGCGGCGATGGGCGAATCCGGAAGCGCGTCTGTGACGTGGTGACGGAGCTCTTCAGCAGTGCGTATCTCTGGGGGAGCAGAGACACGCACCACACAAAAACGCCACCTCGAAGTCACTCGAACGAGGGATGTTGAGGTACTGAAATAGGATGCTATGAGCAGCTACGATGGCGGTATTAAATTAAATCAGTACGGGTCCCATCATCGACCGGATTGCTTCGCGACGGATGATGCGCCACTGCTCGAAGGACGCGTCAACGGAGCTCTGCAGCGCGCTACTGCTTGTGCGTCCGTGCGCCTGATCCCTCCAATCGCGCGCTTCTTCAACGAGGCGACTGGCGGCCTTTGCAGGTTCATTCTGCAATCAGCGATCGCACTCACAAGTCTCTTCTCTCTCTTTTGACATGTCGGACGGCTTCCTGCACTTCCCCGAGGGCTTCGTCTGGGGCATGTCCACGGCCGCATACCAGATCGAAGGCGCCACGAAGGAGGGCGGTCGCAGCGACTCGATCTGGGATGTCTTCGCGCGTCTGCCGGGCAAAGTCAAGAATGGCGACACGGGCGACGTCGCGTGCGACCACTACCACCGCTACAAGGACGACATCCAGCTGCTCAAGAGCCTCGGCATCAAGCACTATCGTCTCTCCATCTCGTGGACGCGCATCATCCCCACGGGCGTCGGCGCCGTCAACGAGGAAGGCGTAGCGTTTTACAACGACCTCATCAACGAGCTACTGACCAACGGCATTGAGCCCATGGTCACAATCCTCCACTGTGACTGGCCCATGGTGCTGCAGCTTCAGTACGACGGCTGGCTCGGAGGCGAGCACATGCAGGACGCCTTTGTCGCGTACGCTCGGGTGTGCTTCGAGCGCTTCGGCGACCGCGTCAAGAGCTGGCTCACCATCAATGAGCCGTGGATCGTCGCGTTCCTCGGGCACGGTATCGGCGTCGCGCCACCTGCTCGCCGGCATAATGCCGACACGGAGCCCTACATTGCAACCCATAACCTTTTGCTCGCCCACGCCAAAGCCGTCGACGTCTACCGCAGAGAGTTTAAGGAGATCCAGGGCGGCAAGATCGGGTTCCCGCTCGTCAGTGACTGGCGAAAGCCTAAGCCTTCCAACGACCCACAGGAGTTCCGCCGCAACGAGGAGGCTGCCGAGCGCGCACTCCTGTACTTGATCGCCTGGTTCGCCGATCCACTTTACTTCGGTGACTACCCCGCTTTCATGCGTGAGCGTGCGGGTGATCGTCTCCCTCGCTTCACCGAAGACGAGAAGAAGTTGCTCAAGGGCAGCAACGACTTCATGTCGCTCAACCACTATTCGACCGCCTTTGTAGAACCATCCGAGGCTTTCCTCAATGGTGAGACGCGGGAGACTGGCAAGGGAAGCGTGAGCTTTGACGAAGGCACCGTGATGTCGAGCAGCGACGAGTGGGCCAAGACCGATCTGGGCTGGGCGGTCGTGCCCGACGGCTTCGGCGAGATGCTGGAGTGGATCAGCAAGCGCTACAACCCTCCAGGAGGTATTTACGTGACGGAGAATGGCTGTGCGTGGGCAGGCAAGGACAAGCAGGAAGGCATCAATGACGGCTTCCGCGTCAACTTTTACAAGGGGTACATCTCGGCCATGCACGGCGCGATCCAACGCGGCGCCGATGTGCGAGGGTACTACTGCTGGTCCGCGCTAGACAACTTTGAGTGGGCTGAGGGTTATTCGAAGCGCTTTGGGCTCGTGTGGGTCGACTACGAGACGCAGGAGCGCACACCCAAGAAATCTGCACACTTCATCAGCGAAGTCGTGCGCGCCAACGCCGTGCCTATCTGAGGTGGACGGAGACACCCGAGGGGCCAAGTTCGTAGCGAGAGATTCCTAGTGGCTTGCAGTTAGTAAGAGCCAATACATGTACATCGCCTGATGCATAAACGCAGTGTTCAGCTTCTGGTCACCACAAATGCAGATCGTTGGTGAGCACTTCCATAAGACTGGAATGAGCCCAGAGGAGGCACTTGAGCTCCCCCAATGAGTCCATGACCCAGTTGGCCGTAGCACCAGCGATCTTGAACGACGTGAAGATGGGTGAGAGGCCCATCCAGAGAGTTGGGAGGCGTGGATGGTGAGCCGATGATCCGTTCATGGCCGTCAACTCGAGAGCATCCCCACAAGGAGATTATGCCCAACTGCAACGTCTCGATTGGTGACAAATCGTATTTTCAGCCAATCAGATCAATAATTCAATGTGATCGGTGGTAGCAGACTCTGTCACCATCACTCCTTCGGAGCTCCTCAACAGGACCTGATCCAACAATGGCGCGTCAACTGGACTCGACTCCAGATGCCGATGACGCTGTCTTCTCTTCCGCGGAGCTCAACTTCTTCATTCGGCAACTCGCTCTCCGCTGCACAAGAGCCCCATGACCCAAGAACTCCGCTTCCCCGACGGCTTCATCTGGGGCGCCGCCACGGCCGCCTACCAGATCGAAGGCGCGACCAACGAAGGCGGCCGCGGCGACTGCGTCTGGGACGCCTTCTCGCGCACGCCCGGCAAGACGCGCAATGGTGAGACGGGCGCCGTCGCGTGCGACCACTACCACCGCTACAAGGAGGACATCCAGCTCATGAAGAGCCTCGGGCTCAAGCACTACCGCTTCTCGATCGCCTGGCCGCGTATCATCCCCGCCGGCGTGGGCGAAGTGAACGAAGAAGGCGTTGCATTCTACAACGACCTCATCAACGAGCTGCTGGCTAATGGTATCGAGCCACTGGCGACGCTCTTCCACTGGGATCTGCCCCTCGGCCTGCAGACGCAATACGATGGCTGGCTCGGCGGAGAGTTTATCCAAGACGCGTTCACAAAGTACGCACGGGTATGCTTTGAGCGCTTTGGTGATCGTGTCAAGACCTGGCTCACGATTAATGAACCGTGGATCATCTCCCTCCTGGGCTACGGGTGGGGCTTCTTGGCTCCCGGTCGCAGCCACAATGGCCACATTGAGCCCTACATCTGCGGTCACAACCTTCTCCTTGGGCACGCCAAGGCCGTCGATCTTTACCGCAAAGAGTTTAAGGAAGTCCAGGGCGGCCGCATTGGCATCACGCTTAACGTCGACTGGAGTGAACCCAAGCCGTCAGAAGATCCTCAGGAGTTCAAGCGCAACCAAGAAGCTGCCGAGCGCGCGTTGGCGTTCTGCGCCGGCTGGTTCGGTAGTCCGATCTACAAAGGAGATTACCCAGACGTTATGAAGGAGCGAGTTGGCGATCGCCTTCCTCAGTTTACAGACGACGAGAAGAAACTTCTGCGAAACAGCAGCGACTTCCTAGGTCTCAACTCGTACAGCACACGGTACGCATTCCCGTCGGCGGCTTTCCTTAGTGGAGCTGCCCCAGAGGGCAAGAGCAGTTACAACCACGACAGTGGTGTGGATACCTCGTTGGACGAAGCGTGGGAGCGGACGGACGTCAACTGGGCGGTCTACCCAGACGGTTTTGGCAAGTTGCTCGTGTGGCTGACCAAGGAATTCCAGCCAGAAGGAGGGATCCTAGTGACTGAGAACGGTTGTGCGTGGGCTGGCAAGAACCGTGAAGAATCGATCAACGATGACTTCCGCGTCGAGTTTTACCGCAAGTACCTCGTAGCGTTGCACTCGGCTATCCAGAGTGGCGCAGACGTACGTGGCTACTATGCATGGTCGTTCATGGACAACTACGAGTGGTCGCAGGGTTACTCCAAGCGGTTCGGTCTCGTCTACGTCGACTATGAAACTCAGGAGCGAGTGCCCAAGAAGTCTGCGCTCGCTTATAGCGAGATCATTCGGAAAAACGCCGTGCTCGGATAACGCTTTTTCAAGTGAACGAATCGCGCAAGGCGCAGTTTTGTTGGTGTTTGCAGCGGTTGATCAGGTAACGCTTCTATTAATACCAGTAATGGATTCTCATGTATTTCTCCAGTATCGGATCGTGTCGGTGCTTTCCCATCCTACCACTTGGCCGTCATGCGGTCAACTCAAATCCGCCTTGCGCCAATTGGCCCGCAGATCCATCCGCCCAATCGAAACGCGCTTCGTGTCAATGCTCGATTGCCCTCGACACCTCTGCGGTACTCGGTTGCTAAGTTCAAGGCTCTGGACACTTACTGCGATCAGGTATCGCACTGCCGTGTCATGTTTGAGCTCATCATCTCCCCGCTGCCTGGCTTGCTCGCCGCTGTGGTCCCCGCTCTCTTCCCGCTCCAGGACCCTCAACTAGGCTACAACCTCGCGTACTTCTGCCACGCCGGATTAATTGACTTTGTGTGCGGCGTTGGAATCATGGTCATTTGGCTGTCGGTGGCCAATGTGCCAACGACGATCTACTCTCGACGACAGGTCATCATGGTGAGCGCCGTGAACGTGGCACTTCACCTACCACTGCTGTACGCGACTGCCCGCTTTTGGCGATATCCCATCCCGTTCGCGTGGGTACTCTTCGCCTGCGTGTTTCTCCTCACGATGCCAGTCGCTCACATCCTCGTGCTGCGTTCCGCGGTCTGGCGCCAGCAAGAGCTGGTCAATGCATTTCGCACCTACGCGCCGACGATGCTCTTTCAAAGCTCTCAAATTGTGTTCTACCCATGTTTCTCGCTGCTTTTCGACCACGTGGGTGAGACCTGGCGCGTCGTCCTCACAATCGTCTTCCCGCTCGCGAAAACCCTCTTGAAGGTCACACTGCAGCGACTTGCACGCCATTTAGACGACCACAGTGCCGAGACAGCTGTGTGCGGGATCGAGATCAGCGCGTCGCTGTATCAGTCCATGATCCTCCAGACGTCACCGAGCCCTCTGGCTATGGCCTTTATCATGGGAATCGATCTTCTACAGGGCGTGATCATGATAAAGTGGTTCCTCGACAAGCACGCACACATAGAAATCTCCACTCTCTCGGGTGGATTGATCATCGATGCCGCGAGGTTACTGATGAGTGAGAATGATGTCGAGTCACGGTTCGAGCCGGCTCCACCGTTGGCAAAAGGATCCACGTTGCGGTTTCCATCGCTCCCTGGAAACCGTATCGTGACATTCCGAGGACGCAGTCTCAGCGTCACGCGCCTCGAGCAAAGTCTCATCTTGCAGCATGCTTTGGAGACTGTATTTATCGCCGAAGAGGTTTTGCTCATCGAATACATCGAGGTGATGGTGCCGGTGGTCTACTCGCTCTTTCTCGCTCTCACAGCGCGACTCAAGACGTCTCAGTTCAACCCACGGCTGCAAGGCTTTTACGAACGTGACGGTCGCTTCTTACTCAACGCGCTTGCGTCCACATGGCTCTACGCCGCGCTGCAGGCCGCGTCGCTTGTGGCAATGCACGTTGTTTGTAAGAGACGGTACGGCATCTCTGGCATGCAACAGCTCGCATTTGTGCTCGAGCGCCACCGCCCGGCGATCATCGGCAAGCTCATTGTGTGGATGCCCTTCATCCTCCACTTTACGCTCGTCCAATACGGTAGGTCTCCTGTGCGCCTCGGTAAGACGGCACTTAGTGAGACTGAATCTCATTTGCGAATTTCCAGGCGTTGACTTCTCTTTTCGTTTCGATTATACCTAGACTACTCGTATTGCCTAGATCCATACCTAGAGACGAGCTTCTTCGGCGTGGATAAAACGCCACGTCGCTTTATCCATCTCTTCGTTCAGCGCCTCAACGAGTAGCAGTCGCTGGGTGTCCTGGTCGAGCGCCTGGATCGACGCGACGTCCACGGCAGCTCGACTGGTGGCGAGCAGCGTGATGGCCGCAGGAACAAATAAGTCACCGTCAGGGCCTTCAAGCTGCTCAATCAGTCGCTGATACCGCTCAGGAGGATACGACTTCACCTCCGTAGGCGCAGCCGTCGTTTGCCGATGGGGTGGGACAGCTGCGCTTGAAACAACCGGCACACGACTCGCACCTGCCGGTGTCGAGTGCTTCTGGGTGCCAGCTCGTAGGTCCTGCACGGCCATCATGAGTGCAGCAGTGAGCTGCGCAGGATCGAATGTCAGATCGTTATCAGTCGGCGGGACGACTGGTGGCCTGCTCTCTGCCTCGGGTGGTGTTGCCTTTGCTTTGCTTTTCTTCACCTTGGGTTTCTTTGGTGGTGCGGCAGTCACTGTAGTCGCTGGGACCCCTGCAGACGCCGTCGGGCGTCCAGTGCCACGCATTCGCACGATCTCGCCTACATTTTCATCGTCGAACGGTCGAATGACCATTACCTTCGGGTACTCACGTTGGAATTCGACGTAGCTTGAGGCCGTCGAGTAAAGCCAAGCGTGGAGCTCGACCGACCATGCGTCGCGCAAATACTTGTCCATGATCTCTCGGAAGCACATGCCGTTAGGTGCCACGTTACCGTCTCCTGTTACTAGCACGAGTGTCTTTGGGTGCGAGCTGCACGGGTGCTTGGAGTTGAGGAGCTCGAGCTGCATCGACGTGTCGGTTGTTGTCTCCTGCTTGCGCACATCCCATGCAATGCCGCCGTGACTCAGTCTCCGCAGGTGGCTCATGACCGACTCGGGCGTGTTGTAGTAGAACGCCACGAGCCGCGCAACCGTGGAGCCCTCGGTGCCAGAGCCGAGTCTTCGTGTGAGTCCCTCGAGATCGATCTCGAGATCCTCCATCGCTGATGCTCCAGGAAACACGTCGACGAGGTGCGTGGCTCTACAGTAGCTCACCCACACATTGTCGAAGTCCACGAACACGTATCGCGGGTTATTGCCACCTTCAAAGAGACCTCGCTGCACTCTCTCGAGCTGGTCGAATCGGTACTTGAGTTTGGGCGGCACAAGAGCTGCGAGGTTCAACTCCCTCGGTAGCGGTAGCACAATTGGCGCAGCTCTTGCAGCACCGAGCGCCGAGTTGGCCTCAACGCGTGCGACAGCCGTCACTACGCGGTTAGCGTCAATCGAGAAGCGCACGTGCTCGCCGATACGCGGCGGCGGAGTCTGGATATCGCAGTTGGTGACGTGAAAGGGCATGTTTCCGCCGGCACCGTTGACAGCGCTGAGGAATCCTGAGCCGTCCTGTGAATTGTAGTATTGCACGAGCCCTCGCAGTTCCGGCGTCGGGAGAGAGGGTTGGTCATCTACACGCTCGGGTGGGCGGACCACTGCAACGTTAATGGTCGGCATTGCGCCAGCTTGACTGCGCTGGATGCGGGTGGCCTTGGGGCCTTTCGCGGCCGCCTCTTCTTGGAACATGACAGCCTCACCGACCGCTGGCGGTGGTGCCTGTACATCGCAGACAGTGATGTGGAAGTACACGGTGCCGGGCTGCCCCGATCGTCGCAGGAAGCCGAAGCCCTTGGCTTCATCGTACTGCTGCACCACTCCGGCAGAGAGATCTGCGTGGGGCTTGCTTGGTAGCGGTGGAAGAGTGACACCAGCGGCCTGGATCTTGCGCAGCATGTCGTGCTCGAGAAGGTGCTGTGCAAGCGTCGCCTCGGTCGGGAAGCAGCCCTGGCACTCGTGGCACCAGTGGCCGGCGGCCATGCGTGGCGTCTGGAACATGGAGAACTGGTCGTGTCGAGTGGAAATGTGAGAATGAGACCGATTAAGGGAGGAGGCTCGAGCAACCGGAGGACGCCGGCCAGCGAGGTCGCGAGGACGAGACGATCAGATCCGAGAGGGTGGTGGTTGTTGCTCTCTCCATTTGGCAAACCAACCTTCACAAGTCCAGCAAGAGCTGTTCACCATCCTCGATATCAGTATCAGTTTATGGAATGTAGCGTGGACCACATCATCTTGAGGGCTTTTTTTTATTGGCTTTCATGACGTTCAACTCAGTCAAATCCTCAGCTTTCCTCAGACTCAGGTGAGCAGCTCCTCACTCGTGCGACTGGTTCGTGCGGCACCGCACGCCATTCTCCGTCTTACCACCGATTCCGTCTCGATGCCCGTGCTCCAGACCTCTCGCGGCGCCGCGCCGCCCGTCGTGGGCGTGCTGGGAGGCGGCCAGCTCGGCCGCATGATGGCGCAGGCCGCGCACCGCCTGGGCGTCTCGCTCGTGATGCTCGACCCGCAGGGCAGCGAGTCGCCGGCCGGCCAGCTCGGCGTCAAGGCCATCGCCGGCAGCTTCACCAAGGAGGAGGACATCGCCACGCTCGCGCGCCAGTGCGACGTGCTCACGGTCGAGATCGAGCATGTCAACGCGTCGTTCTTGGAGACGCTGGACGTGCCCGTGCACCCGTCGCCGGCGACCATCAAGCTCATCCAGGACAAGTACACGCAGAAGCAGTTCTTCAGCGGCGTCGACGGCGTCGCGGTCGCGCCGTTCCAGATCGTGCAGAGCATCCACGACGCTGTGGCTGTCGGCGACGCCTTCGGCTATCCGTTCATGCTCAAGTCGCGCCTCTTTGCGTACGACGGCAAGGGCAACGCCGTCGTCTCCCAGCGCAGCGACATCGAAGATGCGTTTGTCAAGCTCGGCGTCAAGGAGGGCGCGGACGTCAAGCTGTACGCCGAGAAGTGGGTCCCGTTCACCAAAGAGCTCGCGGTGATGGTGGTCAAGTCAGACGACGATGTGCGCGCGTACCCCGTGGTGGAGACGACTCAGAAGGACAGCATCTGCGACACGGTCCTCGCGCCTGCGCAGATCTCGCAGGAGACGTACGCCAAGGCCAAGCAGATGGCGTTCACGGCGATCTCCAAGCTTGACGGTAACGGTATCTACGGTGTGGAGCTCTTCCTGACCAAGGACAACGCCGTGCTGCTCAACGAGATTGCGCCCCGACCGCACAACTCGGGCCACTACACCATCGAGGCCTGTGAGACGGACCAGTTTGAGCAGCATCTCCGTGCCGTGTGTGGCTTGCCACTCGGCGGCTGTGATCTCGTGGTGGGTGCTTCGCTGATGGTCAACGTGCTGGGAGACAAGACGGCGAGTGAGGACGCGAGCTACGCCGACCTGCGTAAGTGCCTATACGTGCCTGGCGCGACGCCACACCACTACGGCAAGAAGGACGTGCGCGCAGGCCGCAAGCTCGGCCACTTCACCATCGTCGCCCCAACGCTGCAGCAGCTCGTAGACCGCGCGAACCAGATCTCGCCCGAGATCGCGCAGAACGCCGGTCTCGCCAAGGCTCCCGCGGTCGTGGGCATTGTCATGGGCTCGGACTCGGACCTCCCGACCATGGCTGCCGCAGCTGAGATGCTTGAGAAGTTCAACGTGCCGTACGAACTGAGCATCGTCTCGGCGCACCGCACGCCTGGTCGCATGTACGAGTACGCACAGTCGGCGTTCCGCCGTGGCCTCCAGGTGATCATCGCTGGTGCTGGTGGTGCGGCCCACTTGCCAGGCATGATCGCCGCGCTCACTCCTCTGCCCGTAGTCGGCGTGCCCGTCAAGACGAGCACGCTCAACGGCGAAGACTCGTTGCTGAGTATTGTGCAGATGCCGCGCGGCATCCCTGTGGCCACGGTGGCCATCGGCAACGCCACCAACGCTGGTCTCCTTGCCGTGCGTATCCTCGGCGGCAAATATTTGGACGCGATGGAGGCTTTCTTGGAGGCTCAGAAGACGGAGGTGGACGAGAAGATCGTCAAGATGGACCAGATTGGCTGGAAAGCGTACCTTAAGGCCATGAAGCACTAGGCAACGTGATGAGTCTCGCAGTGCAGGAAAGTGTACGTGATGTGATATAAGCAGAATAGAAAAACCAAAACGCCAACAGATATACTTCGCACAGAACCCTCACAGTAGTTCACAACCTTCCCATCAACATCCACGTCCCCCAGCCACCGTCAAACACGCCGTAGATGGGAAGATCGACAGCAAGTTCGTCGTGATCGACCAAACTAGCGCAAACCCACCAATCACCACAGCGGCAAGCCCACCGACAAAGCTCGTTGACGCGTGTTTTTTTAGTTCCTGAGTTTGCTGCTTCTGTCGCGGCAGCAGCACAAGCCAAGGGAGGGATAGCAACTTCATGAAGTATGCGATCAGAAACGTGTAGGTCACCTGCCACCGTACGTAGGTGGTGTCTTTCACGATATCATCAACGGAGACGTCAAACAACGCGTTCACGTTCTTCGAAATACATGATGCGAACGGGCTCGACAGGTTGGAAATGGTTGTGAGTAGGCCATAAACGGCGGCTTCGTTTCCCAGTTCTGCCATTTCGACAACAACGAACGTGGAGACAAGAAAGCTCATGGCCGCTGGCAGTTCTTCAAGAATAGGGGTCCCGAGCCAGAACCACTCGCTCCGCACAACATCCCAGATTGTCAACATTGACACGACGATGTCGATGCAAAGCACACTCACGAGAGTGGTCGAAATGACAGTTCTCCAGTTCCATTGGAGCCCGCGTTGTTTCGTGAAGTAAAGTGCGGTGCTGAAGACGACGAGGCCGACGACACTAAAGAGACTCTCATTGAGCGGTTGAACTTTGGCCCAGTACCGTTGGATCGGATCACTAGCTGTGACGGTAAACCCATCGAAGATACCGCTGAAGAATCGATAAGCCATGATCTGCAGCATAGCACCGTTCTGGAGTAACACCCACAGCTGCTTCATGTAACTACGTAGCGTTACAACGCCAATCACAGCGGGTTCGGTGATGAAGCAGATCGCGGCTGGAATCGCGAGTAAGCTGAGCACACAACAGATGAGCAAAAGCTGCCCCATTGAGAGCGACCAGGAGAAGCTACCGCCGTAATCCTCGCCGTTCAACCCGATCCCCACTAGCAGTGCGGAGCCAATCATAAACACACTTCGGACGAGATATATCGTCGACTGGATATTCCCTCGCACGTTTTGGGGCTCACGCTGAGCGAACTCAACAACAAGACCATCGGACGCAACGTCTGCTACCATGTAACCGCAGCTTGCAAGCATCATCATCACGATATAGAGCGCGCCACGTTTGGGCGCGTCCCAGTTCACTCGGTCTCGGAGTTGTTCCTTCGGTATCTTGGAGAGATCTTGGCCACGCAAAGAGCGATCAATGTAGAACGGATCTCCTTGCTTAGACGCGATCAGCACGAGAAGCATCGCTGAGCACAGCAGCCAACCGAGCACCATATACGCGCGCCGTCTCGAGCCAAAAATCGGGAAACAATCCGAGACAATGCCGATCAGTACTTTGGTGGACCATGGAAGCGTCAGCAGCACTCGGGCCGAGAGCGTCTGGTAGCCGTTCATCCGAAGGTAGTTATTAAGGAAGGGGTAGATGGTCCGAGGAAGTAATCCATAGAGAAGCCCAATCGCAGCGTACTGCACAAGCAATCCGATGTACTGGCGGCTGTACAGATTAGGCACGTCACCAACACGGAGGGCACCCCCGTCTGAATATTCGAGTGCATCAGAAACCTGGTCACGATCACCGCCAACATCTCTCTTGATTGCGTCCGGAGTTCTTGATGGGGCAGCTGGTGTTAATTGCTTGGGGGTCAAACACCCCGTGAAATGCAGATCCACGTTGTCCTCAAGCATCGTGCGGCTTTCATTGTCTGTGGAAAGCACGGATAGAGCAAGGGATGACCGGTCGAGCTGAGAGGCGCCATGCTGGAGATCTCGCTCCATCGCTTCTAAATCGTTGGGGGAGAAACCAACTTTGTGAAGCGCTGCAATCAGGATGGGCACGCCAACCGGCACACCTCGATTGCAGTCGGAGTGATGATCGAACTCCCCGTCCCCGACGTCGGTTCTCAGCTGCAGCCATCTATCTGGATCTGACAAATCAAAGCACCTTGGTCTCTCCATACCATTACTTCGACGGCAGTCGAGCAGGGTGCGAGGGAGGCAACCTCGCTCCTCCTCTTGTTGGTCGATTCGAGCTTGTAAAGGCATCAGTTGAGACAGGTGATTCAACAGAATTTCGACGCCTGGGATCCTTCAAAGAGCGCATCGGGGCACTGAATGCACCAGGAGACCTGATGCTATCCTTCTTTGAAAGTCCAGGCTTCCGAACGGTCGAACTTGCTGGGCGAGATGGTAAAGGCGACCGGTGGGTGGGAGTAGAGATATCGCTGAAGGCGGGTTCCTCATCGGGCTGCGGTCCGGACTTCCTCGATGAAGAAAAGGCTTCGAGTTTGCGCACAAGGGCCATCATTGACTCAGCTGATGGCACATCTGGATCAACTGGCAAATCAAATAGAATTGCCGTCCCCGCACAGTCTGAACGATGGGACACGTTCGATCTAGCCTCCCATATATCGTTGACCGAGCGTTGAGCTTCGTCTCGCGAGGGTGTGTTTGCAAGATGACTTGACGCGCACGTATCGTCCAGTGAGCTCTCCAAAGACAATGTCAGCGGGAGCGTCCGACTTCTAATGTCGTCACTTGTGTCGTGAGCCCGTTTGGTCTCTGTGTTTGAGCTCCAATGACCTGAAAATCCCGACTCCACTGATCCACATGATGCTGCCGAGCTGTCTTCAAACTTTTTCTCTAGCAAGTTTTCGAGCGCCTTGCATCTCTTCTTCAGCCGCGCGATTCGCTCATCTGTGGTAACTTCCTCGAACAATTCACCCTCAGTTTGGATGCCTTGGTCGACTTGCGTCGTGACGGGGACTTGAGCTTTGTTCTCCTCAGCCTCTGCTATTCTCGAACACCATTTTCGCTCGAGCTCGTCGATCTCTCTTCGAAATCGCTGACGCTGCTGTTCGAGATCCTGCTTGCGTCTGGCATTAGCCGTATCGAGTGTTTCTTGCAGCACACGAGAGTGCGTCGCCACGACGTCGTCCAATTTTGTTTGATGGACTTGCTGTGTCTGAAGTAGCTCCGCTTGCAAATGACTTCGGGTCTCTTCAAGTTGACCGATCTGCTCACGTTGCTGCGAATCGACTTTGCGGAGCTTGTCGACTTCGGAAAGAGCTTCTTGCGCTTGGCGCTCAGCAGCCTCTCGCTCCTGAACCATCTGCTCTAACTGACACCGCAAATCCTCTTCACGGGCTCTATACTCATAACTTGCATCTTTCAGTCGAATCAGCTCGCGCTCGAGCTGTTTTGACTGCTCAATAAGGAATTGTCGTTCTTTTCGCCAGTCTTCCTCCCTTTCACGCACGATTACATCAGTCTCTTCAGTCCTGTTGGTTGGTTTCGAAGTAGTGCGGTTATGTGTCTGTGTACTCATGCCGTCTTTAGCCTACAAAGCAATCTGTCAGGACGATCAGCCCCGCACGCACCTCAAAATCACTCTCACCCACCGCTCTGCACTCGGCTTCTAATACTTCCACACGCCTCTTGTACCTTGCTCGCTGGGTCTTCATCTCTTCAAGCGACTCGTCGACTACTTGGCGGAGTCGTTGTTGGTGAAGATCCTGGATCTGCATGACGATTTTCTCGAAGTACTCGACGTACCTCGTTGTCGTCTCCCGCGTCGCCGTTGCGAGGCATGCGACCGCGCGCTCGAGATCAAGCAGTCGCTCGGCAGTGGACTCGCTGACGAGCGTCTTGAGACTCCCGCCGACGTGCCAGCTTGCGATCGACTCGGTCTCAGCTCCTGCTAACTTGGACGGGAAGCTCACGGGCCGGTCGAGTTGCGACTGCAGTGGGTACTTGAGCGGGAGCTGCGTCGTGTCGCCATGGAAGCTGGTCGTGAGCACCTCCATCTTCTGCGTGATCAGATGCAGCCACTGGCGCAGCGCATCGTCGTTGAATGTCACGTCTGTCTGCACAGCCATGTCGAATCGCAGCGCGGCTCTGTCCGCTGAGGGAGACGTCGCCCGCGGGGGCACCGCCGCCTCGGTCGTGGCCTGCCACTGCTGCTGGAACTCGCGCAGCTGCTCGCGCACGCTCTCGAGCTGCGTCGCGATGGCCGTCGTCTGCTCGCTGGCGGCCGCCTCCTGGCGCTCCTTGGCGAAGCGCAAGTGGAGAGCGCGCAGGTCGGCGACTTGCATGGGCAGCAGGCGCGTCGCCGTGACCGACGTCGTCGAGGCCATGGGCGGCGAGCGCGGCACGCGCAGCGGCGCGGCGCTGCTGGCGTCGCTCTCGGCGTCCGAGTCGCGCGCGCAGCCCTCGGAGAGCGCCTCCCAGTCGGGCAGGCGCCACGAGGCCTCGTCGTGGAAGGCCTCCCGCCGCGCCATGGTTCCTCGCGTTTGAACTGGAGAAAATGAGCGGGATCTTGTATGGAAAGTATCGGATTGGATGAAAAGATATATTAATGACCAATGAAAGATTATATTTTTCAATTTAAACCAATCAAATCGCGTGTTTTGGACGAGTACCCCATCCAGAAAAACCCCAGAGCGACACCGGTGAGCTCCTCAGGAGGCACGGACGAAAATGACGAATGCTTCGTCGTGACGCAAGATTCGTCGGCGCGTCATCGGCCGCTGCGCTCGCCCGTGCGATCACAGGCGCGGCAACTTCAAGATGCAGCGTCGCCGCCGCAATAGGCGCACGCGAGCCGACCTCACTTTGCAATTTCGCTCGCTTCTCTCCAGTTGGCCATGACCCAGCAAGTGCGCTTCCCGGACGACTTCCAGTGGGGCGTCGCCACGGCCTCGTACCAGATCGAGGGCGCGGTGAACGAAGGCGGACGCGGCGCGTCCATATGGGACGCATTCTCCCACACGCCGGGCAAGACGGCCAACGGCGACACGGGTGACGTCGCGTGCGACCACTACCACCGGTACAAGGAGGACGTGCAACTCATGAAGAACTTGGGGCTCAAGCATTACCGCCTTTCGTTCGCATGGTCGCGCATCCTGCCGACCGGCGTAGGCGCCGTGAACGAGGAAGGCGTGCAGTTCTACGACAACCTCATCAACGAGCTACTTGCCAACGGCATAGAGCCCATGGTGACTCTGTTCCACTGGGATCTACCCTTAGCGCTGCAGCTCGAGTACGACGGCTGGCTCGGTGGGGAGTTCATTCAGGATGCGTTCGCGCAGTATGCTCGCGTTTGCTTCGAGCGCTTCGGAGATCGTGTCAAGACGTGGCTCACGCTCAACGAGCCTTACTGTTGTACGCTCATGGCTTACGGTTGGGGCGAGATGGCGCCTGGCCGCTCGCACAACGCGCACATCGAGCCTTACGTTGCTACACACAACATCCTTCTCGCCCATGCTAAGGCTATCGAGGTCTATCGGACTGACTTCAAGGCAGTCCAGGGCGGTAAGATTGGCATCACGATCCCAGCTGACTGGCGAGAACCTGCACCGTCAGACGACCCGGAGGAATTCAAGTGCAACCAAGAGGCTGCCACGCGTGCTCTTCTATTTGGCTTCTGCTGGTTTGCTGACCCTGTGTACTTTGGGGACTACCCTGAGATCATGAAGCAGCGCGTGGGTGAGCGGCTTCCTAGGTTCACTGAAGCCGAGAAGGAGCTGCTAAAGGGTAGCAGCGACTTCTTCGGCTTGAACCACTACTGCACCAATTACACGTCGCCTACACCTGAGTATCTCAGTGGTGCCAAGCCCGAAGGTAAAGGCAGCTTCGAGTTCGATGAGGGCGTCAAGCTATCCGAGGACCCGAACTGGACTCGCACTGACATGGATGCCAACGTTGTGCCCTGGGGATTTGAGAAATTGCTACTCTTTATCCACAAACGGTACTACCCACCCGGTGGTATCTATATCACTGAAAATGGTTGCTCATGGTCGGGAACGACGAAGGAAGAGTCACTGAACGATGACTTTCGCATCGCGTACTACAAGGATTATATCATACATGTCCACAAAGCCATGCAACAGGGCGTCGACGTGCGTGCCTACTATGCCTGGTCGCTCATGGACAACTTCGAGTGGGCCCTTGGATACTCGAAGCGCTTTGGCCTCCACTACGTCGACTACAAGACCCAGGAGCGCACTCCGAAGAAGTCAGCCTACTGGTACAAGCAGCTGATCAACTCAAACGTTGTCCCACAGTAGGCAAATGGGAGCTCACCTCGGGGTATTGTTGTGGTTCTTCTTACCGGTACTCAAAAATCGATCATTTGCGTTGACGGCATTGAACTGTCCGTTGTTTGTATGTGGGACAGGACGCAGGTAGAAGCCGTTGGTGCGATTCTCGAGTCCCGTGTGCAATCAATCCTGCCAGTTGGCAATCGTTGACGTCCATTACCATGGTGATCTCCCCCGGAGCCCATATAGCCAAGACGCCGACAACACCGATCGGCCGACTGCTGCTGTCCGTGGAGATGGTCAAGCCGTTCGCGCAGAGTGGCGCTGAGGCCCAGTCGCACGCATGGAACCGAGTGCGTGACGCTGTTTGGGGTGCGCGCGAGAACAAGTTCGACGTTCGGAAGCGGTTCTTCGAGATGGTCGACAAGTGTCCCACCGACGCTTGTGTCTTCAGCAAAAAAGACGCGGCTAAGTTCCAACTTTTGGCCAAGCTGGCCGACGAGGTGAAGCGCTGCGAGCGCGACTGCCCGCGTATCCAAGAGGCCCACAGCGTGGTGGAGATACGTGCCACGCGCTCTTCTACTCGAGAGCAGAAGAACAAGCGCAAACGAGAGAACGAGCAGAGTCAAGAGACAGCCGAAACGGATCGAGTACGCCAACAGACAACCAAGCACTACACCACGACAAGAGGCCGCTGGACTGTCGATCCTGCGAGCGATGAGGTCTTCATCGATCTCGTTGCTGAACTGAAACCCCACTTGGAGATAGACAGCACGCGGAGCGCGCACCTCTGGGACTGCATTGGCGAGCGACTCGTGGGCAAGCCGTGGCGACGTTCGCTCAAGACTCAAAGCCTGAAACTGCGCTTCCAGTACTTGATGCGCGTGCTCGAAGACACGACGCATCCCGAGCACAAACGACTCAATCGTAGTCTGCGCATGAAGCTCTCAGAGTACCGCGACCAACTGACGCAACATCGAGACAACGCGAGCGAAAACGAAGTGAAAACCCCGGACATCAGTCCTGCTACCAAAGGATCAACGGACCCCCCACAAGAACTGCTACCCGATGCTTCCGAGAGTGCGAAGCAGAGCGACAAAGTGCAGCGTCCTACGGCCATCACTTGCGCGGAGGAGACCCACTCGACGGTCGGCGAGCCCAAGTCGTCCGAGAAGGACGGGGCGAATCCCAAGAACAAACCAGTTGGGCTTATTCTTCCTCGGAAAGCAGCAGATCGACGCAAGCACGCCACGACGCACGAACGCGACTTCCGAGGACGTATGGACCAGCTTACGACGAAACCCAAGGACGACGAAGACATCAAAGGTCTTTCCTCTAGTGATAAGCAGGCTCTTCACGAGTCATTCGTCGATTTACTCTCGCGCATGGACCGCAACCTACACAAGGAGGCCACGCAGCGCATGCAGCTACTGGCGCTCGTTGTTCAGAGTGTGCAGACGACTCTTGACGATCACTAGGTTGACAATGACTTTTGCATTATTGTTTCGCGGTGTGAAAAATAATCGAATGACGTAACACGAAGTACGCTCTTTTCGGTTCTCCTGCCGCTGACCTCGATTAAGCCTGCTCAGCCATGAGTGACTGCGAGGCCTCATCAACGCTGGCACGTTCGTCACGCTTACGCTCCAGGAAGGCGTGCCACTTCTGGTGGCCACCACCGTGGTGGTACCAGTGGAGCGACCAAATAAAGGCAGTGAGAGAGGCCGTCGCGAGCAGGTAGCCGAAGATCTGGACGCCCAAAGAGGATGCCGTACACAAGTACACCAGTCCGAGCAAGATCCCCGGAGCCACGAGGAAGAGCAGCACGAGGAAGAGTACGGCTGACATGGTCCAGCACGCACTGAAGTAAGCCAGGGCCGTGGCCCAGTCGTAGATGGGCTTGCGGGTGAGGGGAATCGGATAGAAGAGGAAGATCCCGAAGAGATTGAACCAGAAGTGTACGAGGGCAATCGCAACCGAATCTGCCATGCCCGTGACCATAGAAGCAATGAGCGCCGTGCCCGTCGTACCTAAGTTGGCGCCGATAACGATGGGATACACCTGCTCAAGTGTGATGACACCGAGCCCCGCGAGGGGTGTGAGCGTTGACGTCACAACTGTCGACGAGTGGACGGCGAACGTGATGGCCGTGCCAGCGAGGATGTTGACGTAGCCGTTGTACGCCAGTACTTTGCCAAGTAACTCTTTGGTCGGTCCCAGCAGCACCATCGCGAGCATCTTGACGAGCGTCAGCAGCGCACAGACGAGCACGCAGAAGCCAACGACCACGACGATCGCACCAATGGCTCCGTCGCCAAGACCGGAGCCCATGAACACGCCATCCTTGACGAAGCTTTGGCCCGGCTCGCAGCGGAGCTCGCCCGTGGCGACTTTGTAGATTGCCTTCTTGTCGACGCTCAGCACCTGTGCCGTGAGAGGATTCACGAGCGCGTCTACAGGGCTCTTAAATTCGCCGCCGTTGGCCTTTGCGTGGGACATGGCTACCGAGAGCCGCTTGAGCGGGTGGAAGAGGATCTCGAGCGGGAAGAGCACGATCACAGACCAAATGTTGTACATGTCGTGCACGGTCGCAGCCGCCATGGCGCGCTGGAAGCTCGCGCGGTCGCCCACCTGGCCGAACGCCACCATGATGCAAGTCACACAGGTGCCAACGTTGGCGCCCATGATAACGTAGACGCCCTGGCGGATGGTCATGCCGCCTGACCCGACCAGCGCCACAATAATGGATGTGACTGTGCCTGACGAGTGGAGTAGAGCGGTTGCGACCGTGCCGACCATGAGCCCAGCCACCGGGTTGTCCGCGAAGGCGAACGCTCCTTTCGTGTCGCAGCCGAGCGCGAGTGTGAAGCCGTCGCCGATGAGCTTGATCGCCACCATGAAGAAGTAGAGCGCAAGCATCGACAGCACTGAGTACACGACGGCCGACATCAGAGACGTCCGCGGCGAGCTTCGCTGTTCCGACTTGGCATCTTGATCATGAGACGGAGCGATCTCCACGGATTCGAGCTCCTGCAGCATCGTAGAGATAGCGAGAAACCCGCTATGTTTTCGAGGGCTCGATTCGATTGTGGCCGTCTTGAGATGAGTCCATCTTCATTTTCACGACCAAGGACTAGCATCCATCCTTGTCTACATGCATTCGAAGGGAACGCAATACATCTAACTATAGAGCCAATCTGACCCCTGACTACCCAGGGTCTTGGGACTCTCTTGTCTTGGCTATGAGAACGAATCTCACCACTCTCCTCAGAACTCGCGGGCGTATCTAAATCTTCATCGCGGGATCATGTTCTTGCAGACGAGCTCTCGATACCAGTACGCCGACTTCTTGGGCACGCGCTGCTGGGTCTCAAAGTCCACCCACACGAGGCCGAAGCGCTGCGAGTAGCCGAGACACCACTCGAAGTTGTCCAGAAGCGACCATGCGAAGTACCCGCGCACGTCGGCGCCTTGCTGCATGGCCCTGTGCATATGCGTGATGTAGGCCTGGTGGAAGTCGATACGAAAGTCGTCGTTCATTGCGGCCACTCGCTCTTCGTCGAACCACGAGCACCCGTTCTCCGTGACGAGGATGCCGCCTGGTGGGTTGTACCTTCGCTGCACCCAGAGCAACAACCTCTCGAATCCCCACGGCACGACGCTGTTACCCATGGCCGTACGAGCCCACGTCGGGTCGTCCGACAACGTCACGCCTTCATCGTACACATAGCTATCGTACTCAGTCTCGGCATTGCCTAGGAACTCCGGCGACGGCTCTGCGTACTTGGAGCTGTAGTGATTGAGACTGAAGAAGTCGGTGCTGCCCTTAAGCAATTTCTTCTCGTCCTCCGTGAACTCGGGAAGCCGACGACCGACCCGCTGCTTCATGATCTCAGGGTAGTCACCGAAGTAGACCGGGTCAGCGAACCAGCCCAGGAAGAAGAGCAGTCCTCGCTCGGCTGCCTCCTGGTTGCGTTTGAACTCTTGTGGGTCGAGTGAGGCCACAGGCTCGCGCCACTCGCCCACGAGCGCGATGCCGATCTGGCCTCCCTGCGTCGGCTTGAACTCACGTCGGTAGAGATCGACAGCCTTGGCGTGCGCGAGGAGGAGGTTGTGGGCTGCGATGTAGGGCTCCGTATCTGGGTGGTGGCGGCGGCCCGGGGCTAGCACGCCGTAGACGTGGCTGAAGAGCGAGCTCGCGATGGGCTCGTTGAACGTGAGCCACGTCTTGACGCGGTCGCCGAAGCGCTCGAAGCACACGCGCGCAAAGGCCACGAACGCGCTCTGGATGAAGATGCCACCGAGCCAGCCGTCGAACTCGGTCTGCAGCGCGAGCGGCAGGTCCCAGTGGTAGAGCGTGGCCACGGGCGTGATGCCCTTGGCCAGCAGCTCGTTGATGAGGTTGTCATAGAACTGGACGCCCTGCTCGTTCACAGCGCCGATGCCTGCCGGGATGATGCGCGGCCAGGCGATGGAGAAGCGGTAGTGCTGCACGCCGAGAGTCGTGAGCAGCCGCACGTCCTCCTTGAAGCGGTGGTAGTGGTCGCACGCCACGTCGCCCGTGGCGCCGTCCATGGTCTTGCCGGCCGTGTGCGCGAAGGCGTCCCAGATGGACGCGCCGCGGCCTCCTTCGCGCGCCGCACCCTCGATCTGGTAGGCGGACGTGGAGACGCCCCACGCGAAGCCGTCCGGGAAGCGCACGGCGGCGCCGTCGGCGGCCACGAGCGGCGCGGCCGCCGCGTTGAGGCGCTCGACGTCGGCGCGCCGCGGCAGTCCGCCCCACGCCGAGTAGTCGAAGCCGTCGTCCGCCATGCGCGACAAGATGCCGAGTGGCCTCCAAGCAGCGCGCCGGCAGCGCTGCATAATCGCCACGACGGAGGAGCTCGGCGTTGACGCGCACCCATCTTCCCTCGACGCGCTGATTGGCCTGCAGAATATTTCGCCTTCCGCGTAATCCACGCAACTTCAATGCGGAGCCATGATGCGCACGTGGACGCTGAGCCACTTGTCGTGACCAGCGTGTGGCGACGCGACGTTCTGATCTGATCTCCGTCCCTTTCATTCCATCCAACACACGCACAGGCTACGAGCGACAAGTCTCGGATCCATCTCCTCTTCCCGCCCCAACCACGCACCCACGCACCCACCAACCCAACAAACTCCTACAACGCAAGCGCGTTCGCCTTGATCACCTCGCTGAAAAAGCGCGCAGACTTCTTCGCCACGCGCTCCTGGGTCACATAGTCCACCCAGTGAAGACCGAAGCGCTTCGAGTACCCGAACGCCCACTCGTAGTTGTCGATGAAAGACCATGCATAGTACCCTCGCACGTCGGCGCCTTGCTGGATCGCCCTGTGCACCGCCGCGATGTACTGCTTGTAAAAGTCGACGCGGAAGTCGTCGTTCAGCGCCTCTTCCTTGGTCGTGTCTGGCCACGCGCACCCATTCTCCGTCACGATAATACCTCCTTGAGGATGGTACCGCTCGTGGATCCACAGAAGTAGCTTCTCGAAGCCGTGCGGCACCACGGCCCAGCCCATGTCGGTGACCGCCCACGACTCGTCCAGCGACACCTCGACGCCGGCGTCGTGGTCGATGCTGCCCTTGCCTTCGGCTGCAGCGCCGCTGAGGAACGCTTCGGTTGCGGCTACGAGCTGTGTGCTGTACGAGTTGACACCGAGGAAGTCGCTGCTATTGAGCAGGAGTTTCTTTTCTTCGTCGGTGAAGGTAGGGAGTCGATCGCCTGCACGCTGGCGGATGATGTCGGGGTAGTCACCTTTGTAGATCGGGTCGGCGAACCAGCCGAAGAAGTACAGCAGTGCACGCTCAGCGGCCTCTTGGTTTTGTTTGAATACTTGCGGGTCGTCGGAGGGCTTTGGAAGCATGAAATCGCTGTTGAGCGTAATACCGATCTTGCCACGCTGAATAGCTTGGAATTCGCGACGGTAGATGTCCACGGCCTTAGCATGCGCCAGAAGCAGGTTATGGGCAGCTACATAGGGTTCAGTATGGCTATTGTGGCGGCGCCCAGGGGCATGAACACCCCATCCATACCCCAGCAAAGCCGAGCACCAGGGCTCGTTCAGTGTCAGCCACTTCTTCACGCGAGTCCCAAAGCGTTCGAAACACACGCGCGCGTACTCAGCGAACGCGTCCTGGATGAACGTTCCGCCCAACCAGCCATCATACTCCACCTGCAACGCCAGCGGCAAGTCCCAGTGGTACAACGTCACGATCGGCTCGATACCGTTGGCCAGCAGCTCGTCGATGAGGTCGCTGTAGAACTCGACGCCGTCGAGGTTGACCGGGCCGACGCCCGCCGGGATGATGCGCGGCCAGGCGATGGAGAAGCGGTAGTGCTTGAGCCCGAGGTTCTTCATGAGCTGCACGTCTTCTTTGTATCGGTGGTAGTGGTCGCACGCGACGGCGCCCGTGTCGCCGTTCACGACCTTGCCGGGCGTGCGCGCGAAGGCGTCCCAGATGGAGTCTGCGCGTCCGCCTTCGTTGACGGCGCCCTCGATCTGGTACGAGGCGGTGGCGGACCCCCACTCGAAGCCCTCGGGGAAGTGGAGCGAGGAGGCCATGGCGGTCGTCGTGCGGCTTGGCGAGTGAGGGCGGACTGAAGTGCGGATACACCCTCACCCATTCTAATCCTTCGGGAGCTGCTGATGAGTTGAAGATGAGCTATTGGTGGCGCAGAATGTTCCCGCGCTGGTGCCACCGATTGGATTGAATCGGTTTGATTGGATGAAAATAGCGCTCGATGGTCATGGAGATCCTGAGCTCCATGGTGGAGTTGCCATGGTCGTGTACGATTGCAAGCCTCTCACTGAGCCAATGCTTCATCTTGGCTCGATAGAGGACATTTCCACACGTAACCAACGCGCTGCACCGACTCTTAGCCGCTGAGGAGTTTCTTGTGCCTTTGCGCGAGTGACTCGCTCTTCTGTTTGCACGGACTCATCAAAGACTGATCGTTCGCGGCGCTCGCCCATTCGGCTGCTCGTGCACGTTGCTGACATTGGCCACAAGCGAATCGCACTGCGTCTCCACCACATGAGGAACTTCCAGCGCTCAAGTCTCATCAACCGTGGGCCCTGTCTCTGCCCCGATTATGCGGGAACTTCAACTTGGAGAGGTCTTCGGGTCCGAGTCTTAGCCGAAGACCATTGCCCGACACTCTTGGACAGCTACTCGACCAAGAGCTCATTCGCCGATTTCCTGCGCGCCCACCAAGACTCAGCCCTCCACTATGGCTCAAGACGATTCCAAGGCGCCGACCAAGAACATCTGGGGCGGCCTCCCGAAGAAGGACGAGCAGATCCGCCACAACAACTCGCCCGAGGCTCGCGCCGTACTGGCTGTCGACAATGAAGTCCGCACATTTCCAGAAGGCTTCCAGTGGGGCGTCGCCACAGCCTCGTACCAGATTGAGGGCGCCGTCCACGAGGGTGGACGCAGTGCGTCCATCTGGGATGCGTTCTCGCACACGCCAGGCAAGGTCTTGGGTGGGCACAACGGTGACGTGGCGTGTGACCACTACCACCGTTACAAGGAGGACGTGCAGCTCATCAAAAGCCTCGGTCTCAAGCAATACCGTCTCTCCATCGCTTGGCCCCGGATCCTTCCGGCTGGCACGGGTCCAGTGAACGAGGAAGGAGTCGCGTTCTACAGCAACCTCATCGACGAACTTTTGGCGAATGGTATTGAGCCCATGGTCACACTCTACCACTGGGATCTGCCCCTCTCGCTCCAGCTCGAGTTCGACGGTTGGCTTGGGGGCGAGGTAGTTCAAGAAGCGTACCTTCAGTACGCCCGTGTATGCTTCGAGCGATTCGGCGATCGCGTCAAGAAGTGGCTCACGTTCAACGAGCCTGTAGCGAGCACGCTCTACTCCTACGTTTACGGCGTGTTGGCTCCGGGCCGCCGCCACAACCCGCACACGGAGGCTTACATCGCGGCCCACAACATCCTTCTTGCTCATGCCAAGGCAGTCGACATCTACCGCCGTGATTTCAAGCCGACTCAAGGGGGGCAGATCGGTATCACGCTTGTCGGTGAGTGGCGAGAAGCCAAGCCATCGGATGACCCGCAGGAATTTAAGCGCAATCAAGAAGCGGCTGAACGAGCTGTACTGTTCTTCCTGGGCTGGTTCGCCGACCCTGTTTACCTCGGTGACTACCCAGAGATCATCAAGCAGCGCGCCGGTGACTGCTTGCCCAAGTTCACGGAGGACGAGAAGAAGCTACTCAAGGGCAGCAGTGACTTCTTCGGCCTCAACCACTACAGCACCAAGTACGCCGAGCCGACGCCCGAGTTCCTGAGCGGCAAACCAGCCGAGGGCAAAGGGAGCCTAATCTACGATGAGGGAGTGATTCTCACGGACGATCCATCATGGCCCCGCACGGCCATGGGGTCGACCTCGGTGCCGTGGGGCTTCGAGCGCCTCATTCTCTGGGTGCAGCGCCGCTACAACCCGGCCGGGGGCATCTTCATCACTGAGAGCGGCTGCTCATGGTTCGATGACAGCAAGGAGGAAGCCCAGAACGACCAATACCGCGTCGACTACTACCGCGCGTACATCTCGCACATGCACAAGGCCATCCAGCAGGGCGCCGACGTGCGAGGGTACTACGCGTGGTCGCTCATGGACAACTTCGAGTGGTGTCTCGGCTACTCGCAGCGCTTCGGCCTCGTGTGGGTGGACTACGAGACCCAGGAGCGCGTGCCCAAGAAGTCGGCGCGCTGGTACAGCGAGCTCGTGAGCAAGAACACGGTGCCTCCGCAGTGATGTTGAAGTGGCCCAAGTCACAGAATATGTGCGAACGCGGCGCAATTTGTGTCGTCGTATTTTACAACCCGCAGAAAAACAAAATAAGACACACACAAAATATATGGAATCACAGTTTATGCCAGTGATTAGGGTTTGTACTGTCTCAAAGAAGTATTCTGGACGGTTGGACCGGCGTGTGGCGCGCTCCACTTTTACCGACGGCTAAGAAGCGCTTTTTGCCGAACTGGCCGGGAAATAGAAACGTTCTGGTGAGGCATCTTCAACACGGGCCTCCCCAGAACGACCCCCGACGCGTCGCTGCCATGACGCGCCACCACCACCGCGCCAAGGCCGCGCGCGCGCTCAACCCGCACATGCGGCGCAAGCTCTCGGAGGTGCGTGGGCCGGCGCGCCGTCTGGTCTGCGGGCCTTTGGTCTCTGACGTGGCTCGCTCTGCAGGAAGGACGCCGCCTGCTGCGCCACGCGCTCTCGCACGACGTCGACGACGGCAGCGTCATGGGCACCATGGGCGACGGCAACTCGGTGGACCTCAGCGTCGTCTCCAACAAGGGCGACGTCTCGGCCGACTCGGATCTCGAGAGCTTTCCCGAGTGGCAGCAGCCCGAGGACGGCGTCACCACGGTGATCGCCGGCAAGAAACCCAAGAAGCGCCATGGCGCGGCGCACAAGCTGAGGGACCAGTACGATGAGGACACGCACGATGTCCTGGACGACGCTATGGAGCAGCTCACGGAGAAGCGCGACACGACCAAGATCCAGGCGCTGCAGAAGATCCTGCAAGTGCTGTGCAGTAGCGTGCTGAGCGACCGCATCCAAGGAACAAAGATGGCGCTCGCTTCGCAGCTTCTAGCAACGCTGAAGAAGCGCATGAAAGACTCGGGCGCGCTGTCCCTACGCGCTCTGAGCGTGCTGGCAATCACGATCGGCCCAGATGAGCAAGCATTTTACGACGCGATCCGCCAAACTCTGCATCGTCTCGTCACCGACGAGTCCAACGAGCCTGCTCTTCGCGTAGAAGCAGCGTATGCACTCAGCATTGCGTGCTACGTCTGTTGCCGCGAGGACTCCCAGCGATGGGAAGTGCTCGAAGCACTGGGCTCCCTCTTGGTCGCTGCGAGAGACGCCGATGACAATGGGGACGTGGAGGACGAGTTCACTGAGGAGCTGCTTGTCGCGCTGATTGAGTGCTGGGCGTTCCTGGTGAGTGGGTTCCATCCGTCGATTGTGGTTCCCAAGATTGAGGATCCCGACGAAATACTATTCGAACATGTGGAAGCTTTGGCGGGGTTTGTTCGTGAAGGTATGAATCCTGCTATCCGATCTGCCTCATGTGAGGCCCTCGCCCTGCTTGTCCAAGACAAGTATATTGTCGGCAAGTCACTCTGGACGTACGCAATGGAAGAAACGACGAGCCCGTTGGGCGGTCTCGAATCCAAGATTGAGCGGTACATGCGAGAAACTGCGAAGAGCATCGGAAAGAAGAATCGTAAAACCCAACGTTCGATGCTGAAAGAAGTATTGGAAACCTTGCGCACGGGCGAGGGGCCACACAAGGACCTTCAGAACGACGGAGAAACTCTCTCAGTGTCGACCTGGAGCCGATTTTTTCAGGCGAATGTGTTTCGTCGCGCATTGCAGACGGGTTTCCAGGTGAGTTTACCATCGCCATAGCTTTGTGTTTCGCTTTGCCTGACATCTGTGCATCTAGGTCCATCTCGTCGAGAACGCAGTGCTGCGGGATGTCTTCGAAGTCACCGAAAACGCCAACGCGAAAGTCAGTATGATCTCTACAGTACGGCGTCGCGCTGACCATCGCTCCAAGGCCATCAGCAAGCGCAACGACATATCCCGCAAAGACGCCAAGCAAAACGCCTTTCTCTTTGAAGATTAGCGAGGATAGTTCTCGCAGTCCATCGGGAAGTATCACCAACTGAACGAAGAAGTAGTTGCAATGATGAATGAAATACACAAACAGGTTCAAGCTTATCACACTTTGATTCACCATCGCTGATGGAACGGCAGTGAGACTCACTGAATATGTCAGTGGATTTAGTTTCCGCCGAGAAGCTGGCGAAGCGCGTCTTGCTCTTCCTTGGAACCGGCGGCGAGGATCTGTCGGTTGTCGAAGATCTTGATCACCTCGCCCGTCTTGGTGAACTGGACGATGAGATACACGTACTCGCCCTTCTTCATATCATGGTTCACTTCGGCGAACACGTACGCATGGCCTGTCGGGCCCTTGATGTTGTACTTGATACTACAAAAACGAACCCGTCGGTGAGCCCAGGGGTTCACCCAGCAGGTCATTGGCACGAGCTACGCACCGGAGACGCGGGTTGCCATCCTTGTCCTTGAGGTTGACGTGCTCGACGCGGTTTCGTCGGCCCTCACGGTGGCCACCGTGGTCATGGCCGTAGCCGTGGATCGGCATGCCGAGACGCGAGGTCACGTCGGTGTTCTCCGAGACAATGTCGAGCGACTCGCCAAAGAGGCCGTTCGGGCTCATGCGGCTGGCAAGAGACTTCTGTGTTAGTGTTTTGTCGCGGCAATCCACACTCGAGCGCAGCGAACGTACTTGGGCATGAGCTCACGAATGAGGAAGTAGCAGCCGGCGGCGCCGAGACCGAGCAGGCCGATCCAGAAGCCGCCCTGCGCGGTCGCGGTCACCTTCTCGTACGGCGTGAGCACGAGCGCGTCCTGCGGACGTCCGGCCTCGGCCGACTCTCCGGCCGGCGGCTGCACACGGAGAGAACCGTGAGGTCGGCAGCAAAGCCACGACGCGTCTTGCTCACCTTCTCGGCCGCGAGGCGCGCGCGCGAGGTCGAGACGGCGCGGCAGTTGGCCGGGCGACGCGCCAGCAGAGCGACAGGGCGCTGGGCGCGCGGGGCCGGCGGCGCGGCGCGGCGCGCGAGCGAGCGGAGCAGCGAGGGCCCACGGGGCATCATCTCGGATCGGGCACCACTGGAAATGGCCACGGCTTGAGGTTCTGTGGTTAGAATTGATAGAAACTTTCCACAAGAGTTTCTAATTAAGGGCGATTTCTAAGTACTAATGAGTATTGTATTCGGCTAGCTCAAATGGTGCTTGGAGGAGGCTGGGGTTATCCGCCACCGACTGCACGCACTTTTGCGCCACCGACTGGGATATTTGAAGTTGGCTCCTTGAAGCACTGGCGTGGGGATTTGCAGCTCGATGGGCCTGGAGCCCTTCTTCAGCGGCGCCGTCGCGTGGTGGAGAGGGGCGAACTGTACTGCAGATGCACACAGCATGCTGCACTGTGCGAGATCGACCGACGCCCGCCTTCTTTCTCCGAAGAGTTTGCTTCCGATCTGTCGACGACAGGCTGCAATACCTACTTATCGTAAAGAATCTTTGGTTTTAGTCAGTTGTTTCGTCACCTCCAACTGCCGCGTGACAAGCGTGCATAAGCATTTGGGATGCTGCCTCAGTGGCTTACGCCCGTGAAAATTTCCCGCCGCCCAAGAGACCGTGCGTGCGCCTTCGCCTTCCGGAGACACCGCCGCCTCGTCGGACACGAAGGCACCAGACGTCGCCTCCGCTGCGCCACGCAACCAGCGCATCATTTCCAGCCTTCCGAGACGAAATTTTCGATCGAGGTCTCCTGATACGTATCCGGATTTTCGGCCAATCCCTGTCCAAGTCGCTCTCTGGTCGGTGGCACTAGTGTGTTACGAACCTGTTGCAATTGGAAGATGGATCTCAGTCCTCCCTTCAACACACGTCGCAGCATTGTCACCCGCCCGTGGCTCCTCGGCGGCAGCCTCCTCTTCCCACGTCTCCGAGGCTCACTCGCGAATCCTCTCGCCCGCACGCACACCAAGACTCGATGGCCCACGAACTGCGCTTCCCCGACGGCTTCATCTGGGGCACGGCCACGGCCTCGTACCAGATCGAGGGCGCCACCGACGAGGGCGGCCGCAGCGACTGCATCTGGGACGCCTTCGCGCGCACGCCCGGCAAGGTCGTCAACATGGACACGGGCGCCGTGGCCGTGGACCACTACCACCGCTACAAGGAAGACGTGCAGCTCATGAAGAACATGGGGCTCAAGTACTACCGCCTCTCGCTCGCGTGGCCGCGCATCATCCCCGGCGGCATCGGCGACGTGAACGAGGAAGGCGTCAAGTTCTACAACAACCTCATCGACGAGCTCAAGGCCAACGGCATCGAGCCGCTCGTGACGCTCTACCACTGGGACCTGCCGCTCTCGCTGCAGGTCGAGTACGACGGCTGGTGCGGCGGCGATTTCATCCAGGACGCGTTCGCCAAGTACGCGCGCGTCTGCTTCGAGCGCTTCGGCGACCGCGTCAAGCACTGGCTCACGCTCAACGAGCCCTGGTGCTCGGCGCTGCTGGGCTACGGCTGGGGCATCCACGCGCCGGGTCGCAAGGCCAAGGGCGAGACCGAGGCCTACCTCGCAGCCCACAACCTGCTGCTGGCCCATGCCAAGGCCGTCGACATCTACCGCAAGGACTTCAAGGCGGCGCAGGGCGGCCGCATCGGCATCACGCTCAACTGCGATTGGCGCGAGCCCAAGCCGTCGGACGACCCGCAGGAGCAGAAGCGCAACCAGGAGGCGGCCGAGCGATCGCTGCAGTTCAACCTCGGCTGGTACGCCGACCCCGTTTACTTTGGCGACTACCCTGAAGTCATGAAGCAGCGCGTGGGAGACCGCCTGCCCACGTTCACAGACGACGAGAAGAAGCTACTCAAGGGCAGCAGCGACTTCTTTGGCCTCAACCATTACGGCACGGGCTACACAGAGCCCTCGAAGGAATTTTTGAGCGGCGAACCTCCCAAGGATAAGGGCGGCTTCCACCACGACGAAGGCATCATCCTCACGGCCGACGATGCGTGGCCACGTACGGACATGGGCTGGAACGCCGTCCCGTGGGGCTTTGAGAAGCTGCTGCTCTGGATCCAAAAGCGCTACAACCCGCCAAACGGCATTCTCGTGACTGAGAACGGCACGGCGTGGCCCGACCGCACGAAGGAGGAGGCCCAGAACGACGACTTCCGCGTGGACTTCTACAGGGGCTACATCTCCCACATGCACAAAGCCATCCAGCAGGGCGCCGATGTGCGTGGTTACTTTGCCTGGTCGTTCGTGGACAACTACGAGTGGGCCGAGGGCTACGGAAAGCGCTTCGGATTGCACTGGGTCGACTACAAGACCCAGGAACGCGTGCCCAAGAAGTCGGCGCTTTGGTTCGGCGAGGTCATCCGCACCAACGTGGTCCACGCCTAAGTTGTCTGGTCAATGCGTCGACTGCAGATGCCTCCTCGTCCAACTCTCCACTTGGTATCTTTTTGGTACAAATGTAGCTCTCTCTCTCTCTCTCTAGCCATTGTGATCCTCTGAAACAAATATAGTGCGACGTGTGACTTGCCATCTTATCCCCTTTCTCTCACTCTCCACCGTGGCTCTATGCAGCCGCTCTTCGTCTCTGCGTTGCTGCCGTCGTCGCAGGCGTTCGTTGCCCCATCGTGACGCAATGGCCGACAAGCCGTCCCGAGACGGCGGCTTCAGCGACCCGTCCTTCGTGACCGTCGGAGACCCGTACGCGCAGGACAGGTCCAAGCCGCGTGGGCTCGGTGGAGACCACAAGCCCTTCCTGACATGTCCACCCAAGAAGGGTCAGATGGGGCCCACCTTCGGCCCAGGCTTTCGCAAGTTCGACGGCCTCCAGGGCGAGTACGTTGAGCAGTACAAGGTCGAGAGCAAGCGGCGCCTAGACAACACCAAGAAGTTCGTCAAGCCCAACGGATTCGTCTACTCCTCACCCACGAAAGCGCAGTGCGTGGCTCCCACTACACAGACGTGACATGGAGGTTCTCGACTAATTTCGTGTGGTTCATGGTTGGTTAGCACGTCTTCTGGTGACTACTTCGGCGCCTTCGGAAAGTTTGAGCGCGACGAAGACGACATCAAGAAACAGCAGGAGGAGAATGCGAGGCCGCCACCCAACCCCAAAGAGAAGGAGTTTGCCAAGAAGAATGTTCTCACGAACCCAAGCAAGCGTGGTACGTTCGGGTACACGGGGACGCTCATCGGTGGGCAGATTCCGGCCATGGCACCCGACTTTGGGTCAGAACGACTCCGCGCCAAGCAAGACATGGAGATCCACAAGCAAAAGATGGGCGAGCGCAAGGCATTCAAGTCGACGACACAAGGAGTCGACTACTTCGACGCCCAGGAGCACGTGGCGGCATCGCGCGTGCACACGTGGGACGAATCCTGTATCCTTAAGCCACAGGATCCGATCGAACTTATGAACCCGAAGGAGCGAGCAACGGCGAGGGCGCCGACCTACAAGGCATGGAAACCCAATAACCCCATCAAAGCTGGCGAGCAGGGGTCCGTATGAACCGTGTAACTTTTGGTTCTCCTCATTGGACTCACATGGCTGTCGTGTAGGGTGTTTGAGAAATACCCGGAAGCGCTTCCGGATCCCTACGATGAGAAAGTCGTCAACCGAGCAATGCTCCCGGCGCGAAGAAACCCGGTCAAGGTCGCCACGGAAGGGCTGCCGGAATCACTCAAAGAGCGCAAGACGTTTCGTCCTTCGAGCTATCCAAAGACCAAGCTCACGCGCGGCACGTGTCTTATTGGGATCAGCAAGCACAACGTATGACGAAATAAGAGTTCTATCGAATAGAGAAAGAGGATTCGTTAGTGAAGATTAGTTCTTGGCGGCCACTGCAGTCGCGCACAGCCGCGCGACGAGCCCGTGCAGCTGCAGCAGCGAGGAGACACCGTCCGCGATGTTCATGTGGGTCGTGCCGATGTGCCTGATGAAGTCGAGCTTGAGTTTCTCGTCCATTGTGAACGACTTGCAGACCCGGAAGACTGTGCCGATGATGTCCTGCGTCGAGTAACCAGTCTTCCACAGCGCGATCAATTCTTTCTCGGCGCCGTCGATGTTCCCTGCGACGCAATGGGCGATGATGGAGCGGATGGCCGTTGGGTGCGGCTGGTCGCACACCTTGAAGACGTTGGCCTCGCTAATGAAGCCGAACCCGCTGTGCGTGGCTTGCAGATTGTTGAGCGCGTTACGCATGTCTCCTTCGGCGGTGAAGATGAGTGCGCCGAGCCCGTCGTCCTTGAATCCGACTTGCTCGGCCTGGCAGACCTGCAGGAGTCGCTCGAGGATCATCTCGTCCTTGAGGCGCGTGAAGCGCAGGATAGCACAGCGACTCTGGATCGGCTCGATGATCTTGGTCGAGTTGTTGCACGCGAGCGCGAACCGCGTGGTGGCCGAGAAGATCTCCATGGTGCGACGCAGCGCCTGCTGCGCAGCCGCGGTCATGCTGTCGGCCTCGTCGAGGATCACGATCTTGTGGCGGCCGGGCGGCAGCGTGACTTTCTGCTGCGCAAACATCTTGATCTTGTTGCGCACCGTGTCGATGCCGCGGTCGTCGGACGCGTTGAGCTCGAGCACGGCCTGCTTGACGGACGCGCCCAGCAGCTCGCGCGCGAGACAGAGGATGCTCGTGGTCTTGCCCGTGCCCGGCGGCCCGGCGATGATGAGGTTGGTCATGTTGCCGTCGCGGGCCATGGCGCGCAGACAGTCGATGGTGTCGGCATTGCCCACGACGTCCTTGAGCGTCTGCGGACGGTACTTCTCGACCCACGGCGCCTCGAACGTCTCGGCCATCTTGCCACAATGGAGCCGAAGAGCTCTTCCCGCGCTTTTGGGGCGACCCGATTTGCACCAATCAAAACGTTCTAAGATATAATTTAAACCAATCGAGAGTTGATATGTCCCGGGAGATTGCTATGGCCTCGAGTACGATTCAATGGAGGCAGCGTACGGCTCGAGGCGAGCCGCTGGCAAGTGCTGGGCGACGACTGAGAGTTCGTTGACGACGTTTGTGTCCATGTCGGCGGCTATGTGGAGAAAGCCCTTGAGGATTCGTCGTTGCCGCGATTGTGGGGTCGGGAAAGACTCGAGCACACCAGGAACCCACTGGGCGTCCAGGTTGTAGATCGCTCGAGTGCGAGTCACTCCATCATGAAGTATCGCAGTGGAGTAGTAGTATCTGTAGTGCTTCTGGGGGCTCATGCTCGACTCGCTGTCGATGAGACGCAGCCAGATGTACCCAGGTTCTTGGGGTAAGGCGATCTCCACGCTCCCGACGATTTGGCGTGACGCTTTGAATGTTACGATGTCGAAGCTTTCGATGCCTGTTCTAGGGCGAGAGGGCCCCGCAGTGGCAGATGAGTCTGGAGAGCTATTTGAGGCATCCATGACGGTGGTTGCTGGAGGCTGCTGTTGTTGCTCGATGGTGAGTTCCCCGTCTATCGAGTACTCTGCATCTATTGATCCATCGAGCCGGCCGAACAACAGAAGCAACACACACGGTCTCGCCGCAATACCATTTGCCGCTGCAAGTTCGCGTGGTGGTCGGAGCTTCTTCACGTACGGGTGCAAAAGCTCTTCAAGTGGCAGACACACAGTCGCTCGCTTGACGAGATAGTAGTCCATCATCGAGTCGGCGCCTCGCGGGACGTCCAATTCCACGGCGATGCTCCCGTCCACAGACACCAAATCGAATCGGCACAGAGCGCCGCATTCGTCATAGCGCCGCTTGTCGTTCGTTGTCACCATTGCGCGCCACTCGCCATATTCGCGAAGGTACCACAGTCGGCGTAGCACAAGCCCTTCGTCTTCTAGATCGCTATCGCCCTGAGGCCGGTTTTGCTTGGTGATCTTGAGAGTCACGACCGTGTATATTCGCCGATTGTTCTGCACGACGCTCGTGAGCATTGGTTTCTGGTCTGTCGTAGCGACAAATCGCAGCACGAAGCCTCGTTCGTTGCGCTTCGGCAGCGGCTCAGGACGAAGCACGACGACGCCATTGGGCACTTTGCCGCGCTCTGCCCAGTACGACACCACGCGAGGAGGCACGCGGGGATCTCGCACTGCGGATCGCGAGATCTGGTGTGTCTCGAGCTCCTGATAGTACGACTGGAACTCGAGCTGCACGTGCTGCGTCGCCCACAGCGACAGTCCGAGCCGCGCACTGCCGCGACGGAAGCGCCTCAGCTCGCGCGCGATGGACCTCCGACAGATCTTATCCGTCTCTCTCAGCTGCGCGACGTCTCGCGGTGCCAACAGGCCCAGGAGCCGCAGTGCGAGCGCGCGATCCGCCCAGAACGAGTGCCACATCTCCATTCTCGACCAAGATGGCATCCAAGAAAGGGGGTACACGACCGGTTTACTCTCTATCATACCTTGTTTTGGAACTATACACTTGCGTACCCCTCTCCGGATACTGCTCCGTATCCGGCTATACAGCCGCCCCGCCTGCCAACCGCTGAGAGCCAATCAATCGAGGGGCTCCGGCCGTAGCTCCTCGGCAGCGATGATGAGGCGCCGTATTGTTGGAATTTATCGCCGTTTGCCACGCCGCATCGCCGCTAATTTCAAGTCAAGATGGCCTCGCTCGCTGCCTCCCGCCCTGTTGTCTCCGTCTTGTCCGTCGAGGGCGAGACCGCCGCCGTCGTCTCGCAGGTGGTGCTCCCGGCCGTGTTCACGGCGCCCATCCGCCCGGATGTCGTCAACTTCGTGCACACGAACATCGCCAAGAACAACCGCCAGGCGTACGGTGTCTCGCGCCGCGCCGGCCACCAGCACTCGGCTGAGTCCTGGGGTACTGGTCGCGCTGTCTCGCGTATCCCGCGTATCGCCGGCGGTGGTACCTCGCGCTCTGGCCAGGGTGCCTTCGGTAACATGTGTCGTGGTGGTCGCATGTTCGCGCCGACCCGCGTCTGGCGCCGCTGGCACCGCAAGGTCAACGTGAACCAGCGCCGTTTCGCTGTTGCCTCGGCTCTGGCCGCGTCGGCCCTCCCGGCCCTCGTGACCGCCCGTGGTCACCGCATCGAGAAGGTGCCGGAGGTGCCGCTCGTCCTCGACGACGCCGTCGAGAGCGTGCTCAAGACCTCGCAGGCCGTCAAGGTCCTCGCCAAGATCGGCGCCGATGCCGATGTCGAGAAGGTCAAGGACTCGAAGAAGGTCACGACCGGCCGTGGCAAGTCGCGCAACCGCCGCTACACCACCCGCCGTGGCCCGCTCGTTGTCTACGCCAACGCCAACGGCCTTGAGAAGGCTTTCCGCAACATCCCGGGCATTGAGCTCGCGAACGTGGAGCGCCTCAACCTTCTCCAGCTCGCTCCGGGTGGCCACCTTGGCCGCTTCATCATCTGGACCAAGTCGGCTTTCGAGAAGCTCGACTCGATCTACGGCACGTACTCGAAGAAGTCGACCGAGAAGTCGGGCTACTCGCTCCCGCGCCACCTGATCAACAACGCCAACCTTGGCCGTCTGATCAACTCCGACGAAATCCAGTCGGTCGTGCGCCCGGGCAAGTACTCGAGCTTCCGCCGCCACCACAAGAAGAACCCGCTCAAGAACTTGGGTGCCATGGTCAAGCTCAACCCGTACACGCTGGTTGCGCGCCGTGCCGAGCTCCGCGCCGAGGCCCTCCGCAAGGAGAAGAAGGCCGCGGTCGTCGCCAAGAAGCGCAACACGGTCAAGACGGACCCGAAGCGCAAGGAGCAGAGCCGTGCTCTCTTCGCCAAGAACGCCGCCGACTAAGTTGTCGATGGTGGACGCTTGTGGAGACACGTGTGCGTCGTAGTGTAGGAAAGAACTGGCTCGCGTGCGTGGCAGGGCTTTGCGTTCGCTAGGGTGCACAATAGCAGCGTTAAATGACATAAGAAAGCGAATCCTCGTAGGTTGACAACGCCTACGAGGACAATGAGGCTATCAAAATGCGGACTTGATTGAGACTTAATTGTATGACTCGGGCAGCGCGAGGACAGACTGAACGGACGCGAGGGAGTCGAACGGAGTTGACTTGGTACGGCCCTCGGAGGGTTTCGTTTTGGGAAACGTCAAGTCGACATGGCGGAGAACCTACGAACACCAGTTGTAAGTTACCAACAGCAGATTCACCCGAAAATCCATCACATTATACCGTTGCTCGCTGCTTCCACCCCGGGAGTCGAATGAAATCGGTGAGTGATTCGTGAGTCGAACTATGGTCAGACACGAGCGACAATGCCTCACGAACACGCTCGGCGTCAGCATCGCCTCGAGTTTGCTCGACGACCCACGGGCAAAACCATCGATGAGATGCGATCGGATCCAAGGTCACTGCGACGCGCTGGCGTTTGGGTGGTGGAACGGACGTGGCACTTCCTTCTTTGGCCTCGTCATCCTCAATAGCAGATGACTTCTGTAGCGGAAAACGTCGGCAGCAATACTCACACGAGATTGCCATCTCGTCATCCTGACTGCTGAGGGTCCATCCACACACAAACAACGACGTCAATCGGAACAGCAAGCGCAATTCCTCCTCACGAGCCGTAGGAAAAAGTTTCTTCAACGTCTTCATGACCGTCGCTTCATCTGTCTTCGCATAGTCGAGCACTTTCTCCACCGTTCCTTCTTTCAGAGTGACTGTCGCTAGTGCTCTTCCGAGACCCTCGTCCTTGATGATCCTTTCGTGCAGCGTCAAGATCTGCTCGTTCAAACGTTGCGTTGTCTGTGCCGGCCCTAGCAGCGGCAGCTACATCACACTATTACTGCAAAAGATTCATCGCACAATAACGTGTTTGCAATACTTACCAATGCGAACGATTCAGGAGACGGATTGCAGGTCCAAGGGCACGTGGCCTCGTGGGCCGTCTCGAGCTGACTCGCGAAGCGCTTGGCCACAGCGTCCGCGCCTTTCGCGCTCAGCTTGGCGTCGATCTTGCAGCTCACGACACGTGCGCAGCTCTTGCACTCGAGCAGGTCGCTCGCCGTGTTGACCCAGCCGAAGCGCGCGCACACGAGCGGCGAGAGGCTCAGCGGCTTGGCGAACCACGTCGCGACGCCGAAGCTCGCGACGCGCCGCACAAAGTCCTCTCGGCTCCACGCGCGGCACGCCGCCGACTGCGCGTGGCCCGCGTCCTTTGCTTGCGCAGACGGGGCGCGCGAGGCCTCCAGCGGCGTCGTGACCTCGCGCCAGCGACGCAGCGCACTCGCGACCTCGGCCTCCATGTCAACGATGGCGAGCAGCTCCGTGGTTAACCAAATGAGTACAGTGGAGACTTGGAAAGTGAACCATGTACCTCTTCAGAAGCTCGCACAGGCCGAAAGTATCCGGCCGGCCACTGGACGATGGGGTCGTTCCTCGACGCCGCGCTCAAGCCCGGCAGCCGCCAGTTCATGGCGCTGCTCAACGGCGTGCTGCTGCTGCTCGTGCTCGTGCTCTGCGTCGTGCTCTACACGCAGCTCGAAGACTCGATCCACGTCTTCGTCATGCTCTTCCTGAGCCTCGGACTGCTCGTCTCCATCAACTGGTTCATCATCGAGGCCAACAGCCTCAAAGAATTGCAGCCCACGGACGGCTCGACGACTGCAAACACCGCAGCACCCAAGCCCACGCGTGCGAAGACCGACTGACACACAAGCAGCCCACCCATTTTGACCGACAAGATATGTTACGAAGGGCCAAACCCAGGTCTCATCTCTAATATGAACCAAATGCAGTTACTGTTAGTGTTTTCGCGGCTTCTTGCTCTTGGGTGCGCCGTCCGAGCCACTCTTCCCCTTGCGCTTCTGGTTCTTGGTCGCCAGTTGCTTCTTCTGCTTGGCCAGCGCCTCGCGCATGATGTTCTCGTAGTCGTCGGCGTCGGCGAACATGGTCTTCTTCTTGCTCGCGGCCGGAGGTGCCTTCTGCTTGGCGACCCTGGGCAAATCCAGCTCGCCGTCCATGGCATCGAAATCGAAGCCTTCGCCATCATCGTCATCGTCATCATCATCATCACCATCGTTATCGTCATCGTCGTCTTGCTCGCCATCGAGGAAGGCTCCTTCATCGTCATCATCCTCGTCGTCGTCGTCGCCACCGCCAAAGGCCATTTCTTCTTCATCATCTTCCCCTTCAAGCTGTGGCTCTTCCTCCTCATCGTCATCTTCGTCCTCTGGCCCGCTCCAGCTGTCCATATCAGGGTCTTCGTCATTCATGTCACCATCCTGCATGATGCCCTCGGCGAGCTGTTGAGCAAAGGCCTCGACCTCCGAGTCCTCATCCTCGTCGTCTTCATCTCCCGAGAAAGCATCGGCATCGCGATCGTCCCGCGCCTTCTTGGCTTTCTTGCTCTTCTTGCTTGGGTTCGCGGCTTCTCTCTCCGCTCGCTCTTTGAAGAATTTGTAGAAGAACTGATCCGAGATGTCGATGTTCTCTTCGGCTTCTTGCAGTACGGCCTCCGTGTTCATAGGCACGAACGTCCAGCTCTTGGTGGTCTCACCACCGGCTTGCACCGACTGCTGCTGCTTATGGCGTGGCTTCTTGTTCATGAACTTTTCGAAGAATGCATGCATCGTGAAGTCGACGAGCGGGTCGCCGGCGTACTGGATCCCCACGCCTGGGTTCTCGACTAACTGGCGCGCGAACATTTGCACGGACGGATGGTAGTGGCATAAGAGGTGGTGGATTTCCCAAGCGCACGAAGTCTCCGCACCAGCATAGAGAGGGTTGCGTTTGCGCCAGTCGTATGTGGGTCCTTCTACCTCGTCCGTCTTGGGCTTCTCGTCCTCGTCAAAGCTCTTGGCGGCACGCGCCTTCTCTGGCTCGGCACTGGTGGACGACCCGAACATCTCTTCCAACACGCGGGACGTACGTTCAGAGTCCGTGAGTCCATCATTGAGACCTTCAGGGCTCTCCTCCTCCCCACTGGTGTCCTCGTCGCTAGCTTTGTCCTTATCATCCTCATCGTCTTCCTCGTCGGGATTGAACACATTGGGCTTGTCTGCCTCCTCGCTGTCTTTATCAGTGAAATGCTCATCGTCCTTGCTGCCGCTGCTAGCCTCCGGCTGGTCCAGGAGCGTTCGTAGCTGCGGCTTAAGCTTCATCACTTCTGAGAGCAGGAAAAGTACGGCGCAAGCGAAAGCAGGCGTCATAACGCTCGTGAGCTGCAGCAGTCGCTTGACGAACGCACCAGTGCGCGCCGGGGACACGTCTGCCTTGAGCGCCTTAAAGACGAGGTTGAGAAACAGAGTGTGCTTAGACGTCTCGCGCAGCTTCGGATCGAAGAGCTTCTCATAGAGAGCAGTGTAAAAACGGTCTGAGACCGAGTTCGTCGAGTTCATGACTTGAAAGAGCAGCATGAGCGCGTGGACGCTCGTGGGGAAGTGCTTGGCCAACCGCACCACCTTGAACAGCGTATCGATTTCTTCCTGGAGATCAGCGGAGGTGGCAGTGCGAGAGTACGGGAACGCGCGGTTCACGCCGACAAGCAGTGCACTGAGAAGCTTGCGATCCATCGAGCCTCCGTCCTGAACCGCAGCGCCCGTGTTGGCCCCCTTGGTGGCCTTCTTCGCAGCTTTGTGCTCTGCCTTGAGCTTGCGCTTCTTCTCCGCCTCTTCCGCGCCATGCACTTCCTTTGAGAAGAGCGCAAAGAATACTTTAATAAGGTGGGCCGCCAGCGCAGCATCGTCGTCGTCGTCCTTGCGCAGCAGAATCTGGTTCAGGAAAAGGACGGCATTGTACTTGGCACGGTCCGAGACCTGCGCGCGTGTGAGCAAACGTTCAACCTCGTCCACGACTACTCGCTTCATCAGTGGGTGCTCCTTGAGCAGATCCTGGAGAGTTTTGTGGATGTAGGCGGCGATCTTGCGGTCCGGATCGCCGATCTTGTTGACGAGCATGCCGAGCAGTACGGCTTCTTGCTCTGGTTTGGCGGAGAGCAGCGCGTTGGCTGCACGGATGCACGCGCGCTTGTGGTTGTCGACGGCATCCTGCATACCTGCCGAGAGCACGCCCACGAGCTGCGCGAACGCTGTCTTAAGGCAGTGCTCGTAGAACCAGACGACGAGGTGAGCGTCCGTGACGCCCGCGTGGTCGAGTGGGTTCTGGTGGAAGAAGTTGAGTTTGCGGTCGTCCGGCAGCAAGTTGTTGATGAAGAGATCCTTGAGCGACTCGACAGCCATCATGCTCTCGCGGCGAGCCTTCTTGCTGGCCATCGTGATGAGCTGGCCCAGTCGCGTGAGGCAGTGGAACGGCGCGCCCTGGATCGTCAGCGTCAGCGCGGCCACGCGATCGGCGAGGGTACCTTTGCTCATCATGGTGGCGAGGTACTTGTCGTCGCTCGAGAGCTTGCCGCTCTTCTTGCTCTCGAAGCGCGCGACCTCGGCCTCGAGCAGGCGCTGCGCATGGCGCTTCTTCTCTTGCACCTGCGTCTCGCTCAGCGTGTGGGGCTTGGGCTCGACGGGCTTGTCCTGCTTGTGCTTGGTGCGCTTGGCGGAGGGCGCCTCCTTGGCTTCCTTGAGCGGCTTGAGCGCCTGGAACCACTGGAGCCCCTTGTCGCCCATGCGCGCCACGAGCGCCGTCACGGCCTCCGACGCCGCCTCCTTCTCCTGGGCGCTCGCAGCCGCCGCCTCGGCCTTGGGCGCGTGCTTGCTCGGCTTGGCCATGCTCGCTCGCCAATCAATTCGACTTGTCGCCGTCCTTTCACCAACAGATCACGGTGCCAAAACAAGGTGAGACCGAGTCCAGTTGACCTTTCCAATTATAATTGAGAGGGTGAGATTATTTTTTCGTTACCGTCTTCTTCTTCTTGGTCTTCTTGATCTTGTTACCCTCGGACGCTTCGTCGCCACTACCATTTTGAGCGCGCTGCTCATCGAGCGGGAGGGAGCTGAGCAGTCGCACGTGGCCTCGCTCGAGAGCTTCGTCGGGCTCGAGACGGCAGGCGTACGATAGTAATTGAATCCCGCTGGCCTCGGCCTCGGCGCAAAGTCGGGCGAATTTAGCGTCGTGAACGAGCGACGGCATAAACGTTTCGCAGTCGTCGCGCTGGACCAAGAATATGATCGCACCACTGAGTTCGATCTTCTTCTTGCCAGGCTTCGGTGTCTCGTTCTTGCGGTGCGTGATGAGCTCCATCAGCTCGGTCACGTGTTTCTGTGCGCGATCCGAGTTCGTATCCGGAAACACGGCACAACGGCCAGCGGAAGTCGTCGAAGACACCAATGGCCATGCGAGCGTGACGCTCTTGACTTCGACGTACTTCTGGTGGATCACGTCGCCGTCCGCGTCATGACGAGAGAGGACAAAGTCGACGCGACTGTTCTTGGAGAATTTTACTTCGCGTTGCAAGCTGTCGAACGCTCCGAGCTGGGGTGTGAACCAGCCAGACCGGATAGCCTTCTCGACCATGTAATTCGCCGATGTCGAGTGCACGCCAACCCACACGGGTCGCTCGCCATTCTGGTTCGCGGTATACAGATTCATGAGACACAAGTTTCCAAGGCTATTCAACTCTAGCGTACGTACATGAACCTGCACCATTTCGAGTGTGTATGCATATTTGCGCTTTGGATCGTCGCTCTTGGAGAGCTGCACGCGTGCATTCGGCTCATCCAGTAGCCCAACCATCGGCCCCGTGTTGGGGCAGTAGATCGTAATGGCCTTCGCCTCATCAACACAGCCATGCTCTTCATCTCCTGCCTCGGCGAGCACTACGTCGGCCAGGAAGCGCTTGTATCGTCTCAGGATTCGCGCGGGGACCAGCGCTGGGTACTGGTACAAAAGCTTCTCTTCGCCGTCAGCGCCCGAATCGACCTGGATGGGCACCGTGGCTGCTGGCTTAGGAGCCCGCGACTTCTTCGCAGGAGGAGACGATGGCGTCGCAGCCTCGACGAGTGCGCTCGCAACCGGCACGGAGGCGAGCGTGGCCGCCGCACGCTTGGAGCGGAGCTGCATCGCGCGTGTTCCGAGTGTGCGTGCCAGCTGCATGAGGTGAATCTGTGACGTGTGCCAACTGATCTCCTGATCCGACCAATCAGAGGGTGTTTTTGTTAAATCATCCAATCAAAAGTCTCCATTCTGTCCGCCAACCAATTCATCTCCCTCCAACTGATGAGCTGCTCGAGGGATCATCCATTCGCCATCTTGCCGAGAGCGTGCGCAAGGCACGCCGACGCGGAGTTCCGTTGCTAGTGAGGGGAAACGATGATTTACCATTTATTGGTCTCGTTCGTATGATTCCATTTCGCAAGATCGACTTGCGAACGTGATTCGAATCGGAAAGCTGAGTTTCCCCAATATCCACTCGTTCCGCTGTAGAAGATAGAAATCGCTGTCTCGGAGCACAACTGCAGTAATGCGTAGATCTCCCAACAAGTAGTATCAGCCTACAGCAGTATGGTACTGCCTCCACGTCGGCGTGGGTTAGAACCGAAAAGTGCGAACGATCCGGGACAAACTAAATGCGTAGTAGTATTATCGTGTCTCCCCATACTGGTCAATTCCGGTTAGAGCGCTGCAAACGAGTCGCGAGCGACGCTCGCAGCCTGTCGCGCCTGTTCGAGGGTGCTGACGTACTTGAAATACTCACCGAGTCGACTGCGCAGTGTCTGAGCTGCAGCGCGGAGAGTTGGATCTCCCGCCGTGGCCGTAGCACCACTGAAGCCGAAGGAGCTCGCTGTGGAGCCGCCCGAGCTCGTGAGTGCAGCATCAACGGCGTTGAGGACCGTGTCGAATAGGTTGTACGGCAGCCATGGCAGCGACGCCGACGGTGCGTTACTGCGTTTGCGGAAGGCCCCTTCGCCCTCGCGAACAATCTCCATGGGGATCATGGCTGCAGCGGCATTGGTCGCTTCGATCAGCAGGCCATGCTTGACATACGTGAGCACCAACTTGGACGCATTGCCTGTGCGCGGGCAGCTCAATCGCTGAGTAATCCACTCAGGCAGCACAATCTTGACTTGCCACGAAAGAATCTCCTCGGCCGCAATTTCGTATTGCGCCAGATCATCGACGAACCGCAGGTACGTCTTGAGTAGTTCCCACGCCAGGTGGTCGAATCCGAACGCCTGAACGTTTGACACGCAAAATCGAGCGAGCGATCTAGTCATGTGCACATACGAGAGTGCGTTCTTGGATACAATTTGCACAGCGAGTTCGAGAGAGACGAGACTCTCCTGTTTCTTCTCGGATAACGTAGAGATGAGGCCTGATGGAAGGACTGTTCCCGACTCGATCGTCGAGCTGCGCAAGGCTGCATCGACGAGTAATACGACAACATCGCTCGGTTCCATTGTTGCCACCAGCACGCTCTCTTCGTGGCCAACTTCAAGTAGGCGCAACTTCCCATCGAGGACGACAAGGTCGCGCTCCATGTCCTTGTAAGTAACGATGTTTAACGAAGCAATCTGCTGAGCTGTTACCTTCTTCCGACCTTCTTTGCCAATCAGCTCCTCAGCATGGAGCTTGCGGACGACCCACCGATTTTCTTCATCACTGAGTTCGAGAAGCACATTCATTGCTGCGAGTAGGGCGTTCCGTTGTGTTCGAAGGGAACGAGCAGATTTGACTGATGGGGCGAGCCGAAGACGAAGGTAGAGCGCATGCATAGCAGCAGCAGCATTCGCCGGCTGGTTGCGACGCGCGAAGAATGCGTACACGAGCTGATGATACATGACAACGCTTGGGTCTACACAGCCTTCCCTTGCAATGCTCGCGTTTGCGGCGAGCCATAGAATCTGCTGTTCAACTTCCGACTCGAGAGGCCCCCACTGGAAGTCGCACACGAGATCCAAGCGACCATGGCGGCATAGCTCCTTCACGAAGTAGTTCGTACACTCAACAACAGATCTCGCAATGTCGTCTTCCTCGGTCTCAGTGCCATTCTGCTCCTTGGTGGCTCTAACCCCGAATGATTGTGTCAGCGAAGACAGCTGGACGGTACGCATGAGAGCGAGATGGGCGTCATAACATGATTGTTCTTCCACTGCATACTTGAAGACGTTGACCCACACAAACGATTGTAGCGCATTCGAGTCGACATAGTCCAAAGCTTCCGATGCGATGATCCACAAAAAGCCCAATGTTAGATTGTAGTAGCCACGCGGAACAGTTTCCTTCAACAGTCGAACAGCCGTTCCTACAAATCGCTCGCAGTTGTCCACGGCGATTGCGGACGACTCGTCGTCCCCGCTAGCCTCGACTTGAGAGATATACGAAGACAGACACATGTTGAAACAGCGAATGGCCTGCTTGAATAACTCCGTAGCTGTCGCTTTCAGGTCCTCGTTTTTAGATGCCTGATGGCCTTCCCACGCTAGACACTCGCCAATCGATCGAATATACTTGACACGAATCAGCGACTTGAGTGGCATCTTGGACTCATCGAGCAGGCTAATATCATTCAGGCTGCAGCTCAGCATGGATCGGAGAATGCTATATTCCCGCTTCTTCTGTAGGTACGCGACCAACAAGTCATTTGGCCTGGACACGAGCTCCAAAATACCGCTTGCAAAACTTCCCAGGAGGTGATGTGGGTTTTCAGTGATGAAATCACCCGCATCTGAGAGTGTACGAACTCGCTGAAAAGGCTCAAACTTGTTGAGGTTTTCATTTGCTTCAACGAGGAAAAACTGGAGGAGCGGCGGGAGCATTGAACCAGACGTCTTCACACTGAGTGCCTCGATTTCGGTTGCACTAGTGATATTCTGATTGGCAAGCCATCGGCTCTGGCTCCATCGCTGGTATACCACAATCGATTTCGGCAGAATTACCCTCTCAACAATCCTCAAAGTTCGGGGTTCAATGAAGGACACTCTGGCGTCAACAAGGTGCGCGAGGCAAAGCACCACCCGTAGGGCCTGTGAGCAGAGCTCGTCGACTGTCCGAGCAGTAACTTGACTGAACGAGTAGTTGGCTTCAGTCGATCCAAAAAAGCGAGAGCTAGCTACGCTTGCGTGTCCGTTCATTTGGTCGTCCTCATCTTCATGATCTGCGGCGTCCTCTGCATCGCTATTGACTGCGAAGGGGTCATCGGTTGATTCGCTGGACGCAACATTCGGCGGTGCGAGGCTATCGACCAGGTCTTGCAAGATTTGCTGGTGGTGAGATGCATCGTGCCCCAATGCCTGGCTGAGGCGCAGCAGTGACCGAGTCAGCGCAAGTTCTGGCCTTGGTTCAATCGTAACACCATTCGTGACTGATGTTTGCATTGCCAGACGAACCGATTGACGAGCAAGTGAAACTAGCGACTCAACTTTCCAGTTATCTCCTGACAAGACAGAAGTCACTTCGTTTTGTACTGTAGCCTGGAATGCGCTGCTCGGAAATGCGTCAAATGCTGGAAGCACGTCCGTCGTGATGTCGCGTAAGAGGTCGGGTGAAGTTGTAGTAACAGTCGGGCTCGTTGAGGATTTTGCCAGCATTGTTGACGCTATCGAGGATGCCGAAGGGAAGAATAACGAAACACGATTACGGCGAAGCAAAACAGGCGAGCCAAGATGCTGAGCACTGGTTGATGAGGTACTTGCGAAGCCAATTGGCGCTACCTCGCTTCGCCAGTGCTTAACGCAGAGTTCGATAATCGTCTTCCACATTCCAATACGCACCAGCGTTAGATCGTCGTGAGCTCGACCATTCTTCATCGGAGTGCTCAACAACTTGTCCGCGACGACACTGATAAGGAGCTCTTTATAGCGCGATTCATGCGGACCAACCTGGGAAAAGTAAGTGCGTAGTGGTGCGTCAAAACCACCGTGGTACTCGGAAATCGCTTTGAATACACTCTGTCGTGAGAATCGACCCGGAAGGAGGATCCGCTCAGCGAAATAGTTCTGCATAGCCCAAGTGAGGATTTAGCCAAAAATTAGAACGTGTTGCAGACCCGTCGGTATCAACTTACGTCAACGAGGTTGCTTGAGCCCTCTCCATCCACTTGAAACGGGAACACGCTGTCTTCCACCTCGTATTTCTTCATCTGCACATCGACACTGCTCACAAGTTGAGCTGGAATGACACGTGGCCCCGTTAGGGCCATTGGATTCGCATGGGAATACACGAAATCGCCGATGGAAGAACGCCACGCTGAATAAAGAAATCCTCTGTCGACGGTAAAGTCTACAAACTTCAACCGTTGATTTCCTGTGCCGATGCTAAAAACACGCGCGACCTCCAGGCCTAAGTCGCCTGAAGAAGCGGATGTTTCGATCTCGCCGCGAAGGAGCACGATCTGTTGTGGGTAATCCTCCGTCGAGTCTACGTGAACAAGAATCCGACACGCGCCGCTGCTCGACGATGGGATCGCCACAAGCTTGGCATGTGTCACGAATGCCGTCGAGTCGTCGTCGTCCAGCTCCTCGTCCTCGTCTGGATTTGTCGTCCTCACCAAGGAGCGAAGAGTCTGCTTGCCAAGGCATGTCTGTGTACGAAACGACCACGCACGAAGCGTGAAATCGGCAGAGAGCGTCAGGATGCACACGTCGCTGACTGCGTCTTCGGTTTGGCTATCGCTATCCTCTGCGTCGCTCTCAAGTGGGAAGAACGTCATGGCAACGATAGCGTCTGCGGTAAGGTCGTCACCGCCGCGTTTGCGACTGCTGCCAGACTTGACCAAGCCGTTCCAGATCCAACGCACCATCGACTCGTCACTGAACAGAAACTCCTGTGGCACGCTCTCCGGTGACGAAGGAAGCCCAAAATTGACGCCGATGATGCGGCCAGTGTCGGTCGCGACGATCAGGTTGTACTCGTTCAGCCACAGCGCGGTTGTGATGGCCTCATCAGCCTGCAGCGATCCCACGACGTCCGTGGCCGTCGCGAACGTCGGCGTGCGTGGGAAGACGGGTGCAGCATTGTCCTGCTGCTTGAGGATACTGGGGGTTGGCGCAGCGTTTGCCTTCCCACTACCGTTGCTCTTGAGAGCCGCGACGGGTTTGACCGGGAACGTGAAGCGGTGGATCGTGCCCGCGTGCGTGAGCACGCTCACGACCACGGTGCTCGCGTCCCACGACTCGACGGCCGAGACGCCTGTCGCGACGACCGCGGCCGGGAACTGGAGCCGCAGCCCGTTGCCTTCGAGCGTCTCGTGGAGGCTCCACTCGCGCAGCACGAGCACGTTCTTGGTGACGCGCCAGCAGAGGAATCGGTGGCGCAGCGCCTCGTTCTGGAAGTAGAAGGTGCCCGACCCCGTGCACTCGAGCGCGCGTACTGCAGACACAACCAGTCAGTCTTGGGAACCCTCTCTCTCTCTCTCTCTCTCTCTACACGGCGACTCACAGCGCGTGAAGCTGCGCGTGGGCAGTGCCTTGGCGCCCGCGGGCGGCGCGACCACGTGGCTCGGCAGCGCGCGCGGCGCCAGCGCCTCCTCGTCCTCGAAGTTCGCGAACGGCGCCTCCTGCAGCGCCGCGCCCATGGCCCCCATGCCCCCCATGCACACCACGAATGCAAAATGGCGGGGAGGCGAGCGCACCTAGTGCTAAGTGCGCGCGAACTTGGCGAGGCAGGGCCCAAATCGAAACTGGCTGCTACCACATACTACACATGACACCACCGATTCCATGTTCCATCGAAAGAAATCCTCCATTGCGAACGACGGCCCACCATGCTCGACTCGCTGCGCGCGCAGAAGCAGAAGTTGCTGGACCCGGAGGCCGGCGCGCGCGAGCCCAGCTTCAAGGAGGAGGCCGGCGCGCTCTGCCCCAGCCTCACGTACCAGGAGCGCCTCATCGGCTGCCTCACGTGTCTGCTGCTCGGCTTCCTGCTCTCCTTCGGCTCCACCTTCCGCCTCGCCAAGCTCGTCCATGGGAACCCGGGCCCGTTCGCCGTGGCCTACACCATCGGCAACCTGCTCTCGATCGGATCTTCCATGTTCTTCGTGGGCCCGCACAAGCAGGTCGAGACGATGTTCCGCAAGAAGCGCCGAGGCTCGACCATCCTCTTTCTCTCGTTCATCGTGCTCACGCTCGTGCTCTGCTTCTCGCCGCACATCCCGCACCGCGTCGGACTCGTCATGCTCTCGGTCTCGTTCCAGTTCGCAGCGCTTGTATGGTACACGTTGTCGTACGTGCCCTACGGCCGCAAGATTTTCGTCGGTTGCTGCAAGCGGATGTGCGGCATTGCCACGGATGACGACGTGTAATCCACGGGACAGGATAGTGAGGGAAGTAGATAAACAATTGGGTGACACTCGTTAACGAAGGTATGTATTTGAGAAGTTCTGTACTGTCGGAAAAATCTCGTAGCACGTCAGCGATGACTCACCTGAACACCGAGGATGTCTGGTGTCTGGAAACGGGTCTCGAACTCATATTCGCGACCTGAAAGAATGTCGTCCACCGCCTTAGCAACATTCCACACAATGCTACAACGTCCATGGCATGCAGCGTCGACTTCCAAGACAACGTCGACGACGGGCAGAGAGATCCGTTGGCCACCCTTGGTCGTATCTTGCTTGAAAAGGGTGTCTTGATGAGCATTTTGGATACCGCCGACCAGCCGATTGAGTTCTGGGTCGTCGACCAACTTGGTCAAGTCTTCAACAGCGCAGCCCGCGATCACGCGTCGACGACAGTGTCTCGCAGCAAATGCCAATGCTTTCGCATCCACCTCAGAGTTGATCTCGTCAACAATAAGCGTGTCGACGAGGTGGTTTTGAACACATTCAACGATTGTCTCGGCATTTTCGCCCAGTGACTTCACCATAAAGCGCGTCGCGCGGTCGACACTGCCATGCATGATTGGGCCGTCACCACCGACTTCGTTTGACGTGTCGACGATGCACACGCGCTCGCGACCAGACGAGAGACATCGAGCAATGTCTCGAAGCAAGGAGGTCTTGCCTGATCCAGATCGACCGACCACAAGGATGGACTTCGATCGAAGGTCCGGGTTGAGAAGCAAATCCATAATCACGTTCGAGGCGAATTGGATCGTGCGGCCAACACGAATTGTGAGTCCAACAATCTCGTTTGCGTTGTCGCGGACTACGGCAATGCGATGGAGCTGACGATGCAGTCCAACGCGGTTGTTTTCGTCAATAGCAGCCTCTCCTCCAGCAAGTGCAAGAATGCCTGTCAAATCCTCGTGCGATATCTCGCCGTCGTCCACAATCGTTCGCTTTCGGAATGCACCGAACAGCTTGGACGGTGTCGGCGTAATCGACTTATGAAGGTCGACACAGTCAATGTCTCCATCTGCGTCAGCGATGTATGCCTTTGGTTTACTTCCGACGTCAATGCTGATGGAGATGAGTCGATCTTCAAACTCGTCAATGGCGATTATGCTTTCGTAAAGGCTCGGCGGCAACAGCGCGAGCAGCGGTTCTGTGTCACAATGGCGCTTCACTCTTGGGATGGTCGACTGGATGTTCTCAGAATCGATCACGAGCTCGAGACTTTGGGAGGCATACTTGCTCTTCTTGGTGAACCAGATGAGCGATCGTCCAGGAGCCAAATGTGTGGCGTTCTTGAAGCGACGCTGCGTTAGCGCGAAGACTTCCTTAATCGACATGACTGGAGCATCATTTTGAGTGGACGCGCAGCGCAACGAGACAACACGCTCGAAACACATTAGGCACAGATGAGCGCGTTGCACGGAGTGTTGAAGGAGAATCTGGACGAAGGAAGGCGAGTTCTTGGATTTGATGCAGCCTCTGGATGGGGTGAGCGTTAACTGATCAGTGAGCATGCTTCGATACAGGTCCTGCGCAGTTGGCGACGTCGATGTATCGTTATCGCCTTCGCTACTCTCCAGGATACGAGCTAGACTTGCGCTTCGTTCCGTGGGCTCAATGATTCGTTCGAAGAAGAGTTGGAGATCCACGGTGTTGCGAACGCCGCAGGTGACATTCTCCAGTCCGTTCTGCGCCATCCATCGGGCGACATCGCCCACCGAGTGGAGTGCTTTGGCTGTGCGACCTTCAAGAAAGAGTGTCCGTACGAGCGCCTGGAACTGGGGGCGGCCAACCACACGCTCGCTGATGACCCATGGGGCGCTGCACGATTCGGCGTCTGCTTTCGCCACCGGCCACACCAGCGAGACGGTCGCAAACTGCTTTCGCGCGACGCCGTCCACGTGGAAATCAACACCGACGGCCGCGTGAGACTCGAGCAGCGAGCGCAGCGCTGCGAGCTCGCGCTTGCCGATCTTGCTGCCGAAGATCTGGTCCATCTCCTATTTGTTGTGGTGGTGAACCGATGCTAGGAGACGCAAAACAAGACGCCGAGTGTTCGGACAAGACTGGCGCTGCCTTTTTCACTGTCCGGACAGCAAACAAGATTTCCCAAATCGGTTGGTTTTCTTGGAGTATGGTGTTATGCACGCTGCATGGGACGCGCAGCTGGAGACAAGAGATCCTCCTAACAACTCATGCCATTTCCATAATCGCAATAAATTGGCATTCAAGAAGAACAATGTATAACACAGGGTCGCTGGCTATGGAGGCATGCCGAAGGACGCCTAATCGTCGCGACGCTGAGCGCGGAGGAGCTGCTTCTTGACGGCGTGGAAGCGCAGCAGCATCCTGATGAACCATCGTGAGAAGTCTGACGCAGTGCTTTTGGATCCATAAACCACCAACGCACCAGTAGATCGTGAACGTGAGTGCGCTGATCCACCAGTTGCGCTCCGAGCGCCAGCGAGTGGCCTTCTTCTGCTCTCATGACGTCAAATGAGAACGCTTTCTCGCCACCATGCACACGCAAAACAACGCACCTGCAAGTCCGCCGAGTAGTGGTGACCCTCTACATGGACGTCCTTCATACTGTAGCGCTTCTGCAGATCGTAAGTTTGGGCTACGTCCATCCATCGAGGAGAGTGAGAACACCTTGCTCCATACAATCACTACCTTCAGTGTGAACTCACCAACGAGCGCGAGAAACGAGATGGCAGTGATCAGCGAGAACACGCTCAGCGTACCAATCTTGATGCTGAACATGACGTCGCCGAACTTGACGATGCCGCGGTTGAGCAGCGCGAACGGGAACGGAATGGTGAGCAGCAGGAGCCTACAGAAAGCGGTGAGTATCTCCGGCCAGAGAGGTCGGTTTTCCACCGAAAGAGCTTCCACGTACAGCACGACGGCTGGCGGCAGCAGCACGTAGGTCATGGAGGACCACATGGACGCCATTTGCGTGGGGGCGAGGGCGACAGGCGGGGGCTTCTTCTCGTCGGATCGGGTTGGATTGTGAGGAAGAGAGCTCGGAACCTTGGCGGACCCTCTCAAAGACGATGGGGTTATCACAGGCGAGACAGAATGATGGTGGGTGAACATCACTCTGCCAGAGCGTACCCATCGCGAACCTGCTGGGTTCCGATGAGATCACGCCGAGGCGGACGATGACAAGGACGCGAGCGAGTGCGCGACGGCCACGTGGCACGCGCGACGACAGAACGGGAAAGCGCGCGTTCTTGTGGCCGTCGCGGTGGCTGCTGACGAGTGCGCGGTGGCTGCATGCGAAGAAAACGGTTTGTATTCCTACAAGCTGGGCGGCGTCTCCCAATAGTCGTTGGTGCGCACGTGGATCGACGGCATGGTGTCCAGGAAGCCGATGACGCGCAGAATGTGGGCGTCTTCCAGAATGAACTTCGAGTACGCGCCGGCGTAGCGAATGTCGTTGACGAGGATCCCGAGCTTGAGGCTCCACGCCTCCTCCGGCCAAGGATCCTCAGCTGGAACGACGAAATCGCGCGGCACGCGGCAGTGGTTGTAGAGGGTGGAGAACACTTCCAGCGACGGCAGGACGCACTCTCGCCATCGATGCTGCCGAAGCTCCCAGACAAACTCAATGGCCCTGAACCGTTCCTTGTTCGCCTCAATCTCCTTGGCGTACGCACCCGAGCAGCGAATGTGGTTCACCGACACGCCGAGAGCATACCCCCACGCTTTCTGGGGCCATGGGGCTTCAGATGGTACAACAAAATCGCGACTTACGCGTGAATGGCCGTACACTTCATAGAAAGTCTCTAGAGACGGTAACACGATCTCCTTCCACGACGCCTCTCGGTGATCCCACACAAACTGTAGCTCTTCCAGTCGCTTAGCATCGCGCGCCACTTGCTTGGCGTACGCGTCTTTGTTTCGAATGCTGCTCACGATTGACCCGAGCGGCAAGCCCCACGCTTTAGTGGGCCATGGATCTTTAGATGGAACGACAAATGTGCGCTTAATGTTGCAATGCTTGTGAAGTTCCACGAACGTTTCGATCGCGGGGAGCACTTTGTCAGTCCATGTCGTCTCGACGACGTCAAACGAGAACTCGATCTGCTTCAGATCTTCGAGCTCGCCTGGCTCAAGGTTACTAGCTTGTAGTCGCAACCTGTGAACCCGCGAGCCGAGCCGGAAGCCCCATGTGTGCCGAGGCCATCGAGAATCTCCGTGGGGGACGACAAAATCCGACGGCACTATCGTATCGCCCTCAATGCTGTAGTAAGTGCGAAGCGGGACGACCACGAGTTTGTGCCAAAGAAACTCCTTCCAGTCGACGTCCACGGGGAATCCGATGTCACGAAGCGACGCTACGACGAGTGGGTAGCGTTCATGGTGGCGCTTGTTGGTCATGAACTTGTGGACTACTCGTCCGAGATTCACGCCTCGTAGTTCCTCAGGCCACTCCAGGTCCTTCTCCGCGCCGACGACACGAGCGACGATGCGTGAGCTCTCTGCATCGTCGCTTTCGCCTCGCAGCGGGATCGGAAAGTGGTACGGCACGAGGAAATGGCCCGTGGCCTGCTGGAAGACGCTGATGCCGGCGACCATGAGCGTGAACTCGACGGCCGGCGGTCGCTTCTCCGTCGCGGCGGGCCGCTGGCGTGGCTCGGCCGGCGCGTCCCAGCGACTCGCAGCGCTCACCGCGACGCTGCGGCGCAGACAGCGCGCCACGTTCGCGCGCGCGAGCACGCCTCCTCGCGCCAGCATGGTATGGTCGATGGAGGTTGAGCGAGCCACTGGCCGTGGGGAAGCGTTCGTAACTTCTATCGGGTAGGAACGAAGTTACACTTGGGTTATCCTTCGAAAAAACGGTCGTGGTTTCATCCAATTGCAGCATTCCGACCGACTCTCTTCACCTCCTCAGGGGCTCAAATCAGGACCAGCATGCGCACCATCACCACGTCGTCGGCCGCGATCTCGCTCGCCGCCGCCAACGCGCGCAGCCAGCGCGAGGCCGCCGCACGCGACGCGCCGCCGCCGCCTCCTCCTCCTCCGCCGCCGCCGGCGCCTCCCGCAGAGACTGCGCCGCCGACCGCCGTGGACCCGCCGCCGATCGCGACCCCGCAGCTCGGCGAGCTCGGCCCGAACGACCCGTTCTTCGACCAGGCGCGACTCGCGCTCGTGACCGTCTCCCACGTGCCCCAGATCATCGCCGTCGCCGTGCTCACGCCCAACCTCTGGGTTGTGGACATGCGCGACAGCCGCTGCAGCCGCGAGCTCGCCTGGGTCATCGTGCAGGCCGCGTTCCTCGCGCTCAGCCTCGCCAACTACTGGTTTTGGTTCTGGCTCACGTACTGGAGCGAAACGCGGTCAAGGCTGTCCGCCCGCCACCGGACGAGAGGCATTTCAATTGCGAACAAGATCCATATCGTGCTCTACGTGTTTGGACTCGTGTGGTTCATGGTCGGCAACGCGCTGCTGCTCGTCATCGACGCCGATAATAAGGCCTGCACAGCGGACGACGGGGTGCACAGCACGGGAGGCATCCACGATCTCGGGCTTGTGCTCGTCGCGTTAGCGTATGCCCGTGTTTTGTGGCCGTGCACGCTCGTTCTCCTAGGGCTGCCGTTGTTACTCCTCTGCCGACCCTGCGTACTTCGATTCCTGAGTGATCCTACACGAGAAATGACATTTGGCGCCGACGCTATGTATTCGGGGGCAAATCGAGGTGCGACAAAGTCAACCATTGACGCCAACTCAACGCGCGTGAAGTTCGAGAAAGGGTTGGTGCTCACAGGACCAGAGGACGGAGAGAAAGAGGCGTCCGTGACCTGCTGTATATGCCTTGTCGATTATGATGTCGACGATTCTTTGAGAGTCTTGCAGTGCGGACATGACTTTCACGAAGAATGCGTGGACGAATGGCTCAGCCGCAACGCTACCTGCCCGACATGTAGGAAGGGCATTTCCACCACTGGTACGCGATTACATAGCTCTACACAAGAGATTGACGCAATTGTCTGAGAGTAACATTTGCTCTCGAGGCTGAGGACTCGTCGATTGCTTCGAGCGACGTGCCGGCGTGCGAGACGCCGTAATATTGTGTTCACCTGCTCGTCAAAATCGCTGGTCGGTTCGCGCCATGGATAAGACGACTGTTCTATTCGAATCGCATTCTGGACAGGACGATGTTTCACCCATTTCACCAGACCAGAAGTCAGTTCGAGTGCTTACCGCGTGGCGAACATTCTTTGGCGACGCAAAACTTTGCGGATAAATGTTTCTTGTGCCTCAGTAAAGAAGTTTCCAAGCGTCGACATGCGGGCCTTGGATTGGGATGCTGTGAGTGCGACCAAAACGTGATGTATGGTCCATGCTGTGTGCTCTTTGCGAATGTTATTCGTGTCCACCGTGCGAAGTTCAGCTTATGTTCGCGGCGAAAAGTGCTCTCCGTACACAGTCATCTGCAAACGTGTTGCCTCAAGTGCGGTTTCAGAGGTTAGCGTGGAAATGACAGGGCCCGAGAACGAGGATAGGGCCTGTCCCCGCCGCCGTTGTAAACTGTCACACCGTGTGCTACCACGAAAGATGTTCACGTTGCGTGGAGTCAGGGCACCTTGAACTACGAGATCTACGCCTAACTTGTCAGCTGCACCTGGATCACCAGATCCGAAGTCGTGAACTGAGCGAGGAACCCATCGTTCTGCACTCCTGCATCACAGCCCAGAAAGAAACCGAATCAGCTGCTTGGATTTTCTGAAGTTAGAGACGAACCACGCACGAACAGACGAGGGAGGAAGAGTCCTGTCGGTGGAGAGAGGTTGCCGGCGCTCTACAACCGCTTGGCCTTTCGAGGGATCCTTAAGGATCACGTGATCATGTGCAAACCGACATCAATCGAAATTCATTGAAGTTCATACCAAAAGTCATCCGCGCCGACTTGCCCAAACCGTCTCCGGACTGATTCCAACATAAAGGACGCTTCTTCCAGTGTTCTGAAACTCAGAATGGATGACCGGATGAACTCGAATCGGCCTCTCTCTCGCGCATTCTTCGCTCTATCGTCATCGGCTGCACGCTCTCGAACCCACGGACCCTACACACGCGCGTCAAACCTGCAGAACGCGGGAAACGCATGGACGAGACGCCAATGACCTCTGCGGTGCTTCGTCATCGCGCTCGTCCGATTCGATTCGTGACGGCTGTTGAACTTCGGGACGACGACGCGCTGCGCCCTCGTGCTTGCGTTCCATTCCGAAGCCGGGTCGCTTACTGTACTCTCCAGCTCAGACGGGCGCTGCGCTCAAGTGCGTGTTCGCTTGACAGACACGAAAATGGCGACAGTCATCCCTTCGAATTCACCAATGCCAGCAGAACACACGGCAATGCACACCAATGAGTGGGTAACTTCAGGAGCTGCTCAGACGTAAGCGCAAGAAGTATGTGTGAACAATCTACTTGTATAGATCATGATTGAAGTGTATTGCTCGTAGATACCGATTTGGTCACAGGGCAATGAGTACCAAACTACACAAACAGAGACGAATGCATCTAGCACTGCAATCTCCCACTTTACACCGGCGTCTGCACGGCGGCGTACTTGGGCGACTCCTTCTTGGCCGCAGCCTTCGAGTTGAACAGAACCTCGATATCCTCCAACAACAGACCCACCGTCTCCGGACAGAAGTAGTACACGAACGCCACCGCGACCACACACAGACCGAAGAAGAGGAAGAAGACACCGTTGATGTTGAGGTACGGGAAGAGCTTCGGGATCGAAATCATCGTCGAACCGAACACCCAGTTCGACATGGTCGACAGCGACACGGCCTTGGCACGCACATTCAGCGGGAAGATCTCGGCCGCGTAGATCCACGGCGTCGGACCCCAGCCCACGGCGAAGTTGAACACGTAGAAGCAGCACGCCACGATCATCACGTAGCCTGGCGCAGTCTTGCACCCAGCGTCATCCGTGTTACCGTCACAGCCAAGCGTGAACGCGATGGCCAACACCAAGTGACCGATGCACATGCCCACGCCACAGATCAACAGCAACTTGCGGCGACCCATCGTGTCCACCCACCGCATCGCCGGGATGGTCGACAAGAAGTTGACGAGCGACAGGATCAGCAGCGACATGACACCATCGCCCACGATATCCTTGAAGATCTGCGCGCCGTACGTGAACACAGGGTTGATACCCGAGAGCTGCTGCAGCGCCTGCAGCGAGATGGCGATGAGCACACGCTTGCGGATCGACGGCTCCAGCAGCTCCTTCCACGCCACCTCGTCGCCCTCCAGCTCCAGCTGCTCGCCGATCGCGTTCAGCTCGCGGCCCACGTTCTCCGTCTGACGCAGCTTCTTCAGCGTCACCTCGGCCGCATCACGACCCTTGTACTTGTACATCCAACGAGGACTCTCCGGCACGCAGAAGATACCGGCCATCACGATCACCGGCGGCACCAGCGCGATCGAGAACGAGATGCGCCACGCGTGGTCCCAGTCCTTCACGATGATGTTGAACGCGTTCGCGAGGAAGAGACCCGTCACGACCGTCATCTGCATGAAACCGGAGAGCATGCCACGCAGCTCCTTCGGAGCCATCTCGGCACCGAAGATCGGCACAGCGAACGACGAGTTGCCGACGCCCATGCCCTGCACGAAGCGCGCCATCAGCTCGAGCGTGTGGTTGTGGGCCTTGGTGCCCACGACCCAGGCCGTGCCGATGATGAAGAGCACACCGGCCAGGAAGATCGAGTAGCGACGTCCGAAGCGGTCGGCCACGAAGCCGGCGATGAAGGCGCCGAGGATGCAGCCCGTGTAGTACGTGACGCTGAAGTTGGTCGTGAACGAGAGCCAGTTGTCCGGGAGGTTGGACGACGACTTGGTGCAGTCCTCGTACGTGTTGCCGTCGTAGCCGACGCAGAAGTCGTACAGGAAGGCGTCCATCACGAGCACACCGCCGGTCACGCCCTGGTCATAGCCGAAGAAGATACCGGCGAGCGAGGCGAAGACGCAGACGATGATGGCGTAGGTGCGCGATCCCTCGGTGGGGGTGTCGTCGCCGTTGGCGTCGTTGTGGATGGGGATGGCTCCGGCCATGGTTGTTTGTTCTTGTGGGTTGAGGGTGGTGTGGAGCTTGGTAGCCTTGGGAGGTGTGGTGTGGTGGTGTGGTGGTGGTGGTGGGGTCTTGAAGCGACTTGCGCACTCGAAGGCGAAATGCAAAGTGAGAGAGGCTGTCCGGCACGCGATCTGCACCCTCCCACTGAAGCTACCCTGTCGGTGGCTTCGTGGTCCCTCAGGTGCGACCTGACGCTACCTACTTGAAGCGAGCAAGCGCTGGGCGCTCTCGACGGATCTTCAAGTTGGCTTGCCTCCGCTTCGCGGGTGGTGTCGTCGATGCATGCCAAGTTCAGAGGTGGACTGGGCAAAATGGAAGCGAAGAAGCCGTCCTTTCTTGCATAGCCAGGACCGTCCATGCTGAGAAAGCGCTGGTATCTGTTTTTCAAGGTTCTGTGTTTGCCGCAGTGTTCTAGTCGTGGCTTTCGTCCTCCAACTATATGCAAATATAGAGGTGTTCTGCTTGGGAGCATCTGGCAAATCCCTCGAGAAAACCTCAGACTGTCATGTTCTCAAGACTTCTTGACCTCAAGTCTGCTTCGTCCACTCCCAGAGTTGTCCCCTTTGGGATCTTTTTCTCACTCCGGCTCTCCACTGCGTTTTCGGGCCCGTTCGAAACCACACGTTCCACGCAAGATCATTCAGGTGGGCCGGATGGCCATGGGTTTGCCACAACTTGTCAGCTTCCCGTGTGATCACCCTCTCGAAGTGCGACATAGTCTCTCCCGCGCGTAACGAGCTGCTGGTTGAAACCGTGATGATTACTACGATTACTATGTTCGAACTATAGCTGACAATGGCAGGGGCCACGACCAAACTTGCTCCACGATCAGAGGTAGAGAATTCCTTAGGTCCAATAGACCCCACAATCCAACCATGAGGGAGTTCTTTACAGGATGATTCGAGGGTGATAACATCGATTCAACCCACGCTCCCTGGAGTCGTCAGCCGATTGTTGGTGTCCCTGGGAGATTTCTGTTCTGTCAGCTCAAGTCCCGGAGGATACGTTGCTCATTCTCGCCCTCTACTCAGATGCACTTCTTCAAAACACTTAACGTGTTCTTCAATATCTTCGTGTTGTGCGCTTGGAATCACCATGCGCACGAGCATCATCGTAGGGGCAAACGCGTACTGAATTCCCTGGTCTCATTGTCCTCGAAGCTGTCCAGTGGACTCCCATCATTCGTTGGTCATTGCATCTCCTTGTTCGTGGTCGACTCATCTTCTATTCTGTTGGATGCCGTTACCACAGTCCACATGCGCAAACGCGATTTACTTTTGCTGCTCATCATTCCGTCACCAAGATCCATTCGATGATGAAACGCAATGGATCAGACGACGACGAAACTCATCACTCCAGCTGCCGGTGTGGCACCTTCGCAACAAAGGCCATCTCCCCAAGGACATCTTGCTACGATGTAGCTTTCAGTTCGGTGGCTGGCGTGTTTCGAGTCGAGATTACTGCCGAATCTGTTTGTGTCGCCATCGGACGGGCCGAGTGCACGCGTTCTGAACCGCTGAGGATACTGTATGCGTCAAAGTATCTTTGTCGCCCCCTCGCAGGGCAAATCGCAGTGGTACTTTTGCTAGTGGACTGGTTCCACCCGCAAGTTGGTTGTGCAACTATGAAGTGTACCTGCGAGGGAATTAGTCCAGGCAAGGAAACAAAAGAACAATAAAGCGCTGGGCGGTATTATACACGGGCACGTTAAACAATTGGGATAAAAGTTGCAAAACTTTGATCTATTAAGAAGTTGCTTATTTATGCCTTACTTGGCACATGCTTGCTCTTCGATTGGAAGGCTTCCGAAGCACCGCACAGACCCGAAGAAGCTTTTGAGCTGAACTCACGAGAAGAGTAACGCACAAGAACGAATGCGTGGGCAGGAATCCAGGCGCTCACGGCGATTCCACAGCCCAAGCACCAGAATTGGGGACACAGATCGAGGCAGCCATTACACTTTGGTTCAGTATGTGTCTCGGCGTTTCCTACACACCGACTTTCAATGGATTTCTCCGACATACACCTTCAAGAAATGATACTTAGCCATTGGAGCGCTGCTGAGATCCACGGAACTAGTGTAAAAAAGACCTCTATCAATTAGTACCAGCTGCGATAAGTAAGAGACATTCCCACATGACATGTCCTGGCTATGTGCAATCTGACACAAACTCCAGAAAGTGATCTTGGCGACCACTGTGCCTCGCCCATCTCCCTGATAAGGGAATCAACAGCTGCTCACGGCTAGTTTGATGATTCCCGCCTGGCTGCTGAAGAGATCAGCGTGTTAGAGCCATCGTTCCAGTGCGAGACAACACGCCCTCTCTCCCTCTTGCCCTCCTGCCTCTCTCTGTCATTCCCCTGCTCTCTCTCTCTCTCTCTCTCTCCATCGAGAAACCAGGCAGCGTGCCTCAGTCTTACTCACTTTGCATTTCGCCTTCGAGTGCGCAAGTCGCTTCAAGACCCCACCACCACCACACCACCACACCACACCTCCCAAGGCTACCAAGCTCCACACCACCCTCAACCCACAAGAACAAACAACCATGGCCGGAGCCATCCCCATCCACAACGACGCCAACGGCGACGACACCCCCACCGAGGGATCGCGCACCTACGCCATCATCGTCTGCGTCTTCGCCTCGCTCGCCGGTATCTTCTTCGGCTATGACCAGGGCGTGACCGGCGGTGTGCTCGTGATGGACGCCTTCCTGTACGACTTCTGCGTCGGCTACGACGGCAACACGTACGAGGACTGCACCAAGTCGTCGTCCAACCTCCCGGACAACTGGCTCTCGTTCACGACCAACTTCAGCGTCACGTACTACACGGGCTGCATCCTCGGCGCCTTCATCGCCGGCTTCGTGGCCGACCGCTTCGGACGTCGCTACTCGATCTTCCTGGCCGGTGTGCTCTTCATCATCGGCACGGCCTGGGTCGTGGGCACCAAGGCCCACAACCACACGCTCGAGCTGATGGCGCGCTTCGTGCAGGGCATGGGCGTCGGCAACTCGTCGTTCGCTGTGCCGATCTTCGGTGCCGAGATGGCTCCGAAGGAGCTGCGTGGCATGCTCTCCGGTTTCATGCAGATGACGGTCGTGACGGGTCTCTTCCTCGCGAACGCGTTCAACATCATCGTGAAGGACTGGGACCACGCGTGGCGCATCTCGTTCTCGATCGCGCTGGTGCCGCCGGTGATCGTGATGGCCGGTATCTTCTGCGTGCCGGAGAGTCCTCGTTGGATGTACAAGTACAAGGGTCGTGATGCGGCCGAGGTGACGCTGAAGAAGCTGCGTCAGACGGAGAACGTGGGCCGCGAGCTGAACGCGATCGGCGAGCAGCTGGAGCTGGAGGGCGACGAGGTGGCGTGGAAGGAGCTGCTGGAGCCGTCGATCCGCAAGCGTGTGCTCATCGCCATCTCGCTGCAGGCGCTGCAGCAGCTCTCGGGTATCAACCCTGTGTTCACGTACGGCGCGCAGATCTTCAAGGATATCGTGGGCGATGGTGTCATGTCGCTGCTGATCCTGTCGCTCGTCAACTTCTTGTCGACCATCCCGGCGATGCGGTGGGTGGACACGATGGGTCGCCGCAAGTTGCTGTTGATCTGTGGCGTGGGCATGTGCATCGGTCACTTGGTGTTGGCCATCGCGTTCACGCTTGGCTGTGACGGTAACACGGATGACGCTGGGTGCAAGACTGCGCCAGGCTACGTGATGATCGTGGCGTGCTGCTTCTACGTGTTCAACTTCGCCGTGGGCTGGGGTCCGACGCCGTGGATCTACGCGGCCGAGATCTTCCCGCTGAATGTGCGTGCCAAGGCCGTGTCGCTGTCGACCATGTCGAACTGGGTGTTCGGTTCGACGATGATTTCGATCCCGAAGCTCTTCCCGTACCTCAACATCAACGGTGTCTTCTTCCTCTTCTTCGGTCTGTGTGTGGTCGCGGTGGCGTTCGTGTACTACTTCTGTCCGGAGACGGTGGGTCTGTTGTTGGAGGATATCGAGGTTCTGTTCAACTCGAAGGCTGCGGCCAAGAAGGAGTCGCCCAAGTACGCCGCCGTGCAGACGCCGGTGTAAAGTGGGAGATTGCAGTGCTAGATGCATTCGTCTCTGTTTGTGTAGTTTGGTACTCATTGCCCTGTGACCAAATCGGTATCTACGAGCAATACACTTCAATCATGATCTATACAAGTAGATTGTTCACACATACTTCTTGCGCTTACGTCTGAGCAGCTCCTGAAGTTACCCACTCATTGGTGTGCATTGCCGTGTGTTCTGCTGGCATTGGTGTATTCGAAGGGATGATTGTCGCCATTTTCGTGTCTGTCAAGCGAACACGCACTTGAGCGCAGCGCCCGTCTGAGCTGGAGAGTACAGTAAGCGACCCGGCTTCGGAATGGAACGCAAGCACGAGGGCGCAGCGCGTCGTCGTCCCGAAGTTCAACAGCCGTCACGAATCGAATCGGACGAGCGCGATGACGAAGCACCGCAGAGGTCATTGGCGTCTCGTCCATGCGTTTCCCGCGTTCTGCAGGTTTGACGCGCGTGTGTAGGGTCCGTGGGTTCGAGAGCGTGCAGCCGATGACGATAGAACGAAGAATGCGCGAGAGAGAGGCGGATCGAAACCTTCGCGATCGAAGATCGAAGGTTTCAGACGGGATTGCTCGACGGTTTTCTTCCGGACAGGTCACAATATGGACGATCCAACACGGGCAATAGCTGCAGTTGACTCGAGCTTGACGATGGCTTCGCATCCAAGAAGTTATTCACTGCAGCTCCCCGCTCAGCAGCAGAGCAGAGTCTGCTTGGTGTTGGTGGAGAGGTAAGGATGCTTCTCCTCTTCGTGCTTGGCTCGTCTCTAACTTCAGAAAACCCAAGCAACTGAATCGCGTTCTGTCTCGGCTCTGGAGCAGTTGCACGGAGCAATGAGTTTTCTACCCCGATTCTGAACTTGAGCGCTGATGATGCAGCTGATCCCTGAGAGAGCCAAGTCATTCGAGGCTGCTCAGGAAGCTTCGGGCGTGAGGTATGAAAAGCACCAAATCATCTCGCGCTTGAGCTTCATGGAGCTGGGTTACTCACTCAATGCGGTACCAATGTGCCAGAAAATGCCAACATGGGTCGTCCAGGCTCTTTGTAGGAATGTTCCAACTCAGATACCTTCACTTCACGCTGTACCTGAAAAGCGTTCTGGTTTGCAGAATGGTGACGTGGTTTCCCACTCACGTGGTTGTTTTTCCTTGCCTGCAGCATTTTCATGAGTGATAGAAGCGCCACGAACCGCACAAAACTTAGCTCGGTTGGAGCTCCATACGGGCTACTGCAACCTGATCAACAACTCTCTTAATCTGGATCTCAAGTGTGTTTTGAAAACAATATTGCATCCTAATCCGAGAATTCGCGGATGGGAATCTCTGCACCTCTTGGTTCAGATGAATTCAAGTTACCACTTCTTGGATCTCAGAGACTCGGACACGCACAAGCAACTAGGCAGTTTTACCCTGATCAACGGGGGCGACTCATTCGAACGAATCACTTCATGGGCATCGAGAGGAGTCATCAGCGGCAGTGTGAGCAGCTGTCGGGCCTCTCGTCATAGGGCTGAGGTCTCGTGGGTGTTTCGGACTTCTTCCCCGCCCTGTCCGAGGAAAAAGGATCGCTGTTGTCAGATTGCACATAAACAGGCCATTCAATAGTGGGCTCGCCTCGTCCACTGCCCATCCTTCTGGTAGAGGTGAAATGTTCACGAGTGGATGTCTCAGCTAGCTAGATACTGCTGGTTATAAAATTTCAAAGGTGTAGGTGGAAGAAATCCACTGAAAGTCGGTTTGGAGGACATGGCTCGTCTGCGGGTTTATATGGTCGCCCGATCTGTTTCTAATTCTGTGAATTCTGGTGTTTGGGGATTTCCAACTGGAGACCTCACCAAGTGAGAACGAGTGCAAAACGCAGCGACTGGCATCGCGGAATCTCACAGCAACGCGGAATGCGGTTGCCTTGGGAAGCGTCTCTCCCGATGATTCGCCGTTGTTCACATGGAAGACCAAAGGCCGCCTCTTCTCTGTTGACTGTAGGGTCATGAGCCCAAGCAGAAAAATAGATGAGCGCGTCAGGAGCGGAACGGCGATGCGAGCGCATCCCCTGACTCTGTATTTAAATACGATATACAAAGTGATCTGTTGCTCAGTGCATGCTTCCTCTAAGGAGAATCCCACATTCGACGCCTGCTTCGATTGGTTTTGCATCGATCCACAATTTCGCTCTGCGTAACTCTCCAATTATTCATGTGTAGGTTGGAGCTCGCAGTAATCATGTGTGGTTTGGATCGACTTGAAGAATTGCGGCCATGCGGGAAACAGGTGTGAGCCCCCAGCCCTCTTAAACCCTTGAGTTTTGACACCCTCCATCGTGTGGAGAGTGTAGCCTCAACAAATTCGACCTCATAGAGCCAGAGCGGGCGGTCAAGGTCAGCAGCAACAGCAACACTCTTTGGTCTGGTATGCACACACCATTGAAGCCGATCGATCGATCCCCACACAACGCGACAGTCGCTCGAGCCAAGATGTGACTTCGCGTTGTCACCCCGCAACCCTCACGAAACCCAGAGGGCAAGTCTCTGAAAAACTGATGCTTTTGACGGTGGATTGCCGCCGACCCTTGATTCGTACTATTTGCTGTACTTTCCCGGGAGTGACCAGACGAAGCCTCGACGAGAAGCGAAGATCACCCTGAACGATCAGCTCAAGTTGGGGTGAATTCAAGCAGCTCACCTTCATCTTTTTATAACATCGTGTCGGATCGATGCTATTTTGTCTGCATCACCGTGTCGGGAGCCTCTTTGAATCGATGATCCGTAGTAATAAATGCTCGAGTCGAGTTCCTCGCCCATGCTTCGTCGACCAACCCCTCTGCCTCAGCCCTTGACTCTTGTCCTGTCCACTACTCACCTTGTCCTCGTGAACACCGCACCCACAAACCAGGCAGAAAGGCACTCACAACTTGAACATCCAAGAGCAGGCCCCGCGCCTACGCGCTTGAAGTTCCGCGATCGGCCCAACGACGTCGAGGGTGTAGCTTCAGCGAGAGGGTGCAGATCGCGTGCCGGACAGCCTCTCTCACTTTGCATTTCGCCTTCGAGTGCGCAAGTCGCTTCAAGACCCCACCACCACCACACCACCACACCACACCTCCCAAGGCTACCAAGCTCCACACCACCCTCAACCCACAAGAACAAACAACCATGGCCGGAGCCATCCCCATCCACAACGACGCCAACGGCGACGACACCCCCACCGAGGGATCGCGCACCTACGCCATCATCGTCTGCGTCTTCGCCTCGCTCGCCGGTATCTTCTTCGGCTATGACCAGGGCGTGACCGGCGGTGTGCTCGTGATGGACGCCTTCCTGTACGACTTCTGCGTCGGCTACGACGGCAACACGTACGAGGACTGCACCAAGTCGTCGTCCAACCTCCCGGACAACTGGCTCTCGTTCACGACCAACTTCAGCGTCACGTACTACACGGGCTGCATCCTCGGCGCCTTCATCGCCGGCTTCGTGGCCGACCGCTTCGGACGTCGCTACTCGATCTTCCTGGCCGGTGTGCTCTTCATCATCGGCACGGCCTGGGTCGTGGGCACCAAGGCCCACAACCACACGCTCGAGCTGATGGCGCGCTTCGTGCAGGGCATGGGCGTCGGCAACTCGTCGTTCGCTGTGCCGATCTTCGGTGCCGAGATGGCTCCGAAGGAGCTGCGTGGCATGCTCTCCGGTTTCATGCAGATGACGGTCGTGACGGGTCTCTTCCTCGCGAACGCGTTCAACATCATCGTGAAGGACTGGGACCACGCGTGGCGCATCTCGTTCTCGATCGCGCTGGTGCCGCCGGTGATCGTGATGGCCGGTATCTTCTGCGTGCCGGAGAGTCCTCGTTGGATGTACAAGTACAAGGGTCGTGATGCGGCCGAGGTGACGCTGAAGAAGCTGCGTCAGACGGAGAACGTGGGCCGCGAGCTGAACGCGATCGGCGAGCAGCTGGAGCTGGAGGGCGACGAGGTGGCGTGGAAGGAGCTGCTGGAGCCGTCGATCCGCAAGCGTGTGCTCATCGCCATCTCGCTGCAGGCGCTGCAGCAGCTCTCGGGTATCAACCCTGTGTTCACGTACGGCGCGCAGATCTTCAAGGATATCGTGGGCGATGGTGTCATGTCGCTGCTGATCCTGTCGCTCGTCAACTTCTTGTCGACCATCCCGGCGATGCGGTGGGTGGACACGATGGGTCGCCGCAAGTTGCTGTTGATCTGTGGCGTGGGCATGTGCATCGGTCACTTGGTGTTGGCCATCGCGTTCACGCTTGGCTGTGACGGTAACACGGATGACGCTGGGTGCAAGACTGCGCCAGGCTACGTGATGATCGTGGCGTGCTGCTTCTACGTGTTCAACTTCGCCGTGGGCTGGGGTCCGACGCCGTGGATCTACGCGGCCGAGATCTTCCCGCTGAATGTGCGTGCCAAGGCCGTGTCGCTGTCGACCATGTCGAACTGGGTGTTCGGTTCGACGATGATTTCGATCCCGAAGCTCTTCCCGTACCTCAACATCAACGGTGTCTTCTTCCTCTTCTTCGGTCTGTGTGTGGTCGCGGTGGCGTTCGTGTACTACTTCTGTCCGGAGACGGTGGGTCTGTTGTTGGAGGATATCGAGGTTCTGTTCAACTCGAAGGCTGCGGCCAAGAAGGAGTCGCCCAAGTACGCCGCCGTGCAGACGCCAGTGTAAACTACATGGAGATGTTGGATAGAACGTGTACGACCAGATCGGTAAATAGACAACCTGATTGGTTTATCGTGTGTCTTGTGAGGTGCTTGATTTGATCTTAATGGAAGGGGGTGATGTTGAATTATATTAACGACAGAGCTATCCGTCATCTGGGGCATAGAGCGATGTTATGCGTGTTATGCTTCACGTACTGCTGCACTATCGTCTGTGTCAGCTTGATGATGTAGGGAGAAAGATCAACACAAAACTGCATTACTTTGCAGTACTATTCGTACGACGTAAGCTTGGAGATGAGGGAAAGCATCTTTCTCTTCTTGCCACCAAACGCCAGCTGAATGTTAGGATCCAACACGGTGAAGCATCGACGGCAAGTTGTGTCGCACAGCGACTGATTGAGCAAACCCCACGCTATGAGTAGCTAGAAAAGATTGCGATTCGAACGTTGTCATCGACGTGACGTCATGGAAAAGGCACATCCCGAAGACTCTACTCTATCTTCAGTAACCCCAAGCAGCCAAGTCAGCACTCCATCAATGGACTGTACCAACGGCAGAAGAGTTGCTGTGCTCACCAACTCGGTGGCTATCGCGAACAATGTGTTCTACAGGTAGTCTCCAGATCAGACACCAGAGTCCACCGGTGCAGAGAGAGTCAAATCATTGATCCCTCCCTTGACCTTCACTGTACATCGCCTCGTCTTGCACCGACGCAACGTCGAGGGATCACTTTTGTCCCTCGCTTGCATCATGCCAAGACTACATAATCATCCCTATCAGCGAGCCATGTGGGAACTTCCGAGATCCATCCCGCCAGCCGAAGCGTCCGCAGCTGCCAGACGCGGTCATCAGACACGTACAGGAGCGGAAGGTTTGGCACGTCGAAGCATGGCGCTTGTCGCTTGCCCGAATGCGATAGCATTCTATTGATAGCCCCACTCGCCAGCTGCTGTCTTCCTTCCGCCTGGCCTGCACTGCTGACCACTGCCGGTCTTTTCCCAACCAAGCCGAACGAGGAGAGGAGCGTCGTGCGTCAGCAACGCCCGCCGACCCAAGCAGACCGCTGAGCACGCCGGTGGGTGGCTGACGCGAGTCGACGCGACGCGGCGGGCGTGGCGCTCCTCTCGGTCTGATTTGGCACGAGACAGTCGACTGGATTGTTGTAGTTGTAGGTAGAGCGCCTGCATCTGTTCTGAAGCGCGCGTTCTGGTGCTTGGGCAATCCTCCAAGCACCAGAATCGAGTTTGGGACGAGGGGGAAACAGATCGGCGACCAGTCAAACGTGGTGGCTACGGTATCACCAGTCCGACTTCCTGTGGATTTCTACCAGCTACACCTCCAGCATTTGATTCTCGATCTAGTCCCTGCCGTTGAGACACAGGTTTCAGGTGGAAGAACCTCCAACAACGCATATAGAAGATGAGCCACTACAGGCGATATGGCCGGGCTATGTGCAATCGGAAACCCTTGCCAAAGTGATCAAAGGATGATAAAGTTCTTTTCGAAGCCCATCCCCGGGCCTGCACCACTTCCTCATGACGAAATCCACAGCTGCTCACGACGGCGTTGATGGCTTCCATACTGTGGCGTGTTGGTCCCTCCATTCCAGTGCCCCACAACACGCCCTCTCTCCCACTGCTGCTCTCGCTCTTTCCAACTGCCAAGACCTCGAGACAGTATTCCCTCACTTTGCATTTCGCCTTCGAGTGCGCAAGTCGCTTCAAGACCCCACCACCACCACACCACCACACCACACCTCCCAAGGCTACCAAGCTCCACACCACCCTCAACCCACAAGAACAAACAACCATGGCCGGAGCCATCCCCATCCACAACGACGCCAACGGCGACGACACCCCCACCGAGGGATCGCGCACCTACGCCATCATCGTCTGCGTCTTCGCCTCGCTCGCCGGTATCTTCTTCGGCTATGACCAGGGCGTGACCGGCGGTGTGCTCGTGATGGACGCCTTCCTGTACGACTTCTGCGTCGGCTACGACGGCAACACGTACGAGGACTGCACCAAGTCGTCGTCCAACCTCCCGGACAACTGGCTCTCGTTCACGACCAACTTCAGCGTCACGTACTACACGGGCTGCATCCTCGGCGCCTTCATCGCCGGCTTCGTGGCCGACCGCTTCGGACGTCGCTACTCGATCTTCCTGGCCGGTGTGCTCTTCATCATCGGCACGGCCTGGGTCGTGGGCACCAAGGCCCACAACCACACGCTCGAGCTGATGGCGCGCTTCGTGCAGGGCATGGGCGTCGGCAACTCGTCGTTCGCTGTGCCGATCTTCGGTGCCGAGATGGCTCCGAAGGAGCTGCGTGGCATGCTCTCCGGTTTCATGCAGATGACGGTCGTGACGGGTCTCTTCCTCGCGAACGCGTTCAACATCATCGTGAAGGACTGGGACCACGCGTGGCGCATCTCGTTCTCGATCGCGCTGGTGCCGCCGGTGATCGTGATGGCCGGTATCTTCTGCGTGCCGGAGAGTCCTCGTTGGATGTACAAGTACAAGGGTCGTGATGCGGCCGAGGTGACGCTGAAGAAGCTGCGTCAGACGGAGAACGTGGGCCGCGAGCTGAACGCGATCGGCGAGCAGCTGGAGCTGGAGGGCGACGAGGTGGCGTGGAAGGAGCTGCTGGAGCCGTCGATCCGCAAGCGTGTGCTCATCGCCATCTCGCTGCAGGCGCTGCAGCAGCTCTCGGGTATCAACCCTGTGTTCACGTACGGCGCGCAGATCTTCAAGGATATCGTGGGCGATGGTGTCATGTCGCTGCTGATCCTGTCGCTCGTCAACTTCTTGTCGACCATCCCGGCGATGCGGTGGGTGGACACGATGGGTCGCCGCAAGTTGCTGTTGATCTGTGGCGTGGGCATGTGCATCGGTCACTTGGTGTTGGCCATCGCGTTCACGCTTGGCTGTGACGGTAACACGGATGACGCTGGGTGCAAGACTGCGCCAGGCTACGTGATGATCGTGGCGTGCTGCTTCTACGTGTTCAACTTCGCCGTGGGCTGGGGTCCGACGCCGTGGATCTACGCGGCCGAGATCTTCCCGCTGAATGTGCGTGCCAAGGCCGTGTCGCTGTCGACCATGTCGAACTGGGTGTTCGGTTCGACGATGATTTCGATCCCGAAGCTCTTCCCGTACCTCAACATCAACGGTGTCTTCTTCCTCTTCTTCGGTCTGTGTGTGGTCGCGGTGGCGTTCGTGTACTACTTCTGTCCGGAGACGGTGGGTCTGTTGTTGGAGGATATCGAGGTTCTGTTCAACTCGAAGGCTGCGGCCAAGAAGGAGTCGCCCAAGTACGCCGCCGTGCAGACGCCTGTGTAAGCTAGATGGAATTATCAGGCTGTCCTTTAGCCTTGCGTTGGATGCGCACAGTTTGGTTGCTGCATATTTGAATCTACTCGGTTTACTCTATGCGTGGGCTCTTGATTCTCCCAACCTTCTAGACCTCGTACGATCCGGATATCCGCTATTTCGCTGGGTGTTTTTCGTCTCGATCCAGCCACGGGAACTGGAACGAGAAGTCGTTTCCTGAAGAAGTCAGATAGAACGCATCAAACTAAAGCCTTGTCACTAATACGTGCTGCCCGAAGGTCAACTTACCGTAGTGGACTAGCGAGAGATGAAGAATGAATGGCAACCACGCGAGCATCTTACCGTTGATCGACAGTGCGTGGCGTTCGAGGATGAATGCCAAGTACGTCATGGACGAGATCCCGTAGCGGAGCCGAAGCAACCAGTGGAAGAGGAGTAGCGTCACGCTTTGCAAGACGGAGTACAGAACGATCGACTGCATCACGGTGGCCAGTTTGACGGGATCGTCCATGTATATTGCGAGCCGTGGGTTGAATCGGGCGGATGGGAACTGCACTGCGACTACCACAAAAACCGAATTGATGAATGGCACGACGACTTCGAAGTATTCGGACAGCAGAACCTCCTCGGCCACACGCAGCGTCTCAAGTGCAACTGTTAGCATGTATCGTTTGTCATCGAGGGCTATGGAGCGAGGCAACGGAATGACTTGCGTCGAGCGATCGCATATAGTTACCATCGCCTGATCGGACGTCACCTTGGACGAGTGGAGAAGCTGGCGCGCAAACGGGATAAGCTCTTGGCGCGACGGCAGTTGGGTGCTGGGCTCCCGGCTGTTGGAGATCGTTCGAGGCAGCGCGTTCGTGTACTTGTCCATGAAGACTTTGATGACAATGAACCCATGGGCGAGATCAAGGCCGATAATGAAGGCCATGGTCAGCGCCGTCGGCGAGGACTGCATGATCATGGACTGGTATAGCGAAGCCGTAATCTCGATGCCACACACAGCGACTTCGACGCTACAGTCCTTAAGCCTCGTTGAGAGTCTGCGCAACTGGATCTTAAGCGCCCACTTGAGCAACGGGAACGACAACGTCAGTGCAATTTGCCAGAAAACGCTCACACCGGCGAAGAGCACGGATATGGCAGGGTATATGACGACCTGGGACATCTGCAGCGTCACGCTCGGCGCGTACGTACGGAAAGCGCTCCAATACGCTGGGTCTTTCCATAGTCGCGAGCCGAAGATAACGAGGTGGGCGATCGCGATTGACGCGAGCAGCGGAACTGTGCCGACGATTGACGAGAACGGTATCGGGAACACCAGGTGCTGAACCACTTGGGCGAACGACACTATGTAGAGCAGCGTCGAGAGCGTCGCCATAGCCGCGAGCTGTCGCAACGAGTACTTCGTGCGCGGCGTGTCGGTCACCTCCACCCACGTGAGTAGCAAGCCGAATGTGCTGCACCAGGCGATCCACCCGAGATGCGAAAACAAAGTGATATCTGGTCCTTTCGCAGGGTCTTGTAGCGGCAGCGCACACGGTAGAACGGACGCCGCGAGGCCAGGCAGTGGCACGCATATGAGCACCGTCGCGATGCGTACGGACGTGGCGCGTGCGCAGTAGGCGTCCAGCTGCTGGAACTTGAGCACTGAGTATCGCTCCGAGGCCTTGAGCAGCGTGCGCTTACGCACCAGTCGGCGGAGCCTCCCCACAGCCACCGGCGTCGTCGCCGTACGCCGAAACGAATACGTTGCGGCGGCTCCTTGACCTGGGGAGGCGGACAGCGAACTCATGCGTGTTGCAGACAATGCGCGTCTAGAAGGCGATACATGTCTCGGGATCGCGACGTGCTATTTACGTGCCTATGTCCTTGTGTGGACCGGATCGCTCACGACGTGGGCTAATTTTGTATCGTAGCAGCTGGATCACCTTTGCCGATTCCGCTGGTGCATCTAGGTTACGCGCCTTCGACGCCGACGTACGAGGCCTACCTCTTTACAGCTTAGTGATGTAGCAGGAGGAAAGGCAGTATGTGAGTATGCCGACTGGTAGCAACCTGGTATCATTCGACATCTTGTGTACTCTTATTATAAATGCCAGGACACCACGAGGTTGCGGGGCCTTGTTGATAGGACTTCGGGTCGTCCGTTTGGCCGGATCTTATCTATGGTGAGATGCGACGAACTCACGAGCTCACGCACGTAGCGAGAGAGTGAGAGGCTCGCGACATTTGGTCTCACAGGAACTGAATCGCTACAAAGAGAAACCGAGGAGATACAGTTATATTACTCTATGCGCCGAAGTTGAATGCGAAGCCGACGGCCTTGTCTGCCTTGTCGGCGCTCTTGTCCTTGCCGTTAGTGAGAGATTTCCAATTGGCCTTGGCCACCACGACCTTGGCGTCGCTGTCACTCGCGCTCTCGTCATCATCTCGGTCGTCGTCTAGGGTGATGGCGTGCATTGGCTTGTAGTGCAAGTCGTTCTCGAAGTCAAGCTTGCCATCGTCCTCCAGGAAGACGAGGCGCTTGGCATGCTCGGCCGCATGCGCGCGGCGATGGCGTTCACTACACTCCTCAGAGCAGTAGATATTGGTCTTGCAGAGCGCACAACGCTTGAATTCCTCGGCGTCTTCGTCATTTGTGGCATCCAGCAGCGATGAATGACAGTGGAAGCAGCTGAGTCGCTTTAGAATCGACGGCTCCCCGTTACGTCGTGCTGCCTTGCTCTTGCGCTTCCACACCGTCAAGCTGCAAGTGGCGTTACCCCAGTTGGGAAGATCCAGTTCTTCGATGTTTGTGAATAATCTCACAAGTTCCTTCTCGAAGGCACGGTCGACTGCCTCACTCTGCCACTCCCCGATGTAAATCAGGTGCTCACCCTTGAAATTTTTTAGACTATTCACAGCCATTTCATCGTTTGGTGGCGGACAGCACAGCAGTAGCGAGCGTCCGTGGGTCGAGTCATCAGCCTTCAATGTTTCAGGAGTGCCCTTAGCCACCGAGTTGAAGATTGGCACCTCACCGTGACTCGCGTTCGTCTTCGGCTCGAGCGATTCCTTCTTTTTGTGGAGATGAGCGAACGCGCCTTTGCTTTCGCTGTCTCCATCGCTCGTTGCCGACTGCAGTGACGGCGGGCAAACGTCGAACGCCATCACATCCACACCACGCTCTGCCAACAGGGATGTCCAGTAGCCAGTACCGGCACCCATCTCCACAATTGGTGCGTACTTGGCAATCGCATCGAGAGCTTCGTCAGTCGGAGTCGCGTACGCGTACAAATACAAGCACCAATCCCGGCAGTTCTTTCGCCACTCAGCGAGTAGCTCGTAGGCTGGTACGTCTACAGCTGCTGAGGCTCCAGTAGGCCCATTGGTGTCTTTTGCTTTGGCTGAAGTTGGGTCTTTCTCACGTCGATAGTGCTTTTTCTTGGGTTGGTTCTTAGAGTTTGACGAGTTGGTCATTGCCGACGCTGGATTACTCAACGCTCCACCAGCGTTGCTCAGTAGTGCGTCCATTTCGCCGTGCATGCCGATGCTGTGTTCATAGAACAATCGCACGCCTTCGCGAAAGCGCAAGTGAAAGATATCGAGGAGAGCGATGCCGCTGGTTCCAGCGAGGGATCCTCCCGTGGCATTTGCCTGTTCTTTCTTTTTCCTGTTTGATGTGGCGGTCGTGGCGGTAGGGAGAGCGAGCGACTTGAAAACCGAGGATGGGATCACATCGTCGTCTTCGTGGACGAGTTCTTGGTTGACAAAAGTCTCAATGAGCGCATGCACCTCGGGCGTGAATGTCTCGAGGTCGCAGAAATACTCTTCAGGAGGTGGGACAGCAGCACACGCACGGCCATAGACGACAAGGCACGCGTAGTAGACGCGGAAGTACATCGGATCGAATGCGTTGGCCATCTCAATCGGCAGTTCGTCTCGAGACACAGCCTTCTGACTCGCGTGCTCAGCTTTTTTCAAAAGCGCTGTGAGCTCCGCCAGAATCACTTGCTCCTGTTGGAGCTCTTTAATCGTCTTCTGTCCGTTATGAGTTCCACCAGCCGTAATCTGCTTCCTCAGGTGCACGAGTAGGGACTCGAGCTGGACCAGCACGGAAGCGACCCACACACGGCTGCGGAACACTGTTCCTGCGAGACGCCCCGCGCGAATCAGCTGGTAGAGCGCCGAGAGCAGTCGCTGGCCGCCGCTCGGCCGGCCAGTGCTGTTTTCGTCCACGAGCGCGTGCTGCAGCACGCCGTGACGGCACTTTTTGCACGCACCGCGTCGCAGGACGTCGCTCTCGGTCTCGATGTCTTCTTCTCCGTTCAGCACGAGCTCTCGGTGTCCTCGGGAGCAGTTGCAGCCCGGGACCTCGCACTTGGCGAGCGCCGCGCCCTCGGGCAGCACGTTGCGTAGAATCTTCTGCACGAGGTCGTGGTCGCCGTCGAAATCCTTGCGGATGACGACGCGTCGTCTCGGCGGCGCCACGAGCCTCACGCGCGGCGCCTGCGGCTTGTCCTGCTCCTGCTCGTGGCGCCGCAGCCGCGCCTTCTTCTTGTGCTCCTTGCGCTTGCTCACGTGGGCCGCGACCTCCTGGTCCAGCTCGAGCCCGTACTCGGCCGCGAGCGCCGCCATCTCATCCTCGATGAACGCGATCTCGCTCTGCTGGAAGCCGATGTGCCCGGCCTTGCGCTTGCCGTGGGCGCGGCGGCTCATGGTCAAGTCCGTGGCTGGTTGACAGGCGACGCACCAATGCGATGCATCTGCTCAGCAGCTCCGCTCGACAAAGTACGAAATAAAACGTTAGCTCGACTAAGTACGAAACGAAACGTACCTAAGCGGAGTATCCCCCATCGGCGATATTTTTAAAAATATCGCCACGATATTTTTTAAAATTTCGCCAATGGGGGATGAACCGGCCGCTCGTTGGCGTCGATATTCTAATTTCGACGCCAACGTTGGCGCCAACGAGTTGGTGTACCCATCCTCTGAGGAGCTCCAAAGGATGCCGCCCAAGACGGCCAAGGCCTTCAAGGCCGTCGCGCCGCCCACGCCCGCGCCGCCGCCACCGCCGCCCGCCGACGCCACGTCGCCGCCGCGCATCGTCCAGACCACCAAGCTCTCGGAGACGGCGCTGCGCGAGATGCTGGCGGCGGGCGAGGCCGTTGGCGTGCACTTGCAGCTCGTCGATGACGCGCCGGGGCGCCGGCTGGCGGCGGTCGCGCTCGCGTGGACGGCGCGCGAGGGCGAGACGCCGCCGCCGCCGCTCGTGATCTGTGAAAGTGGCGCGACCGCCGCACATTTCGTGGCGCTGCTGCGCGTGGTGCTGGTCGAGAGCTCGTGCGTCAAGGCGTTACTGGGTGTGCACGCGGCCGCGCACTGGCTCGCGGCGAACGGCCTCAGCGACAGCGTGCGCAAGTGCATCGACTTGCAACTCTACTACGAGCACGTCGTGGATCCGCGTGAGCGCGGCGCCAAGCTGCTGCAGATCGCACACCATCTTGCCGTCGATCCGACCAAAATCCCGTACGGCGATGCTCTGCGCAAATCACACAGCAGCGCTGAGGAAGCAAGTCTGTGGGCGCGCTGGCCGGTATCGCGCACGGTCGTTCAGGCTGCCGCGGCGCAGGCACAGGCGTTCGCAGAGTGCCACGCTCAGTTGCGACCCAACGGCGTGAGCGTCGCTGCGAGTGCGTGGCTGCAGGAGATCACGCAACGCCGGTGGACCTATGGCTGTCGCTATGGCCGACCGGTCATCTGGTTCGACACCGAGAATGACTACTTACCGCGAAGTATCGAGTGTCTAGGCGCGGAGGAACACTTGACGACCCAGGTGCCTCTATTGGACCTGCAGTGCGAGATTGACTCGCTGCTCCATGTGCTTCCGGCACGGTACCGCCAGGTGATCATGGGCATCGACGAATACACACAAAAGCTTGTGGATGTATGCCTGGATGTCGGACGCGTGCCTCATGCCTACATTGGTCCGGGCCAGCGTGTGGTTCTCGACACGCAACGCCCAGACGAGTCATCCTCCTTCGCCAAGTTCACGAAACTGCTATCAGTGAGTGATGACAACGCCACCATCATGCCAGGCTCGGTTACTACAGTCGAGATCAAGAACATCCTCGAGCGACTGGGTGGCGAGGCCAAGATCGGCAGCGATAACCGCGCGGGCATCGACCGGCAGCTTCACCGCATCTCAGTCATGCGCAGCAAGACAGATGAGATCTACGGACTCACGCTACGCGTCGGGCGCACATTGCAAAATGCCTCAAATTACTTGCTGGATCTGCTCATGAGCTCCGAGCATCGCAAAAAATCAGTGCTCTTGCTTGGCCGCCCAGGTTCCGGCAAGACGACGCTGATCCGCGATATCGCACGCTGCATCTCCCAAAGCGGAGAGAACGTGTGCATTATCGACACTTCCAACGAGATCGGGGGCGACGGCCTCGTACCGCACGAGTGCATCGGGTGGGCTAGACGCATGATGGTCAAGTCACTTGACGAGCAGGCGAGCGTCATGATCGAGTGCGTGCAAAACCACACGGTCGAGACCCTGATCGTCGACGAGATCGGCCGCAAAGCCGAGGTGAACGCTGCAGGCACCGTTCGCCAGAGAGGGCCTCGCATGATCGCGAGTGCCCACGGCGATTTCCGCTCATTAATCAAGAACCAGGATCTCAAGGGACTCATCGGCGGCGTCCAGTCGGTCATAGTGGGCGACGGTGAGGCCAAGAAGAACGCCCACCTGGGCAAGGTGCAGGCCAAGCGCGCCGGGAATCCAATCTTCGACGTGATTGTCGAGATCGACGAGGTTCAACGCGGTCGCTGCCGCATCATCTGGGATGTCGCCCAGGCCGTGGACGAGGTGCTCAGCGGCAATGTGAACGGCTACAAGTTCGAGACGCGGTTCGAGACGTTTGCCGTGCGCGGCGTGCAAGTGCTGGATAAGTCGGACAGCTAACTTGTTTAAATTCCATTTTTCTTCTGCCCGTTTTATTAATGGCAACGAGAACGAAGAGCCGTCGTTTCCGCGACGGGGGGAGGCTGAGCCGGCCATGACGGCAGCCGTGGACGTCGTGCAACTCAAGCGCCGCGTGCGCAACGCCGAGACCGAGCTCTTCGAATGGCGAAAGTGCCAGTGCCGCGTGACAGGCGACGGCCTACTTGCGTTGGAGCTCGTCGATGACGACGACGATGGCGACGGCGGCGAGAGCGACCGTCTGCAGATTGACCTCGCAACTCAACTACAGTCACTCGAGCAGAGACGCAAGTGCAAGACGCGGTGCGAGGTACGGTACGTCGTGGTAGATCGTAATGGCCGAGAAGTGCGCAGTGAGGAGCTCATGGCGCCGTCGCCTCGCCACTGTGAGCAGTGGATCGCGCTCATTCGTGAAGCTGAGAAGCGAGCTAAGCGCCGACAGAGCATCCGCGAAGGCACAGCGACGGCTACGGCCATGGCAGCCATGAATACGCTTGCATCTTCGAGTGGCTCGGCCACCAATGCCGCTCCCCAGACGACCACGCCGTTTGACGCGTCGCTCTCATCCGTGTCCTCTCGCGTTTCGTCGTCAATCCCACCAACGCTCGCACCCCGCAGAGCCAGCTCGCAGTCCACGAAGCGCGCGCCTGGAGTGGATAGATACGACGAGGACGAGGACGAAGACCCGGAAGAAGAGGACGAGCCGCCAAGTCCTGCCAATGCGTCAGCCACGGCGCCGCTGCCGCGTGAAATGTTTGCCCAGAAGCTCGCGGCTGTCCGCCAGTTGCTGCCTCTGGACCCCCACGAGGCGACCTTCGACATCGATGACAGCATCGAGGAGATGCGGCAGCCTGGCGACGCAGAGCAATTCGAGTCCGACGACGACGACCAGTTTTACGAGGATGATCGCTTGGTGAGTCGGCAGTCACGCGCGCGGCTTCCTCATGGATCAGTGGCATCGTCCAAAACTCCAATGCCACGTCGGAAGAAGTCGCTGGTGGTGGTGTCGCCGTCGTCGGCGATGTCATCTCGAGTGACGTCAGCTCCTGCTCACCGTCTTCTGTCACCTCGTTCAACTTCCTCGATCTCTTCAGCTCCCCGGCACCTACGCTCGTCGTCTGCAGCGCTGCAAACACCCCCACGTAGATACCCGACACCCTCCCGGCACGTAGCTTCGACGAGCCTGAGCTCTGCGGCCGCAGTGGCCGCGAGTATTCATCGACTCCGACGCCGAGAGCACCGCGATGACGACTTCGATGAGCCCGACGGCACAGAGGAGCTGGACATCCTTGTGCGCGTCGAGTCGGCGCTGCGCCACCTCGAGCGTGACAATGCAGCTGCGAAAGAGCGCGAGGCGGCGCTTGCTCACCAGGTTTCGACACTGCAGGACGCCCTGCGCGTACGAGCGGCCGAGAAGAAGCACCTCGAGAACCATGTGCAGCAGCTCACGCGCGACAAAGAGCAGTGGAAGCACGCTGCTCAGCGCGCCGAGCGGGCTCTCGCGCAGCTCCAGGACGAGCTCGCGATCGCACAGGAAGAGACGCAACTGCAGCACAGCGAGCGGCATCGCCTCCAGCACCAGAACAAAGAGTTGCTCTCGCAAGTGCACCGGCTCGATTCCATTGTCTACGGTCGCTTTTAGTCTGTATCAAAGAAAGCCGCTGCCGCTGCCGCTCCAGTGGCGGTCTGCGTACGACTCGGCGTCTCCCTTGCCCTTAAGCTGTCGTTGTCTCTCTTCCTCTTCTTCTCTCGCCGCTGCTGCTGCTCTCTTTTCCTCCTCTTCTCGTTCCTTCTCGGCCGAGTACGACGACAAAAGTGGCAGACGCATCGTGAAGCGACGCAGCATCTCGAACTTGCTCGGTGGAGACGGCGACGGAGACACTTCCTCTGCCTCGATATCCTCGAAATCCGCCGAAGTCGAGTCTCCTAGACGGTCAACTGCCGTATTCGCCTCATGGGCCTCCACGCGTCGCTCCACAGCATCCACAAATGCCTCGCCCGCTTCCCCAACCACCGCCTCTGCCTCGGCCGCGTGAGCAGTAGCACTGACGCCGGCGACAGCGGCCGCTGCTTCAACGGTCGCCTTGTCTTCGTCGCTCGCCCAGATCCAAGAGAGCCAACCTGGCGTGATCGCGTACATGACCGTGCCCCAGATGGCATCGCCGCTTTGCGCTTGCACTGTTTGGTCCTGTACGACGGATCCAACAAACTGCTTGGCGTGGTTCTGGATGTCAGGGCGGCTCAACACGTCGTGGACCGATTCGCCAATTGTCGTCGATACAGACGTCTTGACGGGCTCAGTCCCGAAGGTCTGTGCCAAGAGCTGCGCGAGGTTCTTCTGCATGGTCTTGTCCTTCATGATCTCGTCCAAAAGCTTGAGCAAGCCCTCCCGCGTCTGTGGGTCCTGCATCGTCTGCTTGAGAAAGGCGACGACCATGGCGCGCGTGTTGGGGTCGTCCAATAGCAGCGTCAGCATCGTCTTGGCGAGCTTTGTCACGTTCGCGAGCGTCGTGGGGTCGTTGAGCGTGTGGACGACTATGGAGCGGAGCGCATCGCGAGTGACGTCCATCACAACGAGCTACAGAGAACGAATCAGATATCATCACCACCTCCACATTCAACACATATTGGAGCTCACTCGCTGGATAAAGAAGGACGCCTGATCCAGAACTTTCGGGTCGTTCAGCACCGTCTGCACGATCTGCGAGGCGAGTTCGCGCGTGTGGCTCTGGAGTGTTTCATCCTGGAGACTCTTGGTCGCGACGTCGGCCGTGTGCTTGCTCACGCCGACCTTGAGCTCCGGGCCGAACGCGACGAGCGTCGTTCCGACGAGCACGACGCCGCCGAGCCAGTACCACTGCCGCTGCGGCCGCCGCAGCAGTCGTCGTAGCATCTCGCGGTCGCTCAGCTCCACCGCGGGCCCGACGGGCGCGCGAGCCCGCGACGGCGGTGGAAGTGACGGGACCAGCGGCGGAACCGGACCGCCGCCCTCGAGGGAGCTCTTGGTGGAGACCTTGCGGCGCTGCAGCCACGGCGCCTCGGGACGCGCCGAGAAGCACTGCCGACTCCGACTCCGAGTGACCAGAGAAAGGCGCAGCGCTCGCGCTGCTGTCACCGTGGCCGCGGCCGCTGCAGACGCCGCCAACCGCCGCATGGTCGAGCGCTCTTGGCGTCGGGCGGCGAGTGGGAGCTTCGTTCGGACGGAACGAGCGTGGAGATGTCGGAGATGTGGGAGTGCGAGGAGCACTGTGGGGCTCTTACTAAGTACGTTTGCGAGGGAGGGCAGAAGAAGGGGGGGGGGGGACAGCGTGTAGCCATGTCTCTGCTAAGTACGGAGGTCGCGGGTGCTGTGGTGTGCTCTTCAACACGAGCGTACCCATCTCAGGGGGGTTACAACGGGTCAGGGGTTACAATACTTCATCAAGGTTACGATCTCGGTCTGTCGATCGGGTCCATGCGGGCGCGAGATCTCCGGGTGCTGTGTCTGGAGGTTGATTCCTCGGCCATAGTGCCGTCTGGACATTGATGAAGCTGGAGATCAGAAGCACGAACCACGAATCCAGCGCCGATTCCCTCTCATTACGGACCTCCGATCCTCCGATGCACTTTCTCACGAGTGATGGCTACAGACTCACGACTGAGCCACATACATGATCCTGGCGTGCTCGCGTCGCCATGAGGGCATCGGCATCGCTCGCGCAAGAGAGTCGGTGTTGGCGCCGAAGCGCTCGAGCATCACGTCCTCGGCGCGGCGCTGGTCGCGTCGAATCTTGGGCAGCAGCCATGAAGATCTATCTGCTCGCCAAGAGACCCACCATGATTGATGGCTCGAGACCACGCCCGCGTCCCACGCCAAGAGACCCACCAACCTAGACGGCCAGGCCCACCGACCAGGCCCCCCGCGCCGCTCTCCGGCGCCACGGCCGCCCTCATTCCACAGCTTTGTCCTCTGCACTGCAAACCGCCTTCTCTCTCGCTCTACGAACTCGCCGCCATGTTCTTCGCCATGACGCTCATCGCGCCGGCCACCGCGCTGCCTGCGCTCTCCTCCTGCGTCGGCTCCTCCATCGCCGACTCCGCGGCCGCCATGGCCAACGCGTTCGTCGCAACCTGCCCGCCTGTTGCTGCCACCAAAGACAGCGACGCCATCCCGGCGCACACGCTCGAGATCACCTTGGAGCTCGAGACCGTCGCCCGCGCCGCCGAAGCCGAAGCCGAAGCCGAAGCCGAAGCCGCCCCCGCCGCACCGACAGACGCTCTGCTCACCTTGGAGACCGCGTCTGTTGCTGCGCCAACCATCGCCGTGGCCGTAGCCACCGCTGAACCGTCCGAGATCACCTTGGAACTCGAGACCCCCACCGCCAAAGCCCCCACCGCCGCCGAAGCCGCTGAAGCCCCCGCCGCACCGACAGACGCTCTGCTCACCTTGGAGACCGCGTCTGCCGCCGCCGCCTCGAAGACGCCTGTGCTCACGTTGGAGCCCGAGCCCGAGGCCGCACCCATCCCACGGCGTATCCCGCGCGCACTCATCGGCTACTGGCCATTGGTCAACGCGCTCAAGCTCTACAAGTACGACGTGGACAAGGCGTACGAGGCGCTCACGCGCAAGTGGTTCCCGTTCTACAAGTGGTACGAAGGCCAGCTGCCGAGCGCCACGCCGAGCCGCCGGCGCCGCCTGCTCAAGCTCGTGCTCAACATGATCTGAGCCGAAAATCAAGAAAACGACGAAACAAGATGTCCCTAGACGGGGACCGTCGGACCGTCGGACCGTCCGTCATGCCGTGTATAGTGTCGTGGAGTGTCGTTGGATGTCCGCTGTATTCTCAATATTTAAGCTTTGCTTTGTCTCGCTACTTTTTCCATGTCCGCCATCCTCTGCCATCCTCTGCCAATCTCCCAATCTTCCCATCTTCCTGCTGCGGACTCGTGTCAGAGAGAGAGACAGAGAGAGACAGACAGAGACAGAGAGAGAGAGACAGAGACCGTCGGTCACGCTCACGACGAGATCGCCCGCTCCACAGCAAGCGCTCTTGCGCGAGCGATGCCGATGCCCTCATGGCGACGCGAGCACGCCAGGATCATGTATGTGGCTCAGTCGTGAGTCTGTAGCCATCACTCGTGAGAAAGTGCATCGGAGGATCGGAGGTCCGTAATGAGAGGGAATCGGCGCTGGATTCGTGGTTCGTGCTTCTGATCTCCAGCTTCATCAATGTCCAGACGGCACTATGGCCGAGGAATCAACCTCCAGACACAGCACCCGGAGATCTCGCGCCCGCATGGACCCGATCGACAGACCGAGATCGTAACCTTGATGAAGTATTGTAACCCCTGACCCGTTGTAACCCCCCTGAGATGGGTACGCTCGTGTTGAAGAGCACACCACAGCACCCGCGACCTCCGTACTTAGCAGAGACATGGCTACACGCTGTCCCCCCCCCCCCTTCTTCTGCCCTCCCTCGCAAACGTACTTAGTAAGAGCCCCACAGTGCTCCTCGCACTCCCACATCTCCGACATCTCCACGCTCGTTCCGTCCGAACGAAGCTCCCACTCGCCGCCCGACGCCAAGAGCGCTCGACCATGCGGCGGTTGGCGGCGTCTGCAGCGGCCGCGGCCACGGTGACGGTGACGCTATCTCGTGCCTGCGACGTGGATATTTTGATACCAGGTACCGCACAGGAAATCCGAAAGTCCGTCTCCCACTAGAAGTAGAGCTTTGCTCCATGCAACTTCGTCGTGATCTCAAGTCTGCATTCATGAGTACTGTATGTAATGGAGAGTCGCATGAGCACGTGCGAATGTAGAATTGCTGAGATGATATGAAGATGTCTTGGCGAAATGGAACGGAATGGAATTGGAGAATGGAATCTTGTGTTTTCAAGTTTCAATTCTTTACGGCATCGACATCGGCAGTGGCTGCTTGCTTCCATGGCGGCGCGGTGAACTGTTGAACTGCGATCGTCGTCGCTGGGAACGCATAAGATCAAATAAAGGAGATGTTTGTGTCTTTCGTTGAATCAATCAAAAGAACTGGCGTGGGCATCGCAATCGCTGAGACCAACGATGCCACGACCCCTACTTTGTCTACTACCACACGTCTTTGAAGCGCACAGAATCTTGTACAGTCAACCGCGGCGGTTTCCGAAGTGACCGCCTGGGAGTCCACGAGCTGGCCATGGTCGCCAGCAGGAGGCCATTTCGAATATTTAGAAGGATTGCAGCTGGTACTTCCAGACGACGGCGAGACAGTCACCACTGCCTGTGGCGAAGTATGGCGACGCCGGGGATGAAGCGACACTAATGACTGAGTTGCGGTAGCCCGTAAGCGTGAGGACCGAGCGTGAGCTTCGAGGGTCCCAGAAGACGACCGACCGGTCCTTCGAACCTGACATCAGCCATCTGGACAGAAAAGCATCGAGTGACATGATGGTGCCTCTAAAACAAGGGGGGAGAAAATAGCGACGAGCTTACCTTCCATCGGGAGTGTACGCGACAGACAGCACGAAGTCCTTGTGGCCCTGGAATACCATGCGCGGGCGAGACGACGTCCGGCCTTGGGCATTCACATCCCAGAGCATAATGTTCTTGTCCAGCGAACCGGAAATAACGTTCTTGCCATCAGGCGAGAATGCGATGGAGTAGACTGAGTCGCTGTGGCCTTCGAAGCGATCAAGCAGCTGCGAAGACTCCGTGTCCCAAATGCGGACCACCTTGTCCAGTGAACCAGCGGCGAGATAGCGTCCATCGGGAGAAAGTGCAACGGAGGTAACACCATCCGAAGGGCCGCCGCTCTCGCTGCCAAAAATCTTCTTGCACTGGCCCGTACGAGCGTCCCATAATCGGACTTTGCGATCGCCCGATCCCGACACAATCATGTCATTGACATAGTCGAGGGCGTAGATTTCCGACTCGTGTCCCGTCATAGCAGGACCTTCCTCGTTCGTTGCGATATCCCACACTCGAATAGTATTGTGGGGCATTCCGGCAACGAGCTTCGTGCAGTCCGGTGAGAACGCAACAGCACGAACGTAAGCAGCGTCTTCTTCGCTGGAGGCGGCGTTACCGTTGCTGCCAGATCCACCAGGTCGCGACACGATGAACTTGCGTTCACCAGATTTGACATCGAAAACACGAGCCGTCTTGTGGCAGCCTGTGGCCATCATCGTTCCATCAGGCGAGAAGCGCACACAGCACACAACGCTTTGATGGTCCATCGTCTGGTGCAACTCGGCGACCGGTCGTTCTGAGTCGGGGTACGACGACGAGTTGTTGTTGTACACGCAGTTCCAGTTGAGCTTGCTGCCCTTGGAACTCGAGCTCTTGGACGACCCATTGTTTCCTGAAGACGACGAGCTCGATCCTTGTGCCGCGTTCGACTCGTGGTTGGACTGCTTGTTCGAGGACGATCCGCTACCGCCAGTTGGAGTCGACTCATTAGCCTGTTGGGACGGTCCCGACGTGGTACTCGAGGGACTAGATTCGCCACCTGATCCCTGGTGATCACGGTTGAGCTAAAGAAAGACGTCTAAGAAATCTGCACACACACCAGCAATAAAGAAGCCCTCAAAAAACATAAACACATACCGAAGGGAGGGTGCCCTTTCCGTTCGAGAGGCTTGGAATGGAGTTGCCCTCGGTCTTTGGCTTCTTGCTGACGGGCGAGTTCTGGTTCGACTGGGAGTCGCCAGTGGATGGCAGGCTGCGCTGCTCTCCCTTCTTGCTGGGATCGGAATCACGGCCAGTGAGCGAGGGGATCGGACCCGGGCGACGGTTCGTCGGGGTGGTTGACTGACCCTCGAGAGGACTGAGCTGTGGGGGCGCCGACTGCTGCGACGACTGCGGAGGGCCCTGGGACGGAAGTGGTGGGACAGTCGGCTGGCCGAGTTGTTGGAGCGAGCGGGAAGCCGGTTGCACGGGGACGACACGCACTGGCGAGCTGGAGCGCGGGTTGGTGGTCGGGCCTCCGGCGCGACTGGAGGCTGCGGCGGCGGCAACTACCGACATGAGGGAGTCTCCTTCCGGCCCCATGGACGGTCCTGATCCCGAGTTGGTCGGCGTGCGGTGTCGCTTGGCCGGGAGCTTGACGCCGCTGGGCTGCTGTCCTTCGAGCTGGCGCCGCATGCGCATGAGGTCCTCCTCATACTGCTGGCGGATGCGGCGGTGGTTGGCCTCGAGGGTCTTGAGGGTCTGTTGGATCTGGTCCATCTCGACGACCTGCGCCTGGAGCTTGCGCTCGACCTCGATCTGTTCCATCTTGGTGATGTTGAGCTGCTGCACGGCGGCCTCGTACTCGGCCTTGACCTGGTCGAGCATCTCGCTGATGCGGCTGGACGCGGCGCTCGCGCCGGCCATGGGGCCCGGCATGTTGGACGGCTGCGGGCCGCCGCGGATCTGCTGCGGCGGCACGTTGACGGGCGGGTTGCCGCCGCGGCGGGCGGGCCCGGGCGCGCCAGACGAGTACATGGGGGGCGAGCGAGTCACGGCTGCGAGGGGCAAGAGAGAGAGCGTGGGGGGTGAGATGACGTGTCGAGGGAGCACACGCCGTGCGCTGCGCGTCGGGGCGAGGCGACGTGCGTGGGCGCACGAGCGCGCGAGAGAGAAGGAGAAGAAGCGAGCGACGTACAGGGAGACGGCGGCGCGCTGCCGTCGTGGCGAGTGGCAAGGCAAAGTGGGGGGCGAGCGGGCGAGTGAGGAAGGGAGGGAGGGGGGAAAACGGAGGGGGAGGGAGGGGAGGAGAGACGAGAGAGTGATGGTCGCTCCCCCAACCCACTTGAGAATTCAAAGGACGGACGGCGGCGAGCGGCCCGTGCATGGGACAGGGCGCGCGCGCGAGTCAGTGGGGCAACAACCGAAGGCTGTTCCGGCACCATTGGCGCAACGTAACCGCCCCACCATCGAACATGGCTTTCGAAGGACGCCGCCGTACGGTGGCAGACATATTAATCCAACTTGCAGTTGCGCGCTTCAGGATGTGATCACCACCGAGCCATTGACGTGGCAGGGGGTCCCCCCACTTGACGTCCACGGAGAGAGACAGTACTGCGGACTTGATGTCACAGGGCTCTCTTCCATTTCGCGTTCTCATCGCGAACATGGCGCTCGGCTGTCTGCTTCGCGCCGCACCACGTCTGCAATCGCGCGTCCGCCGCGCGCCTCGCGCGCCGTGGGCCTCTCGACCGCCCAGGAGACGACGCGCGCCGCCCTTCTGCCGATTCGACGCGCGTTTCGCTGCTGCCCGCGCGCGCGCTTCGTGTCGAGGAAGTGCTCGGCGAGTCGCGGCTCGCGGGGGCGCGCAGCGTGGCGGCTCGTGTGGTCCACATGGCGCCTTGCGCTCGCCCCTCCCCCTGTTTTCCTCCTCGTGTTGATCGCTGTCGCCTCTCCTTTCTTCGCTGTTTGTGGGGGGCTCTCGCGTACTTGGGTCATCCCTCCCTCGTCCGCCTGTCGCGGCGTCGCGGGTCTGTGAGTCACAGCCTCGGCGCTCTGATTGGGCCGCTCGGCGCTCCCTCTGCGTGGCTCGTTTGCCGCCGCCTCGGCGTCTGAGCACAACGCGACGACGGCGAGAACCGTTCCGCGCCGTCCCGGGCAAGAGAGCACGGCGGCCGGACCTCCTCGTCAGTTCCGCTCCCTTCCCCCGACGACCTCCATGGTGCGCTCGCTGCCGCTGCGCAACGGCTTCTTCGCGCCGCCGCAGATCGCGCCGAGCGAAGAGGCCGAGCTCCTCTCCTGGGGCCGCGCGCTCGTGCCCGAGCTCTTCCACCCGGACGCCGAGTGGTCCATCGTCCACGAGAAGAAGGGCGTCCACGTGAGCGAGGACCGGCAAAAGGGCGGGCTCACCTACACCATCAAGTCGGTCTCCTCCGTGCGCGCCTCGCTCGACGACATCATGGACATGTTCGTCGCCGCCACCACGACCGAGTTCCGCGCGCTCATGCAGATGCTCCTGCGAGAACACTTTGCCGACGCCGCCGTGCTCTTCCACCGAGAGCAGAACGACGCCGAGAACCTCAGCATCAAGTGGCTCGCCATGCGCGGCAAAAAGTCCTCGCTCAACCCCATGGTCCAGCACCACGACTTCTGCCTCCTCGAGTACGCCGGCGTCGTCGGACAGGACGTCATCGGCGGCGACCCGGACAAGCCGCTCGGCGTCTGCCTCTACGAATCCATCGAGCAGCTCGAGTGCCCCGTGCTATGGGACTCGCACCGCCTCGAGCGCGGCTCCATCTCCAAGTGCGGCTACCTCTTCCGCCCGCGCGACGACGGCGTCGTCGACGCCCACTTCGTCTGCTCCATCCGACAGCCGCCCAACCAGCGCGCCAAGCGGCGGCTCAACCGCGCGCTTTTGCTCAACTGGGCCGAGGCCGTCGGCACCATCGAGGAGAGCATCAACCGCAAGCGCATCAGCCGCGACCTCACCATGCGCCGCTCGCCCAACTGGGTCAACGACAAGGACCGCCACTGCTGCCACCTCTGCATGAAGACCTTCACCAGCACGCGCCGCAAGCACCACTGCCGCGCTTGTGGAGAGATCATCTGCCGCAACTGCTCGCTCTACAAGTCGGTCGATCTACAGAACGTCGGCACGACCACGCTCCGCGTTTGCAAGGCCTGCATGGAAGGCTCTCGCGAGCGCGAGCGCGCGCTCAACAACACCGCCTCCACGTCGGCGTCCTCGCTTGGCGGCGAACTGCCGCTGCCGCCGGGCGTCAGCAACGAGCAACTTCGCGACGCTGTCGAGGAGTACGCGCTTGCGCTGCCCGGCCAGCAGATCTCGACTGTGCCCGACCTCGTCGGCATCGCATGGCTACGTCAGGTCGCGGAGCGTGACCCGTCCAAGAAGGACATGGTCATGCAGCTCATGGAGCGCATCCGCCTCGAAGAGCAGGAGCGCAACGCGGCCGAGCACGACCGATCCAACCAGGTCGACATCTACGACACGCTCTGCGACCTCGCGGCGCAGACGCTCGCCTGCAAGTTTGCTGTCGTGAGCCTTATCGACGAGAACCGTCAGTGGTTCAAGAGCGCAGTGAACGTCAAGGAATCGGAGGTGCCGCGCGATTTCAGCTTCTGCGAGTACCCGGTGCGCGACCGCAAGCCGCTCGTGGTCATGGACGCGGCGCGAGATCCGCGCTTCGTCAACAATCCGTTCGTGAGCGGGCCGCTTGGCGTGAGGTTTCTCGCAGGCGCGCCGCTATTCACGGTCGACAACGAGTGCGTCGGCGCAGTGTGCGTCATGGACACGGAGCCGCGGTTTTCGCTCCAGGAAAGCCAGCTCGCGACTATGCAGAACCTCGCTCACCTTGCCATGGTCATGGTCAAGGAGCGCCGCGATGCGCAGGCCAAGTACTTGCAGGCCTCCCAGTCCTCTCAGCTCGTGGCGGCATCACGGCAGTACAACCCGTACCAGCCACCGCCGCAGTACGACCAAATCCAACATGGCTACGGTGAATCGTCCGACCTCGTCCCATTGAACGCAAATGGCTCAACTGAGTCGGCGCTCGTCGCTCGCCAGCCAAACCAGCGACGGAACGAAGACCCAGAGCTCAAGGAGCAAATGATCCAGCTGTTGCACAAGGCATCCCAAGTGCGCGACCAAGTGTCCATCAACGCCCAACACGCCGGACTCCAAAGCTCGGCTGAGTAGACTTTGTTGGTTTCTCGTTCCCCTATGACAGCAGACTGTCTGCTGCATATCCTATCACGTAGCTGTCGAGGCGCTGCGAACGGGTATAACGGAGCGCCTCGACTTCCCGTGATGGGCACAACGTCGTTTCTCTCTCGCGTTTTCGGAATGCCTCGATCTCGAGACTGTAGTCACACCGATTCCCATCCTCTCCCATAGAAATACAAAATCGTAGGATCATCATATACTCCTCACGTTAACACCCAACTGCCTACTTTTTCTTTGGCGGTCCAAACAGGCCGCCATCGTCATCCCAGTCGTCGTCTGAGTCGTCATTTTTGGTATCAGCAACTTGGGCGCGTGCCGCTGCACTCGGAAGCGGTGGTCGCACTGCTGGAGGAGTTGCTGCGGGCGCTCCCGAGGATGGTCCAAAGAGCGAGGAACCCGAGGACTGTGAGGTAGAACCGAAGAGCGACGTCGGTGCAGCAGTTGGAGCAGGGGCAGGAGTAGGAGCTGAGACGGCAGGTGCAGGTGTCGGAATTGGTCGCGATGCCGCAGCTGGTGTTGGAGTCGATTTCCCAAATAGTCCGCCATCATCATCACTCCAATCGTCATCGCTGTCGTCCGCAGCTGACACTTGGCGTTTGTTGAGCAGAGCTGAAGCCATCGGTGGTGGAACAGAAGAAGCAGGTGGAGCAGAGGGGGCCGTCGTTGTGGCGGGAGTTGGCGCTGGCGCCGGAGTTAAAGTTGGGGCAGTAACAACTCGAGGTGGAGCAGCTGGAGCTGGCTGGGTTCGAGGCGCCGCCATACCGAACAGACCACCCGCATCAGATTCGTCGTCGCTAGAGTCGCTCATCACATTCGCTTGGGTACGGGCTGCCGGTGGTGGCACAAGAGGGGCCGCAGCAGGTTTTGGTGGTGGCGCAACGGGTGTTGGGACCGGTTTGGGGGCTGCCTTGGGAGCGGCAGTGCCAAAAAGCCCACCATCATCATCACTGTCGCTATCACTCAATACCTGTCGAGTGACGGGTGGCCGAGCGGCAGCAGCAGGAGCGGAAACCGGTGCAGGCACTGGTGTTGGCGCAGGTATTGGTGTTGGTTGGCTGGGAGGTTTAATAGCCACAGGTGGCCCCGACGCTGCCGGCTTAGGAGCACCAAACAAACCTCCAGCATCACTGTCATCGCTGTCATCGTCATCGAACAAGTTGCTCTTCGTTGGAGTCTGTTGCACTGGTGGCCGCTGTGGAATCGTTTGTTGTGAGGCGTTTGTAGGTGCTTGTGGCAGCGGTGTTGCTGATGGGGTGGGGTCCTTGGGCTTTGGTTTGGATCCAAAGAGACCAGAATCCGAATCATCGCTGTCATCTGAATCAAACGCAGGCCGCCGAGTTGATGGAGGTACTGGCGTTGGCTTCGAAGCAGGTGGTGGAGGCACCGGTTGAGCGGTGGTGCTCGGTGCGGGAGTAGGCTTCTTTGGTGCCCCAAACAATCCGCTATCATCATCGTCGTCGCTATCATCTGAAAAGTTAACACGTCGCTGTTGCTGCGGAGGAACGCTTGCTGGGACACTTTTCGCTGGAGCCGGCGGGACTGGCTTGGTTGATGAACGGCCAAAGAGTCCACTGATTGTCGATTCATCGCTGTCGCTCTCCGAGAAGTAGCCTCTCTTCACCGGAGGCGCAGTGCTTACTTTTGCTTCTTCACTCTTGGCTTCTGCTGCATTTACTGGAGGCAATCGGAAGCCTTGCGGCGGGGGCTGTGGTGCGGCAGATTTCTGTTCCCCGAAGATACCACTATCCGAGTCTGTCGAATCCTTCCGTTGCTTTGCTTCAGGTGCAGAACCAAAGAGGTTCGAGCTGGATTGCTCAGCGAATAAATCGTTCTTAGCCGGGGCCTTTGGTGCTGGCTTGGGAGCAGATCCGAAAAGCCCATCATCGCTGTCATCGTCCGAGCTGTCGAAGAATTGGGCCTTCTTCTTAGCCTGAGGAGGTGGCGCAGCAACTGGAGTCGTAACCGGCTTCGCCTGTGCGGCACTCGCCGCCGTGGGCTTTGCCTGGCGGCGTTTTGCTTCGCCATCGCTTTCATCACTTGTCCAGTCGCTGCTATCGTCGTCGTCGTCGTCGATCTTCGCGTACTGTGGACGAGGGCGAGACCCTCCCTTCGTTGACGCAGCCGCTGCAGCCGCCGCGGCTGCAGCTGAATGGTCCGAGTGGGCATCTGCCGATGCAGCAGCATTCTCCGAAGGAGGGAGTGCCGGAAGTGGTGCTCGGCGAGGCTCTGCAGGACGGCCAAAGAGCCCATCGCTACTGTCACTATCAGCAGAGGTCGCTCGAGCTCGACTTTCTGCACGGCGATCCTTATCAGCCACGATCTCGGACTCGTCCGAGCTGCTGTACGAGGACGCGTAGTCCGAGTCGCTTTCGTCGCTTGAGCTCTCCGAGTCGTCCTCAGGCGCGGCGCCGAGACCGAGCGTCTCGTCTTCGAGGAACTCGCGCGTACCGATGATAAACGGCAGCGGTCGCTCGTTGTAAATGTCCAGCACGGTGTCGAAGCGCGAGGACGAGTCGCTCTCGTCGTCGTCCAGCACGGCGAAGAGCTTCATGGCCTCGAGCCCCATCTCGAGCGCGGAGCGGTACCGCGTCACGACGGTCTCGACCGCCTTCTTCTCGTCCGCGGGGGCGGCTCCGTCCGCCGCCGGCGCGCCGTTGGCGGTGGCCGCCGCGTCGCCCGAGGCCGTCGCTGTCGCTGTCGCCGCCGCCGCCTCCTCGTCGGCGGGCTTGGGGGCGCCGACCGTGTCGACGCCGAACTCTTCCTCCTGGTCCTCGTCGTAGACGCGGTTCTCGATGAACTGGTTGTTGGAGAGCATGAGGAACTGGTTGAAGGTGTTTTTGAGGCGCACCTGGGCCGTGTCGGCGTCCATGGCCACGTCGCGCACCTGGTCCTCGAGCGCCTTGGTGCGCGCGAAGAGCTCGGCCGAGTAGTTCTTGAGGAAGACGTGGAGCTCGCGGTCGTGGTGCAGCGTCCACTTGTCCACCTCGCGCGCCAGCCGCGGCAGCGTCGCCACGGCGCCGCCCTCGTCCGCCATCGCTCGCCTTCTCTCGTGCGACACTGGGGGATGATGATGTTGGTGGGGGCGTCCCCTTCAACTCCACGCCCGTTAGAAATAGAAACGCCGACATGGATTTCGTTTCTGTATTCCCCCGATGTAGTGCCATCGCGACAGATCGCAGCGTAACCATGGAACCGTAACCCCCGATGTACTGACATTGAAGTGCTCACTAACGCCATCCGATGGGGAAAGCGAGTGAAAGACACGGAAAACAGAGCGAAAACGACCTCTGAGTGTGCTGGCGGCGGCTTCGCACCAGAGAAACAGTCATCGAGTGGATGACTCAACATCGCTGGCTGGAGGAGCTAGAATCCTACAATTGTGGATGCAGATGCAATTGGAGCACCGTGCGAGAGCAGGCGTACGGATCTGAAAGCATAAAGGTTCACGACGCTCAGCCAGAACCGAAAGACGGAGTGCCGCCTCTGCGTGGATTTCGATTGTCGTAGAGGAGGAAATCTTTGATTGTCTTACGAAAGCAAGCTCACGACCATTCCAGCTACACTTTGTCTGGCCAAGCGATGCGATATCTCCAGACTCTTTACTCCGAGGCACCAGCAAGTGCTATTCTCTTTGATGCCGTATCGTATTAGCTTAACAGGAGCTTGAGAACGGTTGCTGCCAAAGTCCAAGCTGAGATCTGGACGAACAAGTGCTCGTATTCGTTGTACGGGAGCTTCCTTACTGAGAACATCTCTCCATATGATCGGACTTTACTTATTTGTTCTTGGACGTTGAGGTGGTGAATGACGATGTATTACTACCGACCGTGGCGGCCATGCACGCGTGTTCAAGGTCACTAGGAACTAGCGCTAAAAGTCGTGGATTCTTCACGAGAACCAGCTGGAATTCCATTCATAACCTCTGATAAACCGTAACCTCGTGTGCGTTTCTCTGATGCTTCTTCAGGTGTACCCATGTTCGAGATCCCCACTCGAGAACGTCCCACCGCACGATGGAGCCGCGTCGCCCCAAGCACAAGCAGCAGCCGCCGCTCGTCGTGCCGCGCGACGAGCTCGAGCGCGCGCTGCGCTGTCCCGAGAGCTACCGCGCTGGAGCTCCCGAGGAGCTCTTCCCAGCCGATGGCGCGACCGTCGAGGTCATCCACACGCACCTCTCGATGGTCTTCCTGCTCCCGAACCGCGTCTACAAGGTCAAGAAGCAGGTCGACTTCGGCTTCGTGGACTTCTCCACGCTCTACAAGCGCTTCCAGGCCTGCTTCGCTGAGGTGCAGCTCAACCAGCGCCTCGCGCCGCACGTCTACGTCGGCGTCGTGCCCGTGTCGATGCATCGCGGCTCGCGCCAGATCACAGTGCGCTGTGACGACTTCTGGACGCCCGAGAAGAACAACAACCTGGACTACTGGCTCAACGACGAGTTTGGCGAGATCGTCGAGTGGGCCGTCCACATGGTGCGGCTCCCGGACGACCAGGCTCTGATCCACCATATCGAGACCAACCAGCTCACGCAGAAGACGTTGGGCCAGGTGGCCGAGAAGCTCGTCGAGTTTCACAAGAACGCGCGCCGCGGGCCCAAGATCGACCCATTCGGGGAGGAGGACGTGATTCGACGCAACATCGACGAGAACTTCGAGCAGACGAGGTCTCACGTCGAGGAGACAGTGAGCAGCGCCGTCTATGAGCGAGTCAAAACGTTAACGTACAAGCAGCTGAAAGAACTGGCACCGACGATTCAATCGCGCGTAGATAACGGCTATATCTGCGACTGCCATGGAGATCTGCGACTCGAACATATCTACGCACTGGACGCTCCGCCTTCGACGGCTGCGACTGCCGCGGCGCTTGTGTCTCCAAAGTCCCAGCGACCGAAGCAGCTCGTGATCATCGACTGCATTGAATTCAACGAACAGTTCCGTTTCGGCGATCCATTGTCGGACGTCGCGTTCTTGATGATGGACATTTGGCGCATGGGGCGACCGGACCTCGCGCGATTTTTCCAGGACCAGTACCTGTTCAAGGCTGTGCAAGACACGCCTGAAAACCAGAAACTGCTCCAGTTTTATGCAGCTTATCGAGCAGTCGTACGTGCTAAGGTGAGTGGTTTCCGTGTTATGGATCAGAGTCTAGACGACGAGCATCGGGAGAGCGAGCGCCAGCGGTCGCGTTGCTATTGGCTCGTAGCCCTCAGTTTGCTAGCTGCCCCGGTCGAACGACCGTGTATGCTGCTTGTTGGTGGACTCCCAGCGAGCGGCAAGTCAAACTTAGCCAAGATGCTGGCTGGCGATGAGAGCAGGCTGTATTGGCTGCGGGCTGATGCAATTCGCAAAGAAATTGTCGGCAAGTTTGCAGAAGAGCGAGCCCCACAAACCGTGAAAGATGTCGACACGTCGGGCGAAGGCTCTTTCGTTGGTTCTAAAGGTGGTAGCTTCGAGGAAGGCTTGTATGCGCCGAGTGTGACCGAGCGGACTTACGACGAGATACTGATCCGAGCGATCGGGCACCTCCACCAAGGCGAGCGTGTTCTCGTGGATGCTACTTTCCGAGACCCGACGCTCCGAGCACGATTCATCGAGACCGCGCATAAGGAAGGCTCCTTGTTCGCGTTAATCATCTGTGAATGCGATCGCGAGATCATCAAAGGACGAATGCTCGCGCGAAGCAAGAACCAAAGCGAGCTGTCCGACGCAACGTGGGAGGTGTACGAGCACATGGAGAAGCAATGGAACATAGCGGACGTGCGCGACATGGTCGAGTGTGTGGTCATCAACACAGAGAAGGAGAAAGAGCTCACTCTGAGACGAGCAAACCTGTTTTTGCGCCAACTAGAGCTGCTCTAGCAGTTTCAGCCAAGAGAACTGCCGCACTGGTAAATCTTCACCTGCCCAGGTGATCTTGGTGAATGAAGTGGTTCGAGGTGCGTGCAATCCACGAAGCTGAACGCCATTCACAACCACTGTCAAGTTGGGTACTTCGAAGTTACTAATCGAAGTGACTAGACCGAATCAACCAGATCGTCTCCTTCAACGACTCCATGAACTGTGTATCCCAGGCCTGTTTGGAACGTTTTCGGCGCGTGGTATAGTGCTGACAATTCCTCATCCTCCTTGCGTCTTGCTGACCAAGCGTCAAGGCCGCCTTAACTCTTTCACACGCAAGACAACATGTATGTTGCTGAGTATGCTGTCTCCTCTACAGTGACACGCGCGCTGTCTCTCCTCTCAACGTCGCGTACGCTGGTGCCTCTTCTTCCGCCGCTTTCGGGTCGGCACTGTTTCGTTTGCCCGACACGTTTATGGTTGCGTCGCGGCTTGATTGGCGCTGCTCGAATCGCTCCGCTTCCTTATGGTTCACCTCTTTCAGGACGTCCTGACGCCACGTACCCCCGTATCCGTTAGCTGGATATTCGACGACGACGCGCGAAAGCTCCCACACGCCGAGGAAGAGGTCCGAGCATATCAGAACCACGCGTCGGGGGCGTCATGCGTCGAGTATGATCCCCTCCGCTGTCGCTTCGTTCCCATACGAGAGGACGCTGTGTTTCGGGATCAGCTGCAGCTTTGAGAGATGTCCTGTCGTCGCCGCTCGTTTCGCAGCCTTGCCGCAATCCCCCTCGCTGGATGTCTGTCACCTTGCGCACGAGAAGACGCCAGATCTCGTAGTTGTTGGAGCCGTGGGTGGTGCTTGATCATGCCGGTCCAGGGGACTGGCATCCAACAAGAGAAGCAGGCGTCCCTTGACGCCCCCGTGTTATCCCTTTTCGGGCTCGGGACACGGCATGAGTGGTCTGCGTGCCTGACTCGTTGCAAACGCGGCGAGCAAGTCGTTGACCGCCGGTGAGTATACGAGGAAGCGCCCCAGACTCGGCCCGTCGGGAGACGATGTTGACGCACTGAGGAGACAGGCAAGAACCCCGAACACTGGGAGAAGTGGACCCTTTCGGCGGTGCATTATTCCTCGGCTTGATTGGTAGCAAATTTTTGATCTGCATCGGAAGGATATTGTGTCTCAAAATATCAACATTACTTTAATCACATAAGCACAGAGAAAACAGCAGCATTTTTGGAAGGGATTGCTTTCCCAGGACTCCTTACCGTTGTTGAAGAATCGTACAAAGTGCGCAGACCACCCGCCAGTTGTGTTGTCATCCACAAGACGAGCCACTGATGATGATGTGTACCATGCTCCTGACTAATTTCTCTCGGGATGGAGCTCCCCCACTTGCACGCTGGCAGGCAGAAGGAGCGGGCTTGATCCGGAACCGACCACCCATCGAATTGTCTCGGATGGGCACGCGGGCCCCGGACCTCGCTGACTTCGTCGAGACGACGCCTGGTAGTCGTCCCGCGGATGACGCGACCCTGGGCCTCTCTCGCTCCCACTCTGGCTCGCGCAAGTGGCCACACTCGGATGAAACAAACGTGGGCCAATCAGCACCATGTTGATGAAACGACCCAGAGGATGAACCCAAGCCGCTGATGACGCTGAGGGGCCGGTCTGCCCAAAACGTTCGTAAAGACAGGATACGGACCTCGGCTTTCGAGAGATCACGCCTTCAGCGATTGTAGGTTACTCATACTAAGCGTCGCTAAAGCCAGGTTCTTTGTAATAGTGATTTTGATTCCAGCTGGTAACTTCGAATATCATTCCAAGTCCCCAGTGATGATCTCGAAATTACTGAGATTTTCCAGCTTCTACCGGGGACGCGGCGAGAGACGGGCCAGCCTCAAGTCTCCTCCCCTTCCTCTCTTTTTTCGTTCCTTCCGGATTCCGCCACTTTGGCTTTTCGCGAGTCCGTCGCCCATGGCAGCTCTCCACCTTCTCGCCGCTCAGACCACGCAGCTCGCTCGGGCCGACAACGCCTCGCTCGCGAGACCCTCGCTCGCCTCCGCCACGTACCCGGGACTGAGCTCGCCCGTGTACCCCTACCAACGCGAAGCACCGCATCCACTGCTCAGCGGCCCGCTGCGGCGTGGCAAGTGGACGCCCGAGGAAGAAGAGTACGCCGCCGCCATCATCCAACACTTCCTCTCGGGCGTGCTTCCTATCCAGTACGGCACGACGCTACGCGGCTACATCGCACAACTCCTCCACTGCGACCCCATGCGAGTCTCGAAGAAACTCATCCCGGGATCGGTGTTTGTCGGTGTGCGCATCGACCCCAAGATCGGACGAAGGTCATACTATCCGTGCCCTGTCGACACGCCAGGACTCAATGAGCAAAAGGAGCGGGCGGAGCGGCACCTGGCTCAGCTGCGTGGGTCGTTCATTGAGAGCATTGAGCGGGAGGAACAAGAGCAAGCGCCCTCGCCTCCTCACTCGACTGGCAGCCCATCGACCACTACCCACGTACTGAGTCCGCTCAAGAGGAAGCGCGGCGATTCGGACGGCGTCATTTTGTACCCACGCCAAGACCGCAACTGCGAGGATCTGAGTCGTCCGCCGAGTCTCCCGAGCATTAATGAACTCATGCGACAGCATCGCCTCAAGGCCCCGTCACCTTCCGCCCTCCACCAGTTTACTCAATCCGCGACCACTTCGTGGCACCTCGACCACAGCGACCCAGCGATTAATAGCCAGCCAACCGTCGATCGCCATCTTCCCGGCCTTCCCTCTCTACGAACAGTACTGTACCCGTCGCCAGCGTAGACGAAAGCATACATCTCTTCCTATTATTTACATGGACCGTGCCCATTTCCACTCGCCCACTCGAGTCATCCACCAGTTTCTAGCAACGAGCAATCTTGACCTGCGATTGCGCTCTCCCAGCCATTTTCGTCAGGTGAGGGACTCCGTCTCTTTGATGAACAAGATGTGCCGGTGCTTAGAAAAGACCGAGCTTCTTCGGAGGGTCCCTTCCGCTGGACAGTGCGTGCGATCGTCAAACGTGGTGGTCTGTTGTGGCCAGAGCGACCGCGATGATTACACAGTGGGGCGCCGTGCCATCACGGTACGAATCCGAGAACTAGACGACAGGCTGGTCAGACATCCCCCGCTCCCTCATCCTCCACGGTTATCCACCGTCAGGAATCGCACGCTATTGTTGCTTGTCCACGTTCGGGGTGACGGGAACTCTCGGTGGGCGACTTCAAGAACGCGCTGACTGCCTGAGTCGTTGGGTCGGACTGCCACACACACTGTACGCCTCTTGTCTTCCCAAAAGCGCGATGCGGCGCGACAAATGGCCACTCACAGGCTCTCTTTAAGCTTCGTCATCCAATGGCCGAGGTGCCTGACCTGCTTGCTCGGTTTCAATCGGGTCAGGCACACGCGACTGAACAACCTACTGGTGTATCGAGGTCGTTCAGCTAATAGTCTCTAAAGGGAGGTCAAGACTCAATAGAAATGTCCATTTGGGGACAGAAAGTGCCATCATGTCACTATTGCTGGGCTGACGTCTGCGCGAGCCGCCATCGCCTGACCTCCCATCTGGCTCGACCTGATCTGTCAAAACGGGTGGCGTCAACACGAGCCACGTCCGGAAGATGACAAACAGACAGTCAGAGGGCCTGGAGCCTCATCCGTCGCTTCGAGTCGCCAGCAATCACTTCACTCATTGCTGCGTCGGCTACAGACCACCGTGCTTTGTTGGGTGGGGCTCTGGATCTCCACAGTCATCACCTCAGATGGGTAGAGGTCGCGTCCAAGGGGTCTGCAGAGAGCTCAACCAGACCGAGGTGGACTATGCCACTGCCACTACAGTACTGGGTGATGATGACACTACATAGATGATGGCGTTCGATTGGAAAGGGTGGGGCGGAAGTTGTACAGCACCGAGCTGTCACGATTCTGGAAGCCGTGCTGCCTGCCTGCCACCGGACAGGCGCACCGCACCAGCGGCATCCGTTGATGAGCCAAGAGAGCGCCACCGAAGCGTGGAAACCGTGGGCGCAGGCGGCGCGCCCTCCGTGTCCCGCGCACGTCATGGCGGGCAAGACGTTTGTGCGACACGACACGGCGAAGGCTCGGATGCACGCGAAAGAAGAGCCGCCGAGTGGGTACAGTGCACTGGGAACGTGGGTGGAGTCCGCCGTGGCGTCGGATCATCCGATCACGGCCGTGGATCGTGGAGAAGCGTCCGGATCTCCGCTGCGTGGCGCCAGATCAGTCCCCCGCCAGCTTCTTCCACGGTGGCCAGAAGTTGCCACAGTGGCTGCAAGGCGAATGTCCTTTTCTTGGGCTATCCACCGCCTCGTCCATGTCCGAGTTGCAAACTGCGATAAAAACGGACCATGAGCAGCCACGAAATGGGGTCGGAATTTAGATTAGGGGTAGGGGTCGCGTGACATCTCGGTATTCTGCGATCCCAATCAAATCGCCGCTCGGCATCGACGCGACCGAACGGTGCGAGCGAGAGCTCTTGGTTCCATCTCTTCTCCAGACGGCGAGTCGCGCGTGGCATGCGGCGAAGAAGGCAACGAGGCCCCCGCGGCGCCCCTTCTGCAGTCGAGGCAAGACACAGATCCCCCCGTGCTGGAGGACTGACCAGGACTCATGATTCGAGCCAAACTTGGGCGCCCATCAAGTTCTCTGCCGATCGCAGAGAGCCGAGACATTGACGTGGTCATCCCTCTCTCTCCTATTGTTGTCACATTCTCCCACGACGTCGCCCCTCCTCGTCAATCTTCCGTGTTTGGAACGCGCGCTTCTGCTCCTGGAGTTGAGGGCTGCCGTGCTCCTCCACTTGAGGTGTCAGTGCAGTCGCCATGGCGCAGGCATTGGCGAGAGAAAGGCCACTCCCTCGCAATCCATTGCGAGAGACTGAGATGTCCATCCAACAACCCCATGAGAAGGCTGCGACGCCACTCGTTCATTCGCCGACAGCGTCATTCGCCATGACGACAGCGCTCGTTGGCCCGCTGCGTCGTGGCAAGTGGACGCCCGCGGAAGAAGAGTACGCCGCCGCCATCATCCACCACTTTCTCGCGGGCGTGCTCTCCATCCAGTACGGCACGACGCTACGCGGCTACATCGCGCAGCTCCTCCACTGCGACCCCATGCGCGTCTCCAAGAAACTCATCCCGGGATCGGTCTTCGTCGGCGTCTCCATCGACGCCAAGGTCGGGCGGCGATCGTACTACCCGTTGCCAGTGGACACGCCGGGACTCGACGGGCGCAAGCGCCGAGCGGAGCACTACCTCGCGGAGCTTCGCGCGGCCTTTGTCGCAAGTCTCGAGAAGGAAGATGAGCTGCGGGATGTCAAATCCTCCCAACTCGGTGACCCGCGTCTTCTGAGCCCGCGCTCCTACGGGAGACAGCGGCATGATGAGGAATCGGATGTGTCTCCGGCTGGCGGCGCCGTCTCGCCCTCGACGCCCCCCAAGCTCCCCAGTTTGAACGAGATGCTGCGGCAGAACAGACTCAAGTTCCCGCAGCCCCACCAGCTCAGATCGCCACAGCCGACGACATGCTATCAGGACTACTCCACCGACTCCATCTACCGCGCATACCCTGTGCATTATTACGCAGGCTCTCCGCCGTGATCGCTCAAGTCTAGCCGCCTATATATTTTCCATTTATTATCTAGACCACAGCCTTTTTGTACTTTGTAACAAGGTCTCGTTTCCGAGTCAAATGGTTTCCAATGGTTTCCAAGCCACGTGGATGTACATCACGGAAATGCTGGGATGAAGACGGTGGGTTTCGTGCACGTATCCTCCTCAATGATGTGGTCGGGACACGCACGGCGTGATGTGGGGCGGTGAGCAGAGTCTTTATCCCAGCAGGAGAAGATTTGGGAGAGAATACCCCCGTGTACACACTTGAGCGCCACTGGCTCGTCGCCGTACGCGCTGCGCAGCGCGTCCGCCGAGACGGTCTTGTTGAGGTTTTGCTGGATCAAGTCAGGCGTCGCGGCGGTGCCGTTGCGGATAAGGTTCACGGCGGCCGAGAAATACGTGACTTGGTCCAGGCCGGAGCACGCACCGTGGCGCGTCCACTCGTGCTTCCAGAAATCCGAGTAGCTCGGTGAGTCCGCGCTAGACTTGACGTTGGGCCAGAACTCTGTCAGCACGTCTCGGCCGATGGCCTTGTCGATGCTGTCCGGGTCGAACGGAGGACCCCCGCAGAAGTCCGGGTGCTTGCCCGAGGTGAGCTCGGGCCAGAGACCGTGCATGGTAAAGTGCGAGCGCCAGAACTCGTTCGGCTCGACGCAGCCGGGGTACTGGTGCTCTTTGCCGCTGCAGAACTCGGGCTGCCAGCTCTGCGCGAGCACGTAAAAGTCGAAGGGCACGGGCGCGAAGAGCCGCTGCGCGTCGCCGAGCGGCTCGAAGACGGGCGCGCGCGTCGACGTGGCCGAGCCGCCAGTGGCGAGCAGAGGCAGCAGTAGCAGCGGGCGCATTCCGGCGGTGGGAAGGGGGGGGAGGGTCGCGTCGCTTGGCGTCCTTCGGTCAGTGAGGGGATCTTGAAGATCCATCGAGCCAGCGTCTTGACGGTTTCAATTAGAACCGGATCGAGAATGGTCCCTCCAAAACCCGGCTGAATCTTGGACATACCGTATTTAATGTCGTTAAATACGGTATCTTCACGCTGGTAATTTACCGTCCACTCGCGCATAGACGGGTCGCAAGTTAATTGATTCCCACACCGCCAAAATCACGTGTTGAGCTGCGTGAGCATGGCCACCCCTCGGCGGATCCAGTGCTTCTGGCGGTGCTGCGCGGCCATGGGCACGCGGATGGACATGACGAAGTTGGTCGAGTGGCCCGTCGTGGACAGCGTGCCCTGGCGCAGCGACGTCTTGTACACGGGACAGAGGTACACGTGGGCCGTGCCGTTCGGGTCCGAGTCCTCGATGGGCTCGATGTCGTCTCGCCGCTTGGGCAGCAAGTGGATGATGGGCATCGACACGTGCAGCTCGCGCGGACGCGACTCGGCGATGTGCATGGCCTCGCTGTCCCAGCGCGCGCCCTCCATGAAGAGCCCGTCCACGTACGCGCCGTCCTCGGCCTTGTCGTCCAGCGTCGTGGCCCGGAGCACGACCATGTCGTAGCCCACTTGGTCGATCGGGAGCTGGTGCTTGCGCGCAAAGTTCTGCTGCGTGCCCGTGATGAACGCCTGCGTGAAGAAGAACCCAGAGATCCAGAAAACTGGTGGCGCCTCGCCGCGATCAACCCAGTTCTGCAGGAAGGCCAGGCGAGCGAGGAAATCCGTGACCCAGCTACCCAGTGGTTTGAGCGAGGGATACGCCACCGCGCTCCACATCTGTGGTACCTGCCCGTTGACCATGGCATTACCCATGGCCTCCAGCTCGGCTGAGAGGACGACTAGGCCTTTGAGCGCTCGTTGGATCTCGTTGAGGGATTTAGCGATCGTCGCATTCAGACGGTTGAAGCGAATCAACTCTTGCGTGAGAACCGTGTTCATGCTCTCATTGTACAGGACCGGAAAGTCGAGCTCAGCTTTTTCGATGTCGAACAGTGCAGGAATGCGGCCGGCGATATCGTGGGCGGTCTCTTCCAGCACTTGGTCCCACGACTTTCCACCTCCACCGCTCGCTCGGGGCTGTAGAGACAGAGCCGACTCGAGCAGCAGGTTTGTTTCGGCAATCGCACACGAGATGTTGGCGTTCTCATGAAGACCAAAGATCTCTGGTCCTTCGTTCATCGGCAGTGAGTCGATGTACTCGAGATATGTCGACAGCGGGCCCACCTTGGGCGCGAAGTATATGCCTGAAGGAGAGAATCGGTAGCTATCGCTCTGAATGTCGGGGGAGTAGAAATCTGATAAGATGTTCACGATGCAGCGGCGGTCCTTGTCGTCAGTGACTCGCCCACCATAGTTGCACTCACCAGCCAGATACGCGAGTGCGGCGTACGGGATGGGATCGCTAGGTTGGAGCTCGTCCAAACAGATCTTGAGTTGGTCCTTCGAAATGTTCAGGTCTGAGCCTGAAAAGACGTACTTGATATTCCAGCCGAGTGGGCCAAACTTCGTACGCTCACGAACAACGGCGTGGAAAAAGCATAGCCCAAAGAGAAGTTTCTTAAACTCGTCCTGGCGGCGACAGCTCTGCACCCAGTTGTCATCGATCGTCAAGTACGATCCCTTCAGGTTCGCACGCATTCCTTTCGGAGGTTCGTTGGTCATCTTGACCCCATTCTGCAGAATAAACGACGGGAACGCGCGCGTGGGTTCGCTTGTAAGCCAGAGGCGGAAACTGGCGTGGACTCGGTCGGGCGTGATTTCTTCGCAGATTTTCTCCAGAGTTGGGAGCCAACTCACAGACAGGTGGCAATTCTGAAGGCAAACCCACGTGCCGTTGTCAATCGCCTCTGCAATAGCGTTTTCAGCAAGCGGGCCCTGGCCCTGGCCAAGAGAGATCGCTACAAACTTTTTGCTAAATCCTAACTCGGCCGCGAGCTTGAGCAACTCGGACATAGGATCTGCGCCAGGTGTGAGCACGAATATCAGTGGCGTGGAGCAATTTGAGTCGTCAAACCCTGCTTTCAAATCGAAAGGCTGAGGCTCAATGAATCGTTGGCCCATCTCCGACGCAACAAAATTCATGACGGCCGGAACGACTTTATCGGGCCTTAGGCACCGCAAGATAATGATCTGTTGAAAGTGGTCGAGGGCCTGGATTGACGCAATCCCTTCCATTTCCTGCTCTGGATCGAGCGCATTGTAAACGGTCTCCCAGTGAGCCAGCTCTTTCCCGAAGTGCTCCCTGAAGCGGCAGAGAGCGGAGGGCATGTCATCCAGACCAAGTACATTACCCCACGTTTTATCTTGAAGCCATGACTCTGTACCTGGTGGCTTCGGATGTGCAAGCTCCATTTGCGTGTTGCCAGTAAAGAAGTATCGCAACTCGGTTGTATGGATGGCACCGTCCCCCACGAGAACTTTCACGGTCAGCAAAAACGCGAATAATAGCTTGTCCTTCTCGAAGAGTGAGCGACACACGTTCTGGTACAGCGTGAACGTGAATGTATCATTCAGATTTTGAAGTCTCCCAGCTAAGGACGTTGCATTTTCAGCTCGGGAGATTGCGAAAACGAAAAGATTGATGAACCACTCGAGCGCGTACTGGTACATCGGGTCGATGACAGACAAGTCTGCGATTGCGAAGAAGAGTTGCGAGGCGCGGAAGGCCACTGGCAGGTATCCTTGGCGCTTCTCCGCGATCATTTGTTGAGTAACTGCCGCCTCGCGCACTTTCTCTTCAATCTTGTTTGCAGTGACCTTGGACGCTCCAAGGGTGTCAATGAGTCGCTCGTCGTCAAGAATATTTCCCTCTGCAGTTTGCAGGAGATAGAGAATCTTGTCTTCGATCTCTTTGAGCGTCTTCTTATTGGCAGCATCTTCGAGTACAAGTTTCTCTCGCTGTGTTTCAAGCACAGGTTCCTCTTTAGCCACTACGATTCCGAGCATCTGATCCTGTAAACCCTCTTCAGTGGCCATGAAGTTAAGCAGGTTGACTTTAACGCACGTCTCAGGGGGATAATGCGGGTTACGCAGCTTCGTCGTCACGTACAAGCGAAAATTCATGTCGTATTCGATTGTGTTATCACCGAGGCGTATTGTCGCCACGCCACCCGACTTGATCACCTGTTTGAGCAAGATTGGCTCCAGCATCGGATCAATCTCCTCGGGGATATTTTCGATTAACACCGCAGCACCGATCATTATCGAGTTCTCAAGCATGCGCACGAAACCGGCTTGCGACTGTTTACAGACCTTGAGGTTATTGTGCTCCTCCATGTTTTTGACCCAGCGATTTGCCTGGCCTTGTGGATCAATCATCAGCGGCCATCGATTGGATCGAGTGAGCATGATCGCATTGTCTATTGAGAATGAATCATTCGGTAGTTTGGCAATAGTCCACTCCCGAATCTTTACAGGGTCGCCAAGTGTGGTAGTGAGTGAGAACTTGTCAGAGCACGTGATTTGCTTGACCTTAAGTTGCGCCGTCCATCGCGTGATCGCCCTCTCGCGGAATATGCTGGTAAAGGCTCCCATGTAAGCGATTACGCCAGAGGAAAGCATGATATCACCGACAACGTTATCGTAGACGATCTGAAGCTTTGCTGACATTTCACTCCATCTGGCCTTTTCTCCACCAAGACCTCCGATCAGCTGCGTTGCACGAGTCAGCTTTTTTGAGCAGTCATCCACTTGGAATTGCAAATCGGCCTTTTTCTTGTAGGCGGCAGCAAGATCTGCCTCAAGCTTGGCCACCTTATCAAGCACAACCTGAAGAGCGGCTTGCTTCGCTGCGAGCTCACGCTGAGCAGTTTCAAGTTGGGCACTCGCAACTTGCAGTGCCTCACGTTTCGGGGCAACAACCTTCGCAACACGATCATAGACAACCATGGCGTGGACCCACGAGCACAAACCAGATGCAGCTACGGACGCCTTACGAATCTTGTCAGCCTGAAAATCAGGATTGCTTGCGTATGGTCGCACCTTGTCCATTGCCTCGGCTGGGATGTTATCCTTGTCATAGTCAAGGAGGTTTTGCAAAAAGCGCGTGTCGCTGAGCAGGGTTTTCTGCGCCGGAACCCAGTAGTCGTCGATCTTCTTAGTGCCTCCGTTTGGATCTTTCGTCTTCACGGGAGGTACGTTCATCATAATGCAAACGGCTTCCATTACGAGTTTGACACCATCGGGAGGCTTTTTCATGGCCTTGATTTCCGTGATATCGCCCTTCGTCAGAGTTTGCAACGCCTTCACGGCATTCTCTAGTGCTGGGATTGCCTCTGCCAACTCTGCTTCACAGCTTTCCTTCATTGAGTTAGCCTCTGCTGCCTGCTCATTACACAGTTTCTCTTCTGCGCCGACGATGTCTTTAGTGACATTGGCTTCCTTTTGTTCACGCGAAATAGTTTCCAGGAGCGCGTCCGTCTCGACAGTCGCAACTTTGAGCATCGGCTGCAAAGCTTCAAGCTCCACCTGCATCTTCTCTACTTGCTCGGCCGTTTCCATAAGCTTTGTAAGTCCGTTGTCATACCGCTTCTTCATCGTCATCACCTCGATTCGCTTGTTTTGAAGCAGTTTCTTAAATGTGTTGATCAACTCCAAGTAGCTTGTTGGTGTCACGTAGTAATGGCGTCGTAAAGACTGCAAGAAGTCAGAGGAGAGCTCGCTCACGCTCTCCTGCATATCGACGCAGACGTCCACAATGCCGGACTTCACGACCGCTGGAAGTTCGATGTCAACCAAGAAATGGTCAGCCACCGATCGTAATGCTTCCTCCGGCCATTCTGTGAACCAGTCGATTGTACAGCAATTCACAAGGGACGGGAACATGCGGAGGCGACGGCGAAATGCATCACCAATTGGTGATAGCGCCAAGACGACGTGGAGATTTGTACGACACCGAGAGACAAAGAAATTGTAAATCTCAGCTGCGTTCCCCGTGTTAACCCCGCTAGCCGATGCTGCGGCCTCAAGACCCTCTTGTACAGCCATGAGTTCTTCGTTTGTCCAGAGATTCGCAACCTCGCCAGTGTTTAGTATGCCATTGATGTCTTCCAGATAGGCCTCTTCGACGATTTGCGTGTCGCTGAACAGAAAAACCGTCGGCGTGTTGCTGACCCCGCTTAGCATTAGTACTTTCTTCAGGTCGTTTCGCCAATCTTGTTTGCCGTAACTTTTGGAGATCTCGATCTGAAATAGCTTGTAGTCGGCCATGAACACTGCAAGCGTCGTGAGTGATTTACGCCCACTACCCCCTACCCCAACTAGTAGCGCGTTGCCGTACGGTTGGTGGATCACGCGAGAGATACGTGCTACATGCTCGACCGCATTTTGGAAGAGTACGAGACTCATAGGCGCAGAGCTCATGTTGTTGAAGTCCTCGAGGTAGACTGCCATGGACTGCTGGAGGATCGCCCGATCACGCAGCTCACTGTAACGCTTCTGGTTCGCTTTCGCGTCCCCAAAATTCCCATAAATCAACGTAGCATTTGGTCCTTTCACAGCCTCACTCGCATAGTCCATCTCAAAGTGGGTCTTCACCATCGACGTGAGGATTGATCCAAACCAAGTTCTGTCCTTCTCGTCGATCAGTCGATCGCTAAACACCCTCAAACACTCGTGGCTCCACAAGCGCACAAAATCTTTTCCATCTTTCACAACGTCTGGTGTGACTTGAGCCATCCCTTGAAAAACTTTCGAGAGATCTCGAAGGTTGAATGTGTAATGAGATTTGGCAGGTGTGGGTAAGAGAGATGCGGAGATAGTGCTGTACAGATCGATCGTCGCCGTGACGACCGCCACGCTGAGTGCTTTGACCTGGCCCGGAAATTGCATAAGAAACCAGTCGGAGATCCTTGAAAAGATTGCGCGAAGTGAGTCGTTATCGAACGGGACAAAGTTGATGAGGTTGAAGTATCGAATATAACGCTGAGTGATCTTCGTCCTTCCACCTCCAGGTGGGCCCATCGCTGCCATGAACTGGATATCGGCGAGTTGTGTGAATGTGTTATCTTTCCGATTATACCAACCACCATATCCCATCCATTGGCGCAGAATCTCGATGGGGGGCTGAGCTCCATAAGTCTCCTTAGCAGGCATGTTGAGATCGTCAACGAAAATGATGCAACTCATTCCGAGTGGTGGGGCGAGCACGCCCTTGCGTCGTTTGTCCAGCTTACTTTCAATGATATCCTGCGTCTGATTGGCACTGGTTTGGGCGCTAAAGTTCATGAAGATACTCGAGAACTTGGTTGAATCCAAGCCTGATAAGATTTTCTTCTTGATTGAAACCGACTTGCCTGTGCCAGTATCGCCTGTGCAGAGTACGTGCATGTTGCGTCGTAGCAGAATATCGAGCAGCCACGCGTTGCGTTCTGTGTCAATTGTCGGAACAAGTATGAGAGCAAACTGAGCGTCGCGAGGTATGACGAAGTTTCCAGCGCTCTCCATCCAATTCGACCAGATGGATCGTTTCGTGTCGAAGCGATAGTCGTACACTAGCCCTTCGTCCGGAATTCCGACATTGATCACTCGATTGGAAACCTGGTAGTGTGGATTCTTGCTCAAGAAGTCATGAAACGCGATACTCTCGTCCTGTGCCTTCCCGCTCACGAAGTCTCGCAGATACCTGTCGAACAGAAGTCGAGACTTGGCGTCTACACAAGCCCCAATCGTCCACACGACACTCTTGACAATCAGACCTTCCATAATCTTTTGAGCATCTGAGCCTAGACCTTCCGGGTTCTCCAATGCGTTTCGAAGGGCGCACTCGAAGAGCCGCAAGAGTGAGGCACCATGCTCGAGAAATGTGACAGGCGTTGGGACGACACAACTCTTCTCAACGAAATACAGCATGGGGGGCACAATCCAGAGGCAAGTGTCGAAAATAAACTCTCGGTGAGCAGCGAATTCGTTTGGGATCCGTGTGCGCAACCACGTTCGCAGCAGAACCTCCCAACCGAGATTCTTTGGCTCGAGAAATACCATCCCCACACGCGAGACCGTCGCCGGTGATGCCTCTTCGAGATCTTCGGTCTCAAACATCATACGCATGCGGTCCGTCATCTTCACAATCTCGCCGCTCATGAGGCACAACTTCTTGTTGTCATCCAGGACAGTGTTCATGTTCTCAATCCACACGGCATCTACAGGGCCGTCAAACATAACCCACTGTAGATCTGGGCTCGTGTCACGTGCACACTCACGATAGGTGCAGGCGAGAACACCATCACTCCACTCATGGGTATTCTCGTCGAAGTTCCCATACAGCTGACCACTCGTGATAGATTTCGGGTTCATCGTGTGGATATGGACACGTTGCTGATACTTGCCCTCACTCTCAACGTGACAAGAAGTCATTGCGGTCGCAAGAGAGTGCACAACGCAGCTTTTGCCTGAGCCTGTCTGTCCCACGATCATTAGTCCATGCCGGACTTGGACCATCTCGTAGTACTGCACAACCTTCATCTTAAATTCAGGCTTGCATTCGAGAGGTACGACGACATCCGGCACGATAGAAATGCCTCGCTCACACACAGCGTCAATCGCCCCAAGTAGGGGCCCATGATCAGGGTTAGGGAGGTTCGCTCCGGGAAACAGATCGCTCGTGATGCCGCGGAAGAGTGGCAAGTCGTCCGTCGTGAACTTGGGTAGATTAACATCTTGAACAGACCGCAATACGATCTTGTCTTCAGTCCAGAACGGATCATTTCCTAGTTGCTGACGAAGGGCACCGCAAGCCACTAGAATCGAGTTGACAGCTCGCATTCCATAGTCATAATGCTTTTGCGAACTGAGCTGCTCACTGGAGAGCTGCAGCACCTGCGTTAGCTTTCGGGCCAAACTACGCGCATTTGCAAAGCCAAACGAATATAGTCGGATCTCTGAAATGAGCGCATAATCTGGTACCATCATGGCACACGGACGGAAGAGCGCCTTCAGGTTATCTGGAAGCTCAGCTCGTCCAGCATAGCCGGGGTTCATCGTGATGAACACATTGGCACTTGGGTTTAGCTTGATGAACGTGCCTTCGAATAGGAACTTGTCCACGTTTGCCTTCTTTCCTTCATTTATTGTAAGAATCTGTTGGGCAATGACTGACAACACTTCGATATTTATACGATTGAACTCGTCGAAACAGCACCATGAACCACATCCCGCAAGCCCCTTGAAGAACTTCGCCATGGCGAGGTAATCCAGCCCATCCGAGCAATTAAACACGACACATTGAATCGCGATGGCCTTGGAGAGGTCCTTCACGGTTTCGGTCTTGCCCGTGCCTGCTGGTCCCTCGGGAGCGCCGCCATACATTAAGTCGATCGCGCCCATCATCGTGCGGTAACATCGATCCGTGAGCGGTGTGATGACCAGTCGCATGGTATTACCAAGGTACTCGTATCCGTACTTGACGCGGGCGTTCACGATTCGGGCCTGAAGGTCCATTTCCTTCGCAGTTTTGACGCCTTCGAACCAGTAATATCGCAGTTGTGCTATCCACTCGAAATCTTGATCATTTTCCACGCCTTTGGTTACCATCTGAGCGATCGTGTCTCGCGCGTGGACATCAATCACAACGAGCGCGCCGATCGTAGTGCGCTGCAGCTTGGTGAGTGACCCTCGGACGAGAATCACAACCGACTCAAGCTGTTGGTTGAGCACGTCCAGATACTCCTTCAGTCCTGCGTTGCCCTTGCTGACAATAGCTCTTGTGACATCTTGCGTCCAGTACACTTGAGACGCACCTAGAACAACCTGAGCAGGCCACTTGAGAATCCAAGAGTTGCGCTCTTCCTGAGGGTATGTCACCATGGCCCACGCTGTGTGGTCGCGTACGGAGTCCCATTGCGACTGCTCCACTTCAAGTAGCCACATTTCGACGTTTCCCTTGTTCTTCGAGCTTTCAGGGTTCACGGAGTTCTTTAGAGGTACAACTTCGCCTTCAGCGGAGATCATCTCGGTGATAAGTAATGAGTCAGTAAAAGTGACTTTGTTCACCCCCTCAAAGCACTTTCCGAGATGCGGCTGGACAGCTTTTGGCTCTTTCGTCTGTGAGAGAATCTCAAGAAGCTCGTCATTGGAGAGGAAGAAAAACCGCGGGAAGTAGAGTCGTTTCATCTCTAAGTAGTCGTTCAATCCTTTCTGGATCTCATCCAGTTTTTCGTTGGCTTTCTGAAACTTCTGCAGTAATTTATCCATGGCCACGACATTCATGAAGTTGGGATCTGCCACCGTGTCCTCCATGGTCTTCCTCCACAGCGCGTCAACGCTCGCGAATCGCCGTGCTTCGGTCGGCATTTGACGCATAATATCTTCACTACTGAAGATCGCTTCCAGGTACAGCCACGTTCGTTGGCAGTTCATCCATTCATCCAGCAACTGCTGGGCGTACTGAAGCTTCTTCTCCCATGCCTTGCAGTCCTTTTCGATGCTTTTTATATAGGGCGAGCCACGCATCGTTTGCGTTTTGACTAAGTGATCATCTAATAGCGTGATGATATCGTCGACACTCTTAACTAGATAGGTCCCAGTTTCTCGGTAGGGTACGCATTCAAACTCGATCTTTTCCCACTCCGAAATCATGGCGTTAAGGTTCTTCTGAAGAGAGTACTCTTTTTCAGCAAAAGTCCCGATCTCTTGGATAACTTCCAGGTGTGAAGTGATTCCTTTCTCGAGAAGAAGTTGCAGGGTAAGCTCATCCTCGCTCTCTTCAAACCCGATCTTCGATCGGAGCGACTCCCAGTGGCGCTCTTGTAAAGCAGGACTCGCGAGCGCTTGAATTACGGGCAAGTACGCTTTGAACTCCTCGGTGCGTTCGCGCAGAGTCAACGCAACCTCAGCCGAGCCAGGCGCGTCTTCCATCAGCGTCTTACTCAGCTTGTAAGAAGTCTTCCACCACTCGGTGACGAGTGCTTCGATTTCATTACCTTTTAGCTCGAGAAAGGATCCGTTAAGCCATCCCTGGCGACTCTGATTGAACTCAGAACACATCGTCCACAGTTTGTAGTAAGGCGAGAAATCTGACTCGAGCTTGTTAAGAATTGAGTATTCCGTTGGTGGGAAGTTGAACACAGCCTCCCGAGCGTTGAAGTCGACGGCCTTTGCCTTGGCATCCTGAAGGGAGTCAAAGAGATTCACAGCGAGCTCTACGTATTTTTCTGTTTGATCAATCGCGCCGTAGCCCTTGAAGGCTTTAACGTCCTGCTCAAAACGTTCCAAGTCGACTTCGAATGCTTCCTTTTCAAGCGCGAGTTTGTCCATCATCCGAATTTTGTCCTCCTCCAAAGCCGAGTCGCACGAATCTGCGGCCTGCGCCACGCGAAGAGGCCATTCCTTCGTTGAATATGCCAGCTTGAAGTCCTCGATGCTGAGTTTAAACGAAAATTCATGCAGAGCGTCGAGGCGCTCGTGGATGAGTGCAACCTCATGGATCATGCCCGCAATCGTCTTTTTCGACTCGTTGACAAACTCTTTCAGCTTCGCCAACTGCGCCTCATTGGTGGGCTTCTCTTGGATACGTCGAAGTATAGCTTCGTAACGCAATGTTATGTCCATGTTCTTCTCGCGCGCATCTCTGACGATGCTGTCAATCAGTGCATCGCGGATCTGCAACGCACGAGTTTTCAGGAAGCTCTTCAGCTGATTTGTAGACACACACACAAGCGGGAACGCAACTGCATCATACGAAATCACTTCGATCTTAGAACTGAGATCATGGAAGCGACGAATCTGATTGCACATCTCAACCAAGTAGTCTTGTGGTGTCATTCCTTCCATATTGCGTAGCTCGAAGAGGAACTTGGCAACGTCAAAGCTAAGAAAATCGGTGAATTTCGCGTACTGCCCCGCCAATTGCTGAGCTGAGATCATGGCTCTCTCGATCATCCGAGTTATATCAGCCTTGGCACTCGCCAGTGCCTGCGTGATTGCTTCGACTACAGATGAATCCCCGTCCAGATCGACTAATCGGCGGCGGTCAAGACCGAGCAACGACATTACTTCGCAGTCGACAACTTCGGCTTCGTGGACACACCCAATAAGGCTATCCAACGGCTCCAGCATAGCCTGCGAAATATCTCTTTGTGACGGCTCGATAACAACAGTAGCATGCTGTGTCACAGCGAGCTGCACATCAAACAGCGAATAACGGTGGGAGCGCCAGGGGTCTGTCACCCCCTTCTTGTTGATTTTCGGGCTGCTACTGCTAGATTCATCGTCTTGCGGGGTGTTCTGGCGCACAAACGCCACCCATGAATGTATCGTACGGTCCACGACTTGCCGGAGTTGTGTGGCCATTCGAAGCTGGATAGCTGAGAGCATACGCTGAAGCCTACTGCCATGGTACGCATTGACATCAGACATGAAAAAATCAAAATGATCTTGAAGGTTGTCAATGATGTTCTCAACGATCGTGCGTCGCCAGTCAACCAGAAGGATCTCAGCTGCTTTGTTCTGGTGTGCCGCTTGAAGTGCCTTGAAGTCGAGAAGGCGGAATGGAAACTCCATGTGCGACGTGTCCTTCTCGGTGACTGCCGCGGCGGCGCCCTTCCCAGCGCTGCTCGGTGGGAACTCCACATGCACGAGCATTGTCTTCTGGAACGTCTTCTCCCACCCTGCGTACATTTTAAGTAACACGGTGAGAAGCTGCGCAGACGAAGTATAATGCGTGGCTGCGACGCGCTTCTTGTGCCTCGCGTAGGCATGAGACGGAATGCTGACCTTTCCGAACGCTGGTGGAGCGGATGGGGGTGGCGGCAGCATCAAGTTAAGAGAGACATATTTTTGTTGCAGCGCTATATCGCGATGCAGCTTGTAGTGGAGCACGGCCTTCTTCATACTACGAGCGTAGTCTTGGATCGTCGCGTCGGTCAGTCCACGAAGAAGTATCGCCGCTGGCTGCCCGTCCGCGAGGGTCACCTGAGACGGAAGCCCATCAACGACGCGGCGGTGAATCTTCTCCAATAGTGATCGACTCATGGCTCGCAGCTCGACTCCTGATTGCTTCATGAGGAAGTGGTCGAAGCGCAACTGGGCCTTGGCGACTTCTCGGCGTTTGACAGCCGCGTCGACGCGATGCTGGAAAATCTCGGGACTCTCAGTGGCGAAACGCAGGTTGATGCGTCGCACAAGCTTCTGTTTGTCCGAACCCTGGAACTGGATGAGGAACTTCTGCTTCTCCACGTCGTAGCTGCGAACGGCGCACTGGCGCCACCGCCATTCGCCCTTGAGAAAGTAGGGCGTCGCGCCCGAGGGACAAAGTACCAGCCACTCGGCCGGTGAATGCGATTCGAACTCGTCGCTGTCAAAGAGATGCAGTGGAAACTGGGACTGGTCGACCTTGAGGAAATCATCGTCATCCACACTCCCGCCGGTAAGGCGAGTGGGCGACGCCGGACGACCGGTGGTTTCTTCGGCGACGAGAGCAGGTGGCACCACCGACTGCTCGCCGTCGGCCGCGTCTTCGGCGTTGAAGATGCGTTTCCTCAGGCGACCTGGGAACGGACGCACGGGCTCGGCGTGCTTGAGCAAATGCTGGAAAGCCTTCTGCTCCATCTCTTTGACGATCACGGGCGCGTCCTTCCAGCGGTGGGGCCTGTTGTTGTGGTCCACGCGCGCTAGCTTGACAGCCGCCGGTTTGGCCTTGTCCGCAGGCTTTTTGAGCGCGGCGTCGCGCCGCATCTTGCGCAGGAACGCCTCTTTCTCGCGCGCGTGCTGCTTGTGGAGACGGAAGCGCTCCGTGAGGAGCTCCTCGGCGGACGGCTCGCTGCCCGCATGCTCCGAGGCGTCGCCGGCGGCGCGAGCGCGCTCAGCGTCTGCAGGCGGACTCGTGTGGTCGTCCGCCATGCTGCCTTTGGGCCGCGCGCGTCTCTGGGAGGCACTCGGCGTCGTGCAGTTTCGCCCATGGGATCGTGGTCAGCGAGTCCCGCCTTTCGCGGCATGACCCTTCGGTACCGAACTTAAAGCGGACTTTGCAAACTATACTCAAGCTATACGTCTCGGTTCTAAGAGAGAGGCTGCCTTTCTCACGCCAGTGGCAATGCGGCCACGTTCCAAACACTTGCATCGCGAATGACTGCGTCGTGAAGACAGTAGAGCGTCGGGCGCGGACTCTCCACGTTTATGGCTAGTTCTTTGGCGCCTGGCACCTCGTCAACGCGGACGTGGAACGCCAGCACGCGGATGTTGGTCGCTCGCGTCCGATGTACCGAGAACAGCACGGTGAGCAGCCAGTCCGACAGAGAAACCACCACCGCGTCTCCAAACACAACATACCCGAGGCGAACAAGGTCTACGCACGGTAGGCGTCTCCGAAAAAGCGTGTCGTCGTATGCAATCGTGCCCAGTCCACTACTATCGGTAGCACAGATACCCAACGCCACTTCGATCTGGGTCAATTCGCCCCTGCGATCCGCTGGCTTCGTCTTCTCGCCCAGTAGCAACGGGAGCAGATTCGCTAAGAGGGCCCCTAGTTTGATGGCGAAGATCGATCTGATGTTACCATTCAACCGCAGCGCCGCATCCGAGGTGAAGAAGTCGAGCAGCCGAAGCCTCATGTATTCGTCTGCAGTCATTACAGTTGAAATCCGACCGTCAAATTCGAACACGTGACTATTTGCGAGCTCTATGCGTAGCATGTGAAGCCCACAGAGAAGCCCAAGGGTTGGGCCGAATAGCACGTCGCTCATGCGACGACGAAGCAACTTGGCGAGGATGTTCAGCAGGCTGTAGTAGTAAAGGAGAACTTCGGCAATGGCAGGGTAGATTGCGAACCACGCCTCGGAAATCGGTCGTTGCTCGCCTTCGAACCTGCATCCGCTCGTGAAGAAGGCAGCAAGCGCCGGGCTCAATCTTGGGAGCAGTAGCAACGGCAGCAACTCAAAGTTCCGCGCACACGACAGACACCCGACTCCCACAGTGGTAAATTGAGCATTGTACCCTCGCCGATAAGCGTTCAAAAGAGCGATCGAGGCGGCAAACCATCTGAGGAGCAGAGCAAATACTGTTGTGTTAGAAATGAGCGTAGCGACGTCGTACTTGCTTCGGACGACTGTGCGATGGAGGGCGTCATACTGGAAGAGCCCATAGCGAGTGCCATTGGAGATCGCAATAGTGTTGCTCCATAGAGGGGAGTCAACCGAGACAAATCTATCGCCCCAGTTCTCAACGTTTGAAGGGGGCTGACATTTGTCTGGTTCATATGAGCAATTCACTTCTACGTTCTTCTTCAGATCGAACTGTCGTGGGCGGATGCCATACTTGTCGTCCTGTATCAAAAGAGACCCAATAGTATCAGAGTACCAGCGCATTCCAGTCGTCGGATCCTCCAGCCAACCGTTCTTCCACCTTGCGGAGTGACTTTGGGGAATGCCGAGCCATCCAGTCGTCCTGGCCTCTCGCACTCGGCGGTTGACACTGGTCAACCATGCTCCATCAGCAGTCGCCGAGTCGAATTGGCCCGATAATCTGAACATGCATGCGCTTCCATCTGTTCCAGGCATTGCGTACCGTCCGTAAATGGCGTTGTCCCAGAACGGCATGATGATTACAGGTAGCGAGTTGCGAATACGCTGGGTGACGTTGCTGAAAATCCCATCGACAATGCGGAGGTTGTCGCCCACGTCCACGACGTTGTAGCCCAGGGAGTTGCATGAGTCGGCGATCGCGTCGAGTGTGGCTGCAAGAACGCTGCACGTGCGAGCGTAGCGCTGCGCAATCTCCTCCCGCAAGTTGATTTCGTGGCGGGTGACGACCCGATAGCTGCTGACAGCAAAACCTCCCGTATCCACTATTTCAGCGCTGGGGGAGGCCAGAACCATACTCATCTGCTTGGGTTTGAAGAGCCTACCCTGACGAACGCACACTAAGTTGCGGTCGCTGTACGGCTCATCGTTGTATCCTTCAATTTGGTAAGGCCCTGTTCGTGGGTCTTGTCCGTAGATCATATACTGCTCAGTTGTTTGAGAGTCCCAGATGAGACAAGTGAACTGGGAGGCCACGAGCACGACCACAAGCGTCCACGACCCCCAGTGATTAAGGGCAATCAGTGCTTGCCGCACGGTTATCGGTCGCCGCGACATTCGGAGTGTCTTGAGTCTTGCAAGACGAACATTGTGAACGTGAACCGACAAATCCGAATCTTCTTCTCTCGGGCCTTCGGTGTTGCCAGACAGCGCTGGTGCCACTTGCATTGAGAACCAAAGTCTTCCAATGTCAATTTGTATCGTCATAGTCAGATATAGATAGATCTTGCTACACAGTACCGACACAATTCAAGCGATAGCCCAACACGAGGATGCAATTGGTGCGATTTTGCCTATGCGAACAGCTTCAGACATGATACCAAGCTCGCTGGTGTGAGAGATTCAAGGGAGTGCTATTGCTGCGATATCCCAAACGTTCGTATCAAGGATGATCGGGTCGTGAGTTTGATAGAATGTGGGTGCCTCTCCATCAACCTCGAGGTAATAGCTCTTTCCTTGCCGTTGCGCATCGGTAGTCTTTAACTGCACTCTGTACGTGAGCACTCGCAAGTTGGACACCCGTTTGCGTGATCGCAAGAGGGTGTATAGGGCGATGAGCAACCAGTCCGTCAAAGACATCACGACAACGTCACCGTAGACGACATACCCTAGGCGCACTAGTTCATAACAGCTCAATCGTCGCCGTTTGCCATCCCAACAGTGGTCGCTTGGCTCGCAGTAAATAGTTGAAACCCCAAGACCACCGATCTCAGCTGCCCGGATGCCGAGAGCGCGCTCAACAGTGGTCATCTGGGTCATCACACGGCTAGCTTCAACCCACGGCCACTCTTGGCGAGACAGCTTCGTCGCAAACACAAGTGGCAGCAGACTGATTCCGAGAACCCCCAATTTGAAGCCAAAGATGGACCAGATATTTCCATTCATTCGAAGCGCCACGTCGCTCGAGAAGAAGTCAACAAGATGGAGGTTCTCATACTCCTTAGCAGTCATCACAGTCGCGACTCGGCCGTCAAACTCAAGAATACCACTGATCGCAAGCGGTCTTCGAAGCCAGTGAAGCAAGCAGAGGGTCACTAACGAAGGGCCGAATAGCTCATCGCTCATCCGTCGACGAAGAAACTTCGCGACGAGATTAAGAACGCTGTAATAGTACAGCATTACCTCTGCAATCGCAGGATAAACGACAAACCAGGCTTCAGAGAGTGGTCTCTGTTCACCTTCAAATTTGCAACCGGCAGTGAAGAAAGCTGCAAGAGCATTCGTCATTCGAGGAAGTAGTAGAATTGGAAGTAGCTCGAAGCTGCGTGTGCATGCTAAACATCCCACTCCTGGCGCAGAGAATCCTTGAGTGTAGCCGCGTCGATACGCGTTGGAAAATACAACAATGGCAGCAAGCCAACGGAAAAGGAGAATCCCTATAGTTGTGTTCGAGATGAGCGTGGCGATATCGTAGACGCTATGGATGATGCTATCGTGCATAGCCTCGTAGAGAAATAACCCGTATCGCGTACCGTTGGATACGGCCACAGAATTATACCATCTTCTAGAGTCGATGCTGTAGAACTTGTCTCCCCACCATTCAGGAATTGGTGGAGATCGACATAGCGGCGAAGCCGTTGTACAGTCGATTTCTGTCGCTGCAAGCAAATCAAACTGGCGTTCTGATAGGCCGCATTTGTCGTTTGCACGAGGAAGAGATCCACCCAAGGCAGAGTACCATCGCTGATTACTCACAGAATCCTCCAACCAGCCATTCCTCCACATAATCTTGCGGTTTGGCGGAATGCGGAGCCACTGAGTTGTTTTGGACTCGCGCACTGTGCGGTTAATGCCACGCAGCCAGGCGCCGTTCTCAAGGGAGGAGTCGAACAGTCCACTTAATTGAAAAATACACGCATTGCCGTCACGACCAGGGAGTGCGTAGCGAGCAAAAATTGCGTTGTCCCAATATGGCATGATAACTAGTGAGCCGTTGATACGCCAAGTCACATTGCTGAAAATTCCATCGACGATATGCAGCTCTTCGTTCCCGATCTCATAGCCCAATGCTCGACAGCTAGCTTCGATCTTTTCTAAGGTCGCAGCGAGCATGCCGCATGTAAGTTCATACCGCTTCGCTACTTCATCACGAAGATTAATATCCTGCCGCCGAACAATGCGATAGCCACTGATCGCTGATCCCGTTGTGTCGGTGGCCTCCGCTCTCGAGGAAACGAGTACGGCGCTCAGCTGCATTGGTCTATACAGCCGACCTTGGCGAACACAAACCAAGCAGCGATCACTATATGGCTCGTCGTTGTTGCCTTCGATGGCATGTGGACCTTTAGTGGGGTCCTCTCCATACATCATGTATTGACTTGTGGTCTGCAAGCTCCAGAAAAGACACGCAAATTGCGACGTCACGAGAATCACCATGACTGCGAAGGCCACCCACTGGTTGAGCACTCGGAGGATCTCTCGCAACTGAACAGGCGAGCAAGAATTCTTTCTAAACGTACGTAGTTCCATCCGTTGCTTTATAAGTTGGTGCTGGAGTTCGAACTCGGATGTACCTACACTGGAGTTCTTCCGACTTCCATTCCGATTCAGCGATAGGGGTACCACAGGCGTCGAAGCCCATTGCATCAGATTGGAGCGTCTAGATGGCTGTGTAAACGCCTCCAGATAGATGAGAGTTCAATGTGCACCACAAACGTTGGTCAAGCAAAAGACGACGCTCAGATTGCTTGCGAACGATATTGTTAGCAACGCGCACCACTTTGCGTTCGTTTCGCGCCTGGCTTTCCGCAGAACGATCCTTGAAAGTGTATCCATGTCTGCAACGAGTGTCCTTTCTCAGATATCCGCTGCGTACGCGGCAGTTGGGGTTCGCGGTCTCTAACGCTCACTCTTACTTCGCCATGGGCTCCGAGAGCGATGAAAGCGCTGACTGCGGGTGGACGAATCGCCTCCATGTAAACCAGTACGTGGATGTGCTCGACACAGCCAAAACCTGGTGCGAAGCCGTAGTGATTGGGTTATCCCAACGAAAAGTACACGTGCACTACCGTGGCTGGGCTGTCAAGTATAACGAGTGGCTGCAGTTCAACTCGCCGCGGCTCGCACCAGCGTACACGAGAGTTCGCAACTGGCGCATACTCTCCAAGGGAGACCGCGTTCAATTGGGGACGACAACTGACGGGCAGCGACGACGCCTGTGGAGAAATGGGACCATTCTTCAGACTCGCCGGGGACGAGCCGACAATCCAACGCCAGCCCAAGTACTCGTTCAGCTAGACGGCGACCGTGAGCATCGTTGGGTCGACACCCAGGACGATTTGCTGTGCGCACCAGGGACGCACAGGGTGGTGCAGGTCGATGCAAGCGACAAAGCTAGTGGTGACGAAGAAGAGCCGACATTTCTGTCCGTCGGCAGTGGCTCGTCCTCAAACACCACATCTAGGGAAGACGAAGACCACAGGTCGACAAAAAGCGCGACGAAACGCTCTCGAACGGATGATCACTTGGCGAGCCCATCTACCACGCGCAAGCAACCAGATCGAGCTAGTCGCGCGAAGAGACGCTCAGCGGACGGAAAAGAAGATCTCGACAATCTAGCGACGTGGCGCGAGTCGCTGGCGCCAGGAGTGGGGCTGGAGGTGCTCGACAAGGAGAGTAACCACTGGTACGACGCGCGCGTGTTCGACAAGCGCGACGGGCTGCTCTGCATCCGTTTCCGCGGCTGGCCGTGGTGCTACGACGAGTGGATCGATCGAACGAGCGATCGACTGGCGCCGCTCGCAACCCACTTGGGGCGCTGGCGCGACTTCAAGACCGACCAAGAGGTCCAGATAGGCTTCAAGGCGAGCCCCAACGCCGACGCGCCGAGCCACTGGGAGCGCGGGATCGTGGAGCGGGTCGCGAGGAGCAAGCGCACGCTCAGCGTGCAGCGCGTCGAGGTCGTGTGGGACGGCGGCGACGGTCCGCAGAGCGAGTGGCGCGACGCGCAGGACGATCTGCTCGCGCCGATCGGCGTGCCGACGTACCCGCCGCCGAAACCAGATGCACCGGTCGATTCCGAGAGCAGTGGGAGCGACGTCGACGACGACGAGAACGAGAACGAGAACGAGAACGAGCTCTCCGCGGACGCCGACGCGAATGCGGACAATGAGGAGGACGACGCCATGTTCGTCATGCAGGTCGCCGGCCAGAAAGACGAGGGCGGCGAGCTCGCGACCGACGTCTTCGACGAGATCCTCTGCTCGATCACGCCCGACGACCTCAAGAGGGCGATCGCCGCGCACCCGCCGGACGCGTCCGGTCCGCCGTCGAAGGCGATGCGCCGGAAGGCGCGCAAGGCGGCGCTGCTGGCGGCCGTGGAGGCGGCGTTCGCGACGAGCTCGTCGTCGGACGGCGAGAAGAGCGACGTGCGGCCGCCGCGCCGTCGCTGCAGCCGCCAGGAGACGCGTCGACGCGCGGCCAAGCAGCCCGAGCACATCTAGGCTTCCATTGCATTCCGTTGATCGAATATGACGTGGCCGCTGAACTCCTCCATGTTGTTGATTGGCTGAAATCCGCATTTGACCGTTTAGGATTGGTTGAAAGGAAGCGATTTGTCTAGATGTGTAATTTCCGTGGGTAGGGAGTCGCGAGGGCTCTCTTCACAACTGGATCCAAGGCGCGACAGGAAGCGACGACCATGGCGCTGCGCGAGGCGCTGGAGCAGTGGCTGCGTGAGGACCAGCTGCAGGAGGGCGAGCAGTGGTTCGTCGTCTCGGCCGCGTGGTGGCGCGCCGCGTTCCCCGACGGCGACGACGCCATGGACGTGGCCGCGCGCGTGGCCAACGCGCCGCTCGTGGACGAGGCCGCGAGCTGCCGCGCGCGCGGCGTCGCCGTGCTGCGCCCGCGTCTCGCCGAGCAGCAGGACTACCGCCTCGTGAGCGAGCGCGTCTGGAACCGGCTCTCGCACGAGGTCGGCTTCGACTGGGAGATCGCGCGCGAGGTCGTGCCCGCCGGCGCCACGCGCGCGCTGCGCGTCGAAGTCTATCCGACGCTCTTCAAGGTGAGTGCGTCCGCGTACACGACGAGCGAACGCGCGGGTAATGACGTGCGGACTGGCAGCTCGTGTTCTGGCGAAGCGGCATGGACGAGCCCCAGCTCGTGGACGAGAAGGACGGTGACGAGACCAAGCCGTTCGTGCTGCAGGTGAGCGAGACGGCGTCGCTGCTGGACGTGCAGAGCCAGATCCAACGCGCGCTGCTGCCGCGACTGGGCGAGCTCTTCCCGGGGCTCACCGCTCGCGACGTGGAGAACGGCGTGCGCATCGCCTTCCGCCAGACAGACGCGGCGCCGTGGACACCGCTGGAAGACGCGATTGCCCACCTCATGGACGAGGCCACAACCCGAGTCGCCGACCTGCAGCTCGAGCCGCGCGACTTCAAAGACGGCGATGAGCGTTTCCACACGCTTCTCATCGAGTCGCGCTTCCGAAGCGACGAGGAGGGAGGAACAGACTGGCGCAACGGCCGATACTACAGCGATATTGCAGCAAACGTGTGGCGCTTCCAGCTCGAACGCGACCAGCTCATCGATGCCGTGGACACTGACAAGAAGTGGTATGAATCACGCATCGTAGATCTCACGGAAGACAAAGTCAAGGTTCACTATCGTGGGTGGACGGCCAAGTGGGACGAGTGGATTGACAGGCTCTCGGAGCGCCTCCAACCGTTGCACACGCGCGTACCTAATTGGCGCGACTTCCGCGTCGGTGATGATGTCCAGATCGGCTTCCCACAGCCCACGCGGTCGTATCCTGAGTGGCGCAACGCCAAGATTGACGAGATCAAGAAGACAGAGACGTCTTTTGAGGTGCTAGTCAAATACGATGGTCGAAGTAAGTGGGTGGACGCGCAAGACGAGATGCTGTGTGCGCCTGGTACCCACAAGGCAGCGAACGCCGCGACTACCACGGCCCCTTCGCGACTGAGCAACTCGCTGATTACGAAGTCTAACTACTCGGAACGTCGAGACTACTCGTACGACTATGGCCGCGGCAAACCAGACTACCCGGGTGTCGTTGGGCTTCAAAACCTTGGGAACACGTGCTTCATGAACAGCATGCTTCAGTGCTTGAACAATGCCAAGCCACTGAAGGACTATTTTTTGGCAACTGAAGATGGGCAGCCGCTATTTGAAAAAGACGTGAACGAGGATAATCCGCTCGGAATGAAAGGCAGAATCGCCCGTGAATTTGCGAAGCTGGTACACCGTATGTGGGGCGGCGAGTATAGCACGGTATCACCAACAGGCCTCAAGTCCGTGATTGGCCAGTACGCACCACAGTTTGCTGGGTACCAGCAACAAGATTCGCAAGAAGTCATGAACTTTATTTTGGATGGGCTCCACGAGGACTTAAACCGTGTCAAAAAGAAGCCATATACGCAACCCGTTGAGAGAAATGGACGAGAAGATGATGAAGTTGCAGCGGAAGAGTGGGCTCAATACCTGCGTCGAAACGACAGCGTTATTGTTGAGAACTTCATGGGCCAGCTGCGCAGCCACGTGACATGTTCCAATCCTGAGTGTGCCAACGAGTCTGTCACATTTGACCCGTTCATGAGCCTATCGGTACCAATCCCGAGTGACGACAGTGTACCTGTCAAAGTACAGCTGTTCTGGGCCGATGGAAGCATCCCCACCAAATACGCTGTGTATGTTGAGAAGGACGCAACAATCCGTGATGTGAAAGAGAAGCTTAGTGCTCTTGCCGATGTGCCCTTCTCAAGGTTATTTTTTGTCGAGGTTAGAGGCCACAAGATCAAGAAAGTGCATCGAGACTTGACACCAGTAGATAGCGTGGCCGAAGATATTCTCCATGCCTATGAACTAGAGTTCCCTGTCAGCGAATACGAGTTTTGCTCGTCAAACCTACGACCTCTCGTTGCAACGCTAAACTCAAAGAAGAAGTCCATGCGACTCGTAGCTCTCCTTCACCAAGCTCCAGTGGCGTCTCCAGTGGATGCTCGTCAGGATGATGATGACCTGTTACAAGACGGCGCCTTCGGCCCCAAGCAGAGGCGGGTCGAAGTCGAACTATTCAACACCCCGTTGCTGCTATCGTTGGATCTGGAACTCACGAAGGACCAAGTGCACGAGAAAGTATGGCAGGTAGTGAAGCGGCTCGTAGCAGATGATTCCTCGTACGACGACAAGACCCTGCCTTACCGCCTGCATATCACGCACCCCAACGGATCTAGTGCAGTTGTTCGTGACTTCCCTCGAGCTCCGGAGCCAGCGCAGTTGCCTGAGTCAAGTGACGACTTCAGCTTCACTCTCGAATGGAGCCGGAAAGGTTACCAGCAGGGGTACGACGAAAAGTCGGCGAAGCGGATCGAGCTTCACGATTCGATGAAGCAGCTTAAGATCTCTCCGTCCCAAGATGATGTCTCTTTGCTGAACTGTTTGGCGAAGTTTACAGAGCGAGAACAACTGGGTAAGACGGACACGTGGTACTGCCCCAAGTGTAAAGAGCACGTTCGCGCATTCAAAAAGTTCGATCTGTTCTCGCTGCCCCGAGTTCTGATCTTCCAGCTCAAGCGCTTCAGATACGCCCAGAGTTCGTTCTACATGCATCGTGACAAGATCACAACGCTCGTGACGTTCCCCATCGAAGCACTGGATCTCGGTCCGTATGTCGTTGGTCCACAGCGTCATGGTAGGCTCGTATACGACTTGTTTGCGGTGTCGGAACATTCTGGAGGGCTCGGCGGAGGCCATTACACTGCTGTGGGTAAGAATCCCGAGAACGGCAAGTGGTTCAGCTACAACGACAGCTTCACCAAGGAGGCATCTGCTGATGATGCAGTGACCCCACGGGCCTACGTGCTGTTCTACGTTCGCCGAGAGTAAGTGCTCCGCCTCCGACATGATAACAAAACGATGCAGCTACCTTCCAACACGTTCGCTGGTGTTTATCTTTTGATGGTTGTGTTTCGAACAGGCTCCCAGGAAAACCCCGCCTGTAGGGATCTTACCCTAGACACTGAAGAACTGTCACGATGGATTTGAAATCTTTCCCACAATGCCCCGAGTCGCCCTTCTTATCTTGTGTGCAGGTCTCGTCGCTTCAAGTCATTCGACGTGAGAGGCACAGTTGGTGGGCGCGGGATAAATCGAAAGTGGATACCATCTCTGTCTGGAATTGGGGACAGCTCGACTTCCTCAATTGGTAGTTTTCGCAGCCCTCGCATCAGTGCGCGTGCTCGTCCGCGGTCGTCTGGTTCGTCGAGTGCTTTGGCTGCGAACGAACAGAAGCGTATTTGGTCGCGAAGACAGAGGATGTTTCCGTAAGGTAGAACGTGGTGGAGAAACTCATCTCGGACATCTGCACAAGAAGGTGGTACCGGCGCAAAGGTTCGTGGAGCCCGGATCGGGTGCCGTGGCGTAACGATCTCTAGGTTGTTTCCTTCCTGATCAGCATGCCGTTCAGCTGCTCCACGAAGCAAGATCTTTGGGAACTCAACGTGGGCAGCAGCGCCACGTCTTTTCCGAGTTGACTTGGTCGATTCGTGGAGCGACCGCTGCGAGTCAAACAACTTCGACGCCAGTAAATGCATGTACGACGCTTTCTTTGTGATCTTGACAACAGATTGTCGCTTGGCTGGTGCCGACTCCTTCTCAGCATTGGCGGCACTTTGGTGTGCGAATCGCCGGTTAAAGTCTTGAGAGCGCTGTACATGCTCCCTGTTCAGCGCGCGGATAATCTCCTGGCGCGGTGCGAGGAAGATGGAGATGGTGTCGGAGCGGAGGCAAAGCACACGGCAGCTGTCGAGCGCCTCAATGTCCCAAGGCGCCCCAGACGGTGAGTTTGTGAGCACAGCCTCCTGGCCAAAGACTGCAGGCGCGCACACGACACTCACGATGGGCTGTGAGTCAATAAACGAGTGAGAGTGCGCAACGAGCCTAAGGCGTAGGGAGCCTAACTTACAAAGGCAGGCGCCAACCGTGAAGACTTCGCCGTGACCGATACTTTGACTTCGCCTTGGATCAAGATCACAAGCACGTTGAGCTCCTCGCCGTGGCGCACAAGCAGCCGTCCGTGCTTGGCGTCAAGCGCCTTGGACGCGTAAGCGATGTGCGTGATGATGTGGTCGGGTAGCGAGCGCAGTTGCGGGACGCTGTAGAGAGCCTTCTCAGTGTTGTGCAGCACGGCTTTTTTGAACGGGTTGATTACACGTCGGTAGATATCCCCCGAGAGCACCGCGAGTTCGGCCTCAGGAGCAGCAAAGTTTACGTTGGCTGAGGCCGTGCGCAGCCCACTGTTGCCCTCGAAGAGCGAAATCTCGCCAAAGCACTGACCGGGCGTCATGGTTGCGAAGTAGCCGTTGCCGTATGCCGCGAGGCTAACGCAGCCGCTGATGAGGATATAGAAGTGGTCACCGACGTCGCCCTGGCGGAAAATGAAGTCACCGGGGCTGAAGCGTACGTAGACGCATGCACGTGCGATCTCATGGATGGCTGTGTCGGGCAGCGACGCGCTCGCGAAAAACTTGATGCTCATAAGCCACTTCTTGATGTGCCGAAGATCACTCGGAGAACGCAGGTCCGCCGCGAGCTGCAGCCGCTGCGCGATCGTGTGGGTCTGCGCCATGGACACGACGTACGACGCGCGTTCAGGGCCCGAATGTGACATGATGAAGGCCGGCGGCACGGGGCGCGCCTCATCTTCGTCCTCGGCTATTTCGCTGCTGCGGCTCAACGAACGGTGGCGTTTAGGAACGACAAGCGACGAATTGCGGTGTGCCCCACCACTTGAAGACCCCGCTGCGTCAGCAGGTGATGGTTCTTCCCAAAACGAGACGGTTTGTCTCCACACGCGACGCTGTGTACGCTGGGCTTGCAACTTGTCGAGACGCTGGAGGTACGAGATAGCGAACACAAGTCGCTTGAAGAGGATGTGTGTCGGCGGCAGGGGCGCCACGACCTCGACGATCTCGTAGTCGTCGGGCTTGGCGAGCGGGAGGAAGTGGACTGTCTTGATCTTGGTGAAGATGTCCCCGATGGGGCGAAATCGCTTTCGCACGCGGATGTTGAGCACACTTTGGTCATGGATGTCGTAGAAGCCTAGGTCCTCGTCCCCCTCGAGTAGGTCACCGTGCCAGTAGAGCTGCTGGTCCTCGAAAGGGATGCCAAAGTCGCGCTGCACGAGCGCCTGGAGGCCGACGAGCGTGAGCGTGCGAGGCACGCGCAAGCGCTGGAGCTCGTGGAAGGTCGGTACGTGGAAAAAGAGCTCGATACGCTGTTGGTCGAGCGCCGCCGACGACGAGAAAGTCCGCCGCGTCGCCTTGATATGAACTAATGGCGGCCGCTGCTTCCTGGGCGTGATGGCTGGTGGCTGGCCCGCGCTGCGAAGAGACGAAGGCGCAGGGGAGCCGAGCAGGTGCCTCGACGAAGCGCCAGTCGTCGCGAAGGCCGCCATGCCGACCGACGCGAGTGAGGGCTTGCGCGTCGGACCCTGAAGGCTCGACGTGGCCACGGACAAAGTCGTCAGCGAGGGCTTGCGCTCGGCCGTGAGTGAGAGCCGGCGCTCGCTCATAGCGCTCGCAGTCGGCGTCGTGCGCGTCGACACCTGTCCTGACGAATCAAAATAGACGCCAGAGAGGACGACTTGCGGTCGTGGGTTCTCTTATTACTTGCAGTGGTGATGTTTCTACAGTCGTTCCGCTCGGTTTATTCGGCGAGAGGTTCCTGGGGTCGACAGCACGCGCACGGCGTTTGCCCGGAGCACGAGAAGCACTTGGTGAGCACTTTGGTGCCGAACGTCGTCTTCCAGTGCGGCGGCCACGTCTTCTCGACCGACGGACGCGCGCAGAGGCGCACGTAGAGCATCGCCAGCCGCGGGTAGAGCCCGTCGAGCTGGAGCCCGCAGCGCACGGCGTACGCCACGTTGGTGAAGAGCGTGAAATCGCATAAATAGGGCGTGTCCATGGACACGAGGAACGCGCGGCCGTCGAGGTACTGCTCCCAGATGCTCAGCTCGTGCTCCAGCGCGGCCCACTTGGCCTGGAGCACCGCGGCGTTGCGCTTGTCGGTCGGGAAGCGGCGCAGGTAGACGACGAGGTCGCCGACGACCGAGAGGATCTCGTTGGCCTCGTGCATGCGCGTCTGCGCCACGGCGAAGCTGCGCACGTCGCGCGGCATGCACGGCACGGACGGGTACCGCCGCTCGAGGTACTCGAGGATCGCGGCCGACTCGTAGAGCACGAGGCGCGGTTGTTGGCTGTGGAGCAGCCAGTTGACGTCGAGCGGGGAGCCTGACGTGGGCGGCGAGGCCGGCGGCGCGAGCCCGGCCGTGAGCAGCGACTCGGCGTCGTCCATGGGTTCGACGAGCACGGGCACGCGCATGCGCGGGTTGAGCGCCTTGAAGAAGGGCGACTTGAGCACGCCGCTGGAGAAGCTCACGCAGACGCTGCGGTACGGGAGGCGCTTTTCTTCGAGCGCGATGAGCACGCGCCAGGCTGCGAGAGACGCGTCGAGTCGTTAGCGGCGACGAGGGCGACGGCGACAGTGACAACGACAGTGCACGCGACGACGTACCTTGCGGGCTGCCCGAGCCCCAGAAGAAGACGCGCTCGTGCGGCTGCGGCGCCTGGCGCAGCAGCTCTTCCTCGGCGCTCACGGGCTCGTCCATGGCGAGACTCGGACGGAATGTGAGGGGAAGACGAAGAAGGCTCGCGAGACCTCTGCTAGCGACTGGCGGCCCTCTGTTGAGTGGTCGGCGCGGCGCGTTCTGGAAACGGCGCCAAGACACCATGGCCCGCGAGCGCAGCGCGTCGCTCGACAGCCTCGGGCGCCGCAAGCGCCGCAGCGCGCGCCCGTCGTCGTCGTCGCCGCGCTCGTCGTCGCGTTCGTCGTCGTCGTCGGCGGCGGCGGCGTCGCGCTCGCCGTCGCGCTCCCGCTCGCGCTCGCGGTCGCGCCACCGCAGCCGACGACGACGCAGCCGCAGTCGCGACCGCCGGCGCCGACGCAGTCCAAGCCCCGACGAGAGAGGCCGCGAGAGGGAGAGGCACCGTCGCCGCCGCTCGCACTCGCGCTCGAGGTCGAGGTCGACGGCGCGTCGCGAGAGCGCGAGACCAAAGCCGAACGGCTCCACGAGGTGCGTACGCGAGGGAGGGAGGGCCTCGTGGATTCAGGATCGCTGACCGCCGTGGCTCTCTGCAGCGCTCCTAGACCGGCCACGGAGGCAGCGCCGGCGCCGCCGCCTGCGCCCGACACGACGTCGCAGCTGAGCGAGGAAGAGCAGATGCGCCTCATGCTGGGCTTCGGCGGCTTCGACTCGACCAAGGGCAAGCCCGTGGACGACAACAGCCACGGCGCCGCGGTCGGCGCCGCCCGCAAGGAATCCAAGCGCGAGTACCGACAGTACATGAACCGCCGCGGCGGCTTCAACCGGCCGCTCGAGAAATAGACTCGCTACTTCTCTCACCTGCCTCCTCTTGACGGCGACGGCGACCTCGCCACCGACGGCTTCCTGGCCGCTGCGCCGCGCGACGCGAGCTGCTGGCGACGCCCGCCGCGCCGCGCGAGCCGCATCTCGTACTTGGCCTTGGCCTCGGCGCGGCGCCGTGCTTCTTCCTCGCGCCGCTTGCGTTCCGCGTCGAGCCGCATCTCTTCGCCCACGAGCCACTTCATGTACTCGTCCTCGTACTTCATGAACATGCGCTCGTTGAACTCGCGGTCCATCTCCTGGCGCTTGAGCTCCGCGATTCGAGCCAGCTCCGCCTCCACGATGCGCTGCGTGCGCTCTTCCATCTCCATCGCCAGGTTCTCGCGGATCTCGCGCTTGAAGTCTCGTGCACGCCGCAGAGTCGCCGCCTTCTGGTCGTACGACGCCTGCATGGCCCGCCGCGTCTTCTGCTTAGCCTGTTCCATATCTCGAGTCACTGCTGCCACGCTCGCATCGAAGCGCTCGCCAGGCGTGCGCTGGAGGTCTTGCTTCTGGTCAGCGGTGAGAATGGCGTGGACGTCGTGAATTTCTGGGCGACGAGCCAGTCCTGACGTTGGAACGACGTCAAACGCGCGAAAGAGACCCTCGTGGTCCACAAAGTACTGCGACTGATGCCTCGCCCACTCGCGTGCTAGTGCCTCAGCCTTGGCTTGGACGTACGCCGGCGCGTCGGCGGGGCGGCTGTCGAGAACCCTCAGCACGTCGTCGAGCGCCGCAGGCAGCTGGCCCAGTAAACGGTAGGCTTCGGCACGAGCCATCACGATCGAGGTTCCTGTCGGAGTTAAGTTCTCGGAGTTACCGCTGGCTGCAAGCGCGAGCGTGAAACTCTCGATCGCGAGTGCAAACTCTAGCGTGGCCATGTGCAAGTGGCCTTGCAGGCAGTACGCAGTCGCGAGCTCGGGGATTCCCAAGCGAATCGCACGGTCGAGATCTCCGAGAGCCCCTTCCACGGCAGCCGCCGCTGCAGTTCTCGCGCCAGCTCGCTCGCGTTGAGCCGTGCTCAGTCGCTCGTGGATTGAGTCCTCGTGCTCGCTCTGATTGGAGACAGCCGAGACTCGCTTTTGGATGGCGCGAAGATCACCCTCGGACGCTGGGTTCTCATCCGTTTTCTCGTCCATCTGGTTACCGCTGCCTCGCTTTAGCAGTGACTTTTGCTTGGGAGGTCGATACGCAGGTCGCAACCGTACAAACTGGGCTCCGCGTAGGAGTTGTTCGCACTCTTCGATGACTTCAGTGACCTCTTCGACGACTGTGCGAGCATGCTTGAGCTGTTCACCGTTTCACATGAGTTGGAGTACCAGCAGCGAGGATCGCTCACCCGATTAGGTTCCCACATACCGTCATGAAGCGACACAGCGCACGTAAGTACAACTGGGCTGGCAATTGTTGCTGTCGGACCTTCCACCACCCTGCACCGTGGTTGCCTTCGAGGAGAGCAAGCGATGTCGTCACAAGCTCCTCAGCCTCTCCAAATGCACCTTCGGCAAAGCGCTTGGCTGCCGCAGCGTAGACGTCTTGCACCTGCTGCTGGAGCTTGGGGCCATCATCGCTGTCGACACAGAACGGGTTGTTGGATAAATCCACGAAGCACGACGGGGACAAGAGTGACACGACGGGTGGCTCACGTGCAAGATGATTGTCGTTCACGTGTAGCGAGCGCAGCGAGTCGGCGAGATCGAGGAAGGAAGTTGGTAAGTCTTGGATGTGGTTGAATCCCGCGCCAACGTGCTGGAGCTTTTTAAGGATCCCAATCGCGAGGGGTAGCCGTGTAAGCTGGTTGTGATCGCAGCGGAGTTCAAGCAGCTGAGGCAGCCATGCGACAGCTTCAGGGAGGGCAGGTCCTAGGTAGTTGTGGCTCAGCACGAGGCTGCGAAGCGACCGTAGTCTCGAGATCTCGCTCGGGATCTCTCGCAGTCGGTTGTGGGAGAGATCGAGACGCACGAGTGACGCGCACGGTGTCTCCACGACTTCCAAGGGGAACGCATGGAGCGAGTTGCGGGCGAGGTCGAGATCCTGGAGCGTCGTCTTCATCGCGCTTCGCCTGAGGTCGAGTGGGAAATCGATGAACGCGTTGTCGCTGAGGCGAAGTAGACTGAGTGGCGCCTTGGATAGAAGATCCACAGCGTCCATGGCGACCAAGCCACACTTGCTGGCGGAGAAACACTCGACAGAAGGCAGGAAGCGCAAGCACGTCGCCAGCGTCGCGAGGTTGGCGTTTTCGTCCAAGTGTATGCGCCGCAGCTGCCCTAGCGCGCCGAACTCTTGCGGAAGCTGGTGGATCTGGTTCCGTCGTAAGTCGATCTCCTCGAGGCGCTGGAGGTTCCCGATGCTCTCAGGCAGCAACGTGAGACGGTTGGACTCGACGGTTAACCTCCCAAGGTTCGAGAGTGAGCCGAGGGCCTCGGGAAGCTCGGCCAGCACATTGGCACCCACATGCAGCTCAGTCAGCGCCTCTACCTCGCACAGTTCGTCGGTGAGCGAAGTGAGTCGATTGTGCGAGAGATCCAAGAGTGTCAGGGCCGCACACTTCTCAATGGACGTGGGGACGGACGCGAGCCGGTTGTGACCCAAGTCGAGCACGCGGAGTTGCGTGAGGAGGCCCACACCGACCTGCCATTCGCGCGTGTCTCGCAGCAACTTGAGGTCGCCCTCGACGTACGGCAGTTCGTGGAGAGAGTTCCACGCGAGATGTAGTTCCTGAAGCCCACGCAGCTTCCAGAGCCTCGGTGAGAAAGATGCGATGCGGTTGTGCGAGGCATCGAGAAACGTCAGTGTCGTCGTAGTCTGCAAGCACGACGGGAGCCGTGTGAGGTGGTTGTGGCTCAGATCGAGATGCTCGAGGCGAATGAGATCTTGGATCCCCGATGGCACGCGCGTGAGCTGATTCCGCGCGAGTGAGAGCCGCGTGAGCGTCGCCAGGTTCCAAATGCGAGAGGACAGCCGCCATGCGTTGAGTCCACTGAGGTCGAGCACGAGCGCTGCGTCCTCGAGATCCTCGGCCTCGTCTACACGGAGCTGCGCGGCTGACCGAGGAAACTTGCGCTTCTCCTTTCTCGCTCGGCGAGGGTCCTCGTCGTCCTCGCCGTCCTGCTCTTCATCGCCACTGCCCGCGCCATTGGCTTCATTCGCGGTGGTGTCTTCTGCATTGTCGTCCGCCTCTTCAGCGTGGAAGGCGTCGAAGTCCAGTTCTTCGTCCTCGTCTTCGTCATCTCTTCTGTGTGCATCTCCGACGCCGAGACGAGCGAAGAGTGCTGGCGGCGTCCACGACGACCCGCCCGTACGACGATCCGTGTAGAGCGTCTGCTGCGTCGCAGGGTCCTCCGTCGTCACGTAGCGCGCACGCAGCAGACGCGCAACGCGGCGGCGGTCGCGCTGGCCACGGAGCCGCGCCTGCAGACGGACGACGGCGAACGCCATGAACGAGAGGTCTTCCTCCAGCTGGCCATCGTCTTGGGGGAGTGTCCACGAGGTCTCGCCCGTCTCGACGTGGTAGTAGTACGTGCACTGCGAAGCCTCGTCGAAGGCTTCTTGCCACAGCGAGGACATGCTATGGAGAGCGTGAAGCGTCGCGATCCTTTGAGATTGAAGAAGTGGCCGTCAACTCGGAATAGATTAAGTAGTCAGATATGCAGACTGACACGCAAGGCACTAGTTCGAGAGCACGCTATCCGTAGGTTGCGGGGCTCGTGGATCACTCGTCTTCTTCGCGCCAAGCGGAACGAACGCTCATGGCCATGAGCTCGGCGACGAGGCCGTCGATGTCGATGGCGTCCGTGGCAGACACGGCCCTGATGGGGGTCGCGAGCTCTCTCTCGAGCCGCTCGAGCTCGCGGTGGTGCTGCCCCACGGCCGCGCGCAGCTCGCCCTCCTGCTCGTCGGCGCGCGCGACACGTCGCTCGTACTTAATGATGGCAGCCTTACGCGCTTGGTTGCGCGCCTGCAGATTGCGCGCGGTGTCGGAGTCGGCATGCGCAGCCGCGAGGATCTGCTCGCTGTGGCGCAGTGCGGCCTGCTCGTCGGCGAGGCTCTGGCGCCAGTAGGCGCGCTCCTTGGCCTTGAGCGCGAGCACGGCGTCCAGCAGCGCCGCCTTCTCGCGCAGCAGCATGGCGATGGCCTCTCGGCACGCGGCGATGGAGGCCTCGGTGTCGGTCATGGTTGGGAAGTGGACATCGCGATCGGGGGGGGGGGGGGGGGGGGGAAGATGGCTACACTGCAACGAGGAGCCTCTCATAACTAGTCAGCAAAGGGATTATCCGGACAAGAATTTTGGAAATGTGGCTCAAATGAACTTCTAGTGAAAATGGCTTTCTCATTATCCGGATAAGGAACGGCAACTTCGATACGCGTTATGCCATTACATTTGACACTCATCTAATTAGTCGTGGGTCGAGCCGACCGAGCTCGTCCCGGCCCTCTGCTGCTGGAGCAGTATGCGCTGGGTCTTGGCCACCTCGGCGATGCGGTTCTCGTTGATCGTCAGCCGCTCTTCCAGCACCGTGAGCGTCTGCGTGATGATCTCAAGCTGCCCGATGATGTGCTGCAGCGTGCCCGCCGTGTCTTCCGGAATTGATCGCGGGGCCGTTGATGACGATGACGGTGCCGGAGACGTCCGCCCGTTTGACCGCTCGTGGGCGGGGCTGGGAGAGCGGATGCCTTGATCAGGAAGCACCGGCTTCGGATGGCACGGAGCAGGCGGGGCGGACGAAGGCGTTGGCGGCGGAGACAAGGCCTCATCTGGAAGAGAGGGAGCGGGCTTCTTCGACATCACGACGGAAGGAGAGGCGAATCCGTTGCGGTCGAGTGTCGGTGATGTCGGAGGAAACGAGTGAGAAGCCGACTGTCGACTAGGCACGACCGGTGGTCTCGGCGTCGACGTCGGATGCAGCGGTCTTGTGGGGCCGGAGTTACCTGAGGAGGCCCGTTGGTTCTGCAATGCCGCTGACGGCACGACATTCGGCTCGTCGACGTTCAAGCACTTGTCCATGTCGGCCTCCCAGACCATCACAAACGAGTCGACCGACCCGGATGCGATGAATTTACTGTCTGGGGAGAACTTGGCGCAGTTGACGGCGCCGTCGTGGCCGTGGAGCGTATACAGCACTTGGCCTTCTCGCACGTCCCAGATTCGGATCGTTTGATCGTTCGAAGTGGAGAGCAGATAGTTTCCTGTAGGGTGAAAAGATATGCTGGTGATGTTCGCGTCGTGGGCACGGTAGTGGTGTACGAGCCGAGCCGACCGAATATCCCACATGTTGATTGTTCGGTCATAGCTGCAAGAGGCGACCGCGTTGCCATCCGGGTGGAAGCGCACGCAGTTGACGATGCCGGCGTGCTCGTAGAACGTGTGGAGACACATGCGCTTTTCCTTGTCCCACAGCTTGACCGTCTTGTCATCGCTCGCAGACACAATTTGGTGGGTGTCTGGAGAGAACCTGGCGCAGCGCACCCAGTTACTGTGGCCAGTGAGTGAGCACTGGAAGCGGCGCGTCGGTAGCGACCAGACCTTGATGGACATGTCGTCCGACGCCGTGAGCAATTCCTTCGCGCAATAGGAAAAGCTGACGCTGCGCACGGCGCCGGCGTGGGCCTTGATCGTGACAGACTCGCCTTTGACTGTCGGCGTCCAAAGTCGGACTGTTCGGTCCTGCGAGGCCGAGGCCAAGACGTCGCCCGTCGGAGAGAAGTTGACGTCGTACACGGGGCCTTTGTGACCGAAATACCGGTAAGCTCGGAGCTGTGGGCGGAAGTTCCAGATCATGACGGAGCAGTCGAGCGACGCCGACACGAGCTGCTGCATGTTCGGGTGGAAGCTCACGGACGTGACGGCCGACTTGTGGCCGCGGAACGTGCGCTCGAGCGACGGGTTCTCCATGGCGCCGCTGAGCTCGAGAAGGCAGAAAGGCCGACGAAGATGCCACGGAGATCGCGCCGGCCGTCACCACGAGCGGAGCCGTTTCTCGACTCGAGGTGTTGGCGCTTTTTGCCCACGACGTTTTGAATGTTATGTTGCGCGAAAGGACCGGGAGGTAATGTTGCGTGAATGTATCGGATCCTTGTGGTTGAAGTGGGAAGTGATGTCAACCTTCCACATGAACGAACAGAGGAAAAGAAGAGCGCCAAGCATCAACATTATGTTCTGTGTTTCTCCGTATTACCATGTAGAGGCGCTCTTAATTGCAAACCGAATAGGGCCGTCGAGGCAATCGAGCTTAAGTTCCTAGCAGGTCCAGGCTCGTCAAATCTCTTCTGGGCCTACTTCTTGGCGGCAAGGAAGCGCTCCTCGACGTTCTTCCAGTTGACGACCTTCCAGATCTCCTTCAAGTAGTCCGGGCGCACGTTCTTGTACTGGAGGTAGTAAGCGTGCTCCCACACATCCACACTATCGACAAAGGAAAAGACAGCAACCGTCAGAGCTCTGCACGCCAATTCAAAAGTTCACGCAAGTTCCTTACCCGAGCAGCGGGACGAGGCCCGTGGTGGAGAGAGGGTCCTGGTTGGGGAGCGTCGCGATCACCACGCGCTTCTGCTCCTTCGAGTAACCGAGCCATCCCCAGCCTGATCCCTGCACAGCCGCAGTCTTGGCCGAGAAGGTCTTCTTGAAGTCGTCGAAGTTGCCGAACTCAGCTTCGATGGCCTTGCGAAGGTCGCCCTCTGGCTCGCCGCCTCCGCCCTCCTTCGGCGGCGCGAGGTTCGTCCAGAAGATCGAGTGGTTGATGTGGCCGCCACCGTTGAACTTGAGCGCTGGCTGCAGAGCGATCAGCTTGGCGTGGTCGCCCTTGTGCTCGGCCTCGGCGTACTGCTCCAACGCCACGTTGTAGTTGGTGACGTAGGCCTGGTGGTGCTTCTGGTGGTGGAGCTGCATGATCTCGCCCGAGATCACGGGCTCGAGCGCGCCGAAGTCGTACGGGAGATCCGGGAGCTTGACCGTGGCAATGCCTCGCGTCGCCACGGCGCGCTGCTGCTTCACGGCGCCCACGGCCGCGCGCTTGATCATCGTCGTCGCCATTTGTTCTCGATGCTTCGCTCGTCCAACTGCGCGAGGCTCGTGCGGTGGAGCTGCTCGAGCGATCTAATCGTCAAACCAGCCTGTTTCAAACACCATATGATGCACTGTTGAAAACACTTGACCAGCTGTTTCAAACACCACGTGATGCACTGTTGGAAACACTTGTTGGAATGTTATGTGGACCACAAGGAATGAGACGACCACCTCACGATCATGTGGCCCACTCTTCAGTTGAACCTGAGTTGGGTTGGGCTGAGAACGAAGTGCCTGGGTGCAGTGAATTCTTTCAGGCTTGAGGTGTCTAATCCGGTTCGTGATGGGCTTCACGACAGCGAAGGCTTCTGAAGATGTGGCCAGTGATCACTCAGAGATATCGGGTCCTTAGAAGTCGAAGGAGAGTCTAGTACTGTACCAGCCGCGAATGTCTCGAGTCTTCGAAAGAGACCATGACTAGACTGTACATTTACCAGCCACGGGCATCAAGCCATCGGCCTTTCCAGCGGATGGACGGATTAGGATGATGTCTCTGTGGTCGACCTCAGCTTTGACGGTTGAAGTTGCAAGCGATAGCATCGTGATTGCTGCGTCTGGGAATTCCAGTGCGAAGCTCGTCAGGACTCTGGATCTTCAACCGAATCAGTTCGTTGTGGAAGCGAAGCCGTCTCATGTCACTTGATTGTTTTCGCGCAGTGACGCGAATGCTCACGGCACCTGAAGAACCGGATTCGCGTCTCACCATCTGGACCAAGCTTGACGTCAACAGTGCCAACTTCAAGACCTTGCTTTAAGAACCTTGTCGATGAAGCGCTTGACTGCAACACAACCACACTATTGGTTGACGCATCATTAAACCGGAGCATGGGATGCTCACAAACCACTCGAAAAGAAACATGCAATGAGGAGGATCGGAACGCGAAAGAGTTGCACGTGGGCATTTGACGTCAAGGGTGGAAGATGGAAGGACTTCGGGTGGGCGGCTGCGCGGAGTGATCCCCTCCCTTCTCACGGCACCCCGAGGTCTCTCGCTCGAGGATTGACATTGGTCCGGTGGTCTCTGGCTGCATCAGTCATTCCGCCATTTACCAGCAACGCAACAAGTCTCCAAGTTCTCAGGACTCGACCGCAATGCGCGCACTGCTGGCTTTCGTCGTACTCGCTCTGTCGACCTTATCAGCCTACGTCCAGGCTGACAACAAATACCCCATTGTCCTCGTCCACGGCTTCGCTGGCTGGGGGCGCGACGAGCTTCTGGGCATCAAGTACTGGGGAGGCCTGCAAGGAGATATCCAAGAACAACTCAAGGCGCAAGGATACACCGTCTACACTGCCGCCGTTGGGCCTTTCTCCTCCAACTGGGACCGTGCCTGCGAGCTTTACGCGCAGATCAAGGGTGGGCAGGTCGACTACGGCGTCAACCACGTCAAGACTCATGGGCACGCACGCTACGGCCGCAACTACACAGGGCTGTACCCACAGTGGGGAACTGTCGGAGCTGATGGAAAGATCAACAAGATCCATCTCTTTGGCCACAGCATGGGTGGTCAGACTATCCGTATGTTGACTCAGCTATTGAACAAGGGCAGCAAGGGTGCGCCCACGGCGGAGGACGCATCCACGCACCCGCTCTTCGCAGGCGGGAAGGACTGGGTTCACTCGGTGACAACGCTCTCTTCGCCCAACCAGGGAACCACCCTCGCCGACGGTTTCTCGGAGATCGGCGATCTTGTTAAGGACCTCATCATTGGCGTCTTCTCCGTGCTTGGCGTCGCAGGCGACGTGACGACCAGTGTGTACGACGTGAAGCTCGACCAGTGGGGCATCGGCGCGAAGCAATCCACCGAGACTATCACCCAGTACATCAATCGCGTGTTCTCCAGTGGACTCTTCCGTCCGGGTTTCAAGGATATTAGTCTGTGGTCGCTATCAACGGGCGGTGCCAAGGAAGAGAGCACGTGGGTCCAGACACTGCCCAATGTGTACTACTACAGCTACGCAAACGAGGACACGTACTCATGGCGAGACCTGCTCTTGCGCAAGATCCAACTGCCCAACTTGCTCACGATGCTGTTGCCTCTGCAGCCCCTCGCCACCTTCATTGGCGGTCGGTACGCCCCAAACAACGGGTTCAGTGAAGACTGGCAGCAGAACGACGGAGTCGTACCGACTATTTCAATGAGCAAGGACTCGGTGGGCGGCTCGCGCACGTTCGACGGTTCGACAGTCATTGGCCAGTGGAACATCATGCCGTCACTCACATCAATGGATCACTTGGCCGTCATTGGTATCACTCTGCACGCTCAGGTCAAAGACTTCTACACTGCGCACGCCAAGCTGCTTGCCAGCCTGCCAGTATCGGGAACGTCTCGAAACCTGGCTGATGCCGTGCCTGTAACTGCTCCATCTGACACTGTGTACGCTGTCATGAACGCTGTGTCTGCGCTGAACCAGGCGGCGAGCAGCATCAAGACCAAGAACGATCTCCAGACACTTTGTAACACCAAGGCCACGAACAAGCAGGCTGCCAACTACTGTCAGTCAATGCTTAGCCAGAACGTGACGCGCCGTTCGCTGCGCGGTTGATGTCTTTGTTCCTTCCAGCGATTTGTCGAGTACGGCGCTTTTAAGTGTTTTCAATTCTTTCTGATGCTCATAAGTAATCTGTTCTCTCCTTCATGTTCGCTGGTCATCCAACATGAAAATCTATGCCACAAACGTCACCTACGCGGTGTTGGCCACTTCCCAAGCTCATCCCATTGAGTGGGGAGGCTGTTGCATCGGCATCGCCACTTTCGACAGCACCGCAGAGCCACGTGGTGCGTCGCGCCACATAGAATTGACGCGGCGTTTGTGGTTGACGCAGTTCGGCTTCCGTAAAACGATCCACAGAGTTCTCCCGTGACGTGTTGATCAAGGTTCCCATTGCATCACGCGGTGAAATGGGTTCAGTTCTTCAAGAGAACGTTCATTGGCCAAAACGGCTCCTAGTTAGTGACTACATCCATTGTATGGGCACTCCATCGAGGTACCAGTCGTCCCGCACTTCGTGCAGAGGCCGGAATGATGGTGACGGGAATAGCTTCGCCGAGTTCTCGGAGCAGATCCCGACGCGCCATGGACCACGTCCACACGCTGCTCAACTTCTTTTCGCGACCCCGCGACGCGCCGTCGCAGCCGCGGAACCGCCACCCGATCGTGCTGGTGCACGGCTTCGGGGGCTGGGGCCGCGACGAAGGCCTGCTGCTCACCTACTGGGGCTGTGTGCAAGGCGACATCCAGGAACACTTGAAAGCCCATGGACATCGGGTGTACACGGCTGTCGTCGGGCCCTTCTCCTCCAATTGGGATCGCGCCTGCGAGCTCTATGCGCAAATCAAAGGAGGACGAGTCGACTACGGCGCTAACCACTCGGCGATGCACGGCCACGCTCGCTTCGGCCGCACTTTCCCGGGGCTGTATCCGGAGTGGGGCGACGTCGGGGCAGATGGAAGGATCAACAAAGTCCATCTCATCGGCCACAGTATGGGCGGGCAGACAATCCGCATGTTGGCGCAATTGCTGAACAAGGGAAGCCGCGGAGCTCCCGTGGAAGAAAATGAGTTGACCCACCCGTTGCTTGCCGGAGGGAAGGACTGGGTGCATTCCATCACTACGATCTCCACCCCGAACCAAGGCACATTGCTGGCCGACGGCTTCTCCGAGGTGGGCAACCTGGTCAAGAACTCACTCGTCGGGGTCTTCTCGGCGTTGGGAATGTCGGGCTCGATCGTCGACGCCTACCACGACGTGCAGCTGGACCAGTGGGGCATCAAACCTAAACAGCCTAACGAGACTTTCACAGCTTATTGGAGCCGAATCTGGAACAGTAACATCTTCAAACCCGGCTTCCGAGACGTGGCGTTGTGGTCACTGTCGACCCCTGGTGCAGCTGACGAGAACATGTGGGTCGAAACACTTCCGTCTGTCTACTACTTCAGCTTTGCAAACGTCGACACGAGAGCTCATTGCGACGAGTGGCTTCAAGAATCTCATGAGCCCAATCCACTCACGATGCTGCTCGCGCTCCAGCCATTAGCGAAGTTTCTCGGGGGCCCGTACTGCCTCAAGCACGGCTTCTCAACAGAATGGCAGGCAAACGATGGAGTCGTTCCCACGGTCTCCATGGCCACCGACGCCATTGGCGCCTCCGTGGTGTTCAACGGAGTCGCTGAGCGAGGCAAGTGGAATCAAATGCCGATGCTCGATCCTCTTGACCACATGGCGGTGATCGGACTCACGCTGCACACCCAGATTCTACCGCTCTACGAGCTCCACGCACAGATTCTCCGCGACCTCCCAGATGAGCTCGGAGACTCATCCTCTTCTCACCTGGCGCCCACGCCTTCGAATCGCGACATCACGGCTCGTCTGGCGGCCCTAACGACCAGCTCAGCCCGATTCGAGACCCCGATTGGGGTCGCCGCGCAGTATGCGCTGACTATCCACCAAGTGGCTCTGGCGCACTGCAAGGCCGCGCTCAAGGCCCGCTCCGCGCGCCGTGAACCCTCAGAAGAAACGTAGAAGCTTTATATTAGTGGATGAGATGAGATTCCCAACTCATCTCTCGTGTGCTGGGTGCACCGAGCGTTCATTGGATGAAAAGCATTTAGCCTAGAGTGATGATTATCTGAGAATTCTAAATCTCAGCGCGAAAGAAGGAAGCCATGGACAGGCCACCCACAGGCCCTCGAGACGAGAAGGAGGCCATTCGCGAATCCGCTCCGCCGCCGCAACCAGCTTCACCATGGCTCAGAACAAGTACCCGATCGTGCTCGTCCACGGCTTCGCCGGCTGGGGACGCAACGAGCTCGTCGGCCTCAAGTACTGGGGTGGCATCCAGGGCGACATCCAGGAGCAGCTCAAGGCCCAGGGTTACACCGTCTACACCGCCGCCGTCGGGCCGTTCTCCTCCAACTGGGACCGCGCCTGCGAGCTCTACGCGCAGATCAAGGGCGGGAAAGTCGACTACGGCATCCACCACGCCAAGACCCACGGCCACTCGCGCTTCGGTCGCACGTTTCCTGGTCTCTATCCGCAATGGGGTGACGTCGACGCGGACGGCCACGTCAACAAGGTGCATCTGGTCGGCCACAGCATGGGTGGCCAGACCATCCGCATGCTCGCGCAGCTCCTCAACAAAGGCAGCAAGGGGGCGCCAACGGAAGAAGAGGCTGCGACCCACCCACTGTTTGCTGGAGGCAAAGACTGGGTTCACTCCATCACGACGATCGCCACACCCAACCAAGGCACTCTTGTCGCCGACGCGTTCCACACCATCGGCAATCTCGTCAAAGACGCTGTGGGAGGAGTTTTCTCGGCGCTCAATGCCACGGGTGGCTGGGCAGACGACATCTACGATGCGAAGTTGGACCAGTGGGGTATCTCGCCGAAAGCGCCAGGTGAATCGTTGTGGAAGTATCTCGACAGAGTATTTGACAGCCCAATCTTCGCACCAGGGGTGAAAGATATTGCTCTTTGGTCGCTTTCGAGTGGCGGTGCTGCAGAAGAGAGCACGTGGATCGAAACGCTTCCTGACATCTACTATTTCAGCTACACGACTGTGGACACGCACGCCTCGCGCAACTGGCTATTCCAACACATCCAGAAACCCAACATGTTCACCATGTTTCTACCACTGCAGCCGCTCGGCTCCTTTCTCGGTGGTCGATACGCGCCGAAGCATGGCTTCTCAGAGGAGTGGCAGACAAACGACGGCGTCGTCAACTCTCTCTCAATGGGCAAAGACTCGGTGGGTGAGTACGTTGAGTTCAAGGACAGCGCCAAGTTAGGCGTGTGGAACGGGATGCCAACTCTAGAGCCCATGGACCATCTGGCCGTCGTTGGGATCACTATCCACACAAATGTGCTCAATAAGCTCTACTCGGCTCACTGCAAGCTGCTGGCCGCGCTTCCACTTGACAACGATCGACCCGAGGAGGTGATGAAGCATGTCAACAAAGAACAGCAAGTGGCGTGCGCCCACGTGACGGAGGCTGTCGCGGCGCTACGTGTCGAGGCGGAAGCTGCGGCGGCAGCTGAGGGCGGAACACGCAATGTGAGCGTCGTTCCCTCCGACCAAGAAAAGATCGAGAAGGAGAATGGCATCACTCTGACCGCCTGGGAGTCGGAGAACTCGGTGAAGCCCATCCCTGTATACGAACAAGAGCCGTAAGAGTCGACCAAGCAGGGTCATACGGAGTCGAAGTAGCCGTACGAGAGAGCCTCCGTCAATGCACAGTGCATCGGATCAAATGAATATTTTTATTTCAGTGCCATGGTCGATGTGTAAACTCACGCATCGTGATTCCTCATATTTCGAAAATCGCAAGCTTGTTGGCAAGAAGCCCTATCTATTTACGTTAGCTCCACAAACTCATTCATTCTATCATATAATCCCATGATTTTACGCAGATGTCGTGAAAGTCGATGGCGTGACCCCACTCACACACGCAACCGCGAACCGAGGTGACCGGCCGAGCGAGACCGAGCCATGTCGCGGCTCAACCCCAACGCGGGCGCCTTCGTGCCCAGGTGAGACCGCGCGCGCCGAGGCCGAGGAGCCCCCCGCTGACGAGCGTGCGTGCGCAGCTTCGCAGTCCCCGCGCCGCCTGCCGTGACGCCCGTCGCGACGCCGGCACTCGAGACCAAGCCGGCGAAAGCGACGCCGACGGCCAAGGCTGCCTCGCCCGCTCCGGCTGTCGACGCCGCGCACGATGTACGTGCGCTCTCCGTCGGCGTGGCGCTGTCCCGCTCTCACCGCCACTCGCAGGACGTGGCCATGGAGGCGACAAACGACCGCCTCGTGTACTCGATGGAGTACCTGCTCCAGTTCCAGCCCATCTGTGATACCGTGCCCTGCTATTTCCCTGATGTCGTCCGCGCGCCCGCCCCTCAGCGCCTGGGTCGATACATCAATGACCGGCTGGTCTACACGGTGCCCGAACTGCTGCTCGTAGGTCGTGCACGGGCTGGACTGTCGCTTGTCGCAACGCTCATCACGCGTTCGTTCTTGACTTGTAGTTCCAACCGCTCTACCAAATGTTCCCGCCTGACCTTGAGTGGAGCGAGACGCTTGCAATCGTGGCAGACTCGGTGGATAAGAAAGCGAAGGCCCCAGCCAAGTTAAGCAAGAAAGAGAAGGCCAAGGCAAAGGCCGCCGCTGCGGCAGCAGCCTCGAGCACTGATCAGCTCCAATACGATCCAACTCTCATGTGCTACTTCAATCCAACCGAGTATGCCGCCGCGCTGAGCATGGCTGCATACGGTAGTGCTACGCCGACCACAGAGAAGGGAGGAACCGCTGCTGGTGTGACGCCAAATGGCAAGGCTATCGTGGATGTTGTCAACCCCGTCGAGGAAGCTGTCGTTGCCAAGCGAAGGCTCGCGACGTACGTAGCAAGAGATCGTATGGGAATATTTCTTTGTACTGACCCATTTGCAGTTTGCTAGATGATCTTCAACCTGAATCAGTCGCATCGATACTCAAGTCATTCGAAGAGATCACGATCACCTGCACCCACACACTCCAAGAACTAATCGCCCAGCTCTTCGACCGTGCTATCGCAGAACCCAAAATGTGGTACGTCTACATCAACGGAACATCTATTGTGGGGTTGTTGTGGATGACAAAAGTATCTCCTCAGCGACACATACGCGCAATTATGTACTGGTATGGCCGAGAGGACCCCCGAGTTCAAAGAAGGCGCGAAGACTATCAATTTTCGCCGTATCTTACTCACCCGATGCTACGAGGCGCTGATAGAAGAACTCGAGGCTGTCGGCGACGCGGTTCCTAGTGTTGTGAAGTCCGCCACAGTGAATGGATCCACCGCTGAGAACGGCATGGCCCAGCACTCATGGCGTCGTCAATGCATGCTTCAGAACGTTTGCTTCGTGGGTGAACTTTTCCGCCGTCAGTTGCTCACCGAGAATGTCATGCACGTGTGCGTGGCCATGATGTTAGAAGACGAAATCAACCCCCAGGTCGAAGTAATCGACGCCGCCTGTCGATTGCTGATGTTGGTGAGTGGATTCTAGACCGTATACGAGGAGCCCGCAGTATGATAACCTCTGCCTATAGGTTGGAGATCTTCTGGATGGGTCTAGCCCCGCATCTCGACGAACAATGGACGAGTATTTTGATGTGTTACAGCGCCTTGCAAGCCGCCCAGCAGCTGAAGAAAGCCTGAAAGAGCGGATTGCTGAGGTACGCTTGCAATGTTTTATCAAGCTGGAGCCGAGATTGTGACGGTTGTGTGCCTAGATGGCTAGTATTCGAGCTGGAGGATGGGCGAAAAAGAGAGTGGAGTCAAGTGCTTCCTCCGGTAGCCCCAACAAACCGACCAGTGCTGCTCCCGTCCCCTCTCAGATCGCTAGGGCCACTCCCGTTGTGGTCAATTTCAGTGAGGCTGCATCATCAGTATCGACAGTTACGGAGGCGAATGGATCTAATGGATCCACGGCAACTTCATGACATGACAACGAGGCTATCTCAGGATGCGGTGGTGGCACTAACTACTTTGGTTAGCACCATATCCATCTTGAGCAATGGCCACGATCGATGTCACTCGCTCACAATAGTTTCAGGTCAACAGCACAGCTAGAACGATGTCAAAACAATGATAAAATGCAATATTTAACGAGGTCTGTCTGCCTAGTCAGTGTGGCGATATATTACCTCCAGAAGCCTGAAGGACCCTTCAGTTGTCCCATTTCCTGGAGGCAAGTACTCGAAGCGAACAGCAACGTCGTTGGTCCCGTCGTCTTCTTCTTCATGGTCTTGATCTTGGTCAATTTCTTCGTGGAGTATAAACTCGTCCGCGTCGCTGGAAACTTGAAGAAAGCGGCACCACCGATGAAGTCGCAGGTGGTCTCGAAGCAGAAACGCGTGTGAGTGTCCGCCGAGTACAACTTCTCCTGACCCTGTGGACTCTGCCATGTATCGACGGGCTTCGTACAGAAGTGCGAGCGTCTGGTAGGCAGCACCAGAACTGACAAACATGTTGATACGTTACTCCTTTCTGCTGCCTTCAAACTTCAATCCGAAAGTTCACTCACCTCTCTTCGAGAAAGAATCGCTCGAATGAGTCGATCAGGAGTACGGAGCTCTTGTCTCGCATGAGGTGCAACGAACAAGCGAAGTGCTGAAGCTCCGCGCTGGTTTTGATGTACTTGATTTGAATGCGTCGCCAGATTTCATTGTCCATACCAGTCTTAGCTGGTACGCCGCAGCTCAGACACGGTTGCAGAGGCACGATCGTTGGTCGCTGTCGCACGCTATCACCACAGAGGATGAGCACAACGCTCTTTCCTTCGCGAGCGCGAGAGAATCCGAATTGGAGAATCAACGAGGTGAGACCCACGTCTGACGCAGCGTGCAGATAGACCAGCTCATCGCGCGTGTCTGTAGACTGTAAATCGTTTACTCGGTCTCGCTGAGACGGTGGGACACCGCAAGGAACGTCGCCGTGCGAGAAGAATGCCTCCAACTGTGACACCATTCCCAAATGTTGGCGCGCTTTTTGAGGGCTGCTGTTGCTCAATAAGAGTCAGAGAGCTACGCACAACCAGAGAGCAAAGTGTCCGTGAAGCGATTCGGTTGCAAATTCGGGGTTAGTTTCCGTGATGAAGGTGGGGTTGGAAATGGAAGTGAAGCGCCTCGTCGAACTGACGCTCGCTCCTGTTTGTAGTCGACGACCCTCGACGCGTACTATCGCACAGAGCTGCTCTTCGCACAGGTGCAGGAGATTCTCCATCTGGACGACCACGAGAGCAGCGTCGATGACGTGAAGGTCGCTCTCAAGGTTTGCTCGTCGAGTAGTTCATCTCGTGACTATTGCGCTCACGCAGTCGTTGTGCTCGGCAGATCGCGGATCTTTTACTGGCTGTTGCACAAGCCGAGCGCGTGTTGAGGGGATCCGGCAATGCCGAGGAAGAGAGCCCACTAGGTGTGACTCCCACATTGCTCCACCTCTCGACTGGTACATCGGACGATCGAACCGCTCGCCACCATGTCGAAGCAGCACGCGTACGTGGACATCAACCTGGCGCAAATGTGGCAAGGTAACCAAGTGTATGTATGGCTCGGAATAGCACGCTCTGTTGCCTCAGGTTGAAGATAAGCTTCGGGAGCAGTGCAGCGACTTGTGTGATGTAGTTTTGCCGGAGCTTCAGGACCGTGCGCGTCGCAGTGCCTCCTCAATCGACTCGTCAACATCGCTTTTAGCGCCTTCTTCTCTTGGACGACAGGTGATGGAGATCCCGGCGCTCCTTGTTGAGCTACAGACTGCCAGGCGTCGGCGGAAGACTCGAGTAGAGTTGCTCAGGAAGCAACTGCATTCGCAGCTGCTCAATGACTTGAGTCGCATTAAGGCAGTGATCACCGCAGTCCAGAGACTTTTGGTGCAGTACAAGCAGCAAGATGCTCCACGTGTCCTGCGCGCGAAGATGGAGTGGCTAGTGGCTTATTCAAATGCTATGGCTGTTCGCGCCCGAGTGCTTGCGAAGCAGATCCAAGTGGAAACGTATCCGCGCGACCGCGCTGCCCTGCTCACAGACATCCAGTACATTTGTTTCCAGCTGATCGCAGTAATGCGTAGTATTACTAACTGACGATGTGTCTAGTGATGCGCTGGAAGATCGAAGAAGGCGCGCACTCGAGGAACGCGAGCAAGTCAGTCAAATTGTCGTCTCGCTCATTTTCGAGGCACGGTTCTAACATCCGATTCGTGTCCAAATAGCTCCAGGCCAAACTTCACCTATATCGCAGTGCAGATCCAGAATATCAGGCGATTGCACGAGAGTATGCGCATGCACTGCAAGGAATCGAAGAAAAGAAAAAGTGGATTCGGTCACTCAACATGTAGAGGCCAACTCAAAATCAGATCCACTCAGTCTACTCGAACTTCAGCTCACGAGGACTCCTTCTTCTTCAAACCATGCATAAGGATGGCGCTATTGAGTTCACCAACAAAAGCGTTTCCTTGCATCGGCCCTTGCTGCAACTTGCGCATGCCATTGATGACCTCACGAGTCTTCGAGATATACAGTGCATCCATGCTGGAGCGCATCTCAATCTCCATGTCTTCAACCATACGCCCCATGTTCGACACATGCGAGTACTGGTCTTCGTAATCGAGAGTTTTCTCCGTCTACGAAAGTAGCGATGTTAGGATTTAACACCAACTCAAATTCAAATTACCGTTTACCTGACGCGTGAGAGTACCGTCCAGCGTGAGATCGCCCAACTCCGGACGATTCACTTTCATAGCCAAGAGGACTGTCGTCGTGAGACGGTATGTCGCCCTGCGCTGGCGACGGTCACCTAGTTCACTGAGTTCCTGTACTTCAAGAACGTGGATCGAGTTCCACGAGCCTTTCTCAACGAAGCGCTGCTCGAGCACATCTTTCTTCACAAGAAAGCACGCAGCGAATCCCGCATCCAGGTCCCACATGTATACCGACGAGATGCCTCCCTGGTAGTACAGCTCTCGGTACGAGTCGAAGATCTCGTTGGCCTGGATCTCGAGCTCCCGCAGGCTCTCCGAGGGATAAAAGCCTTCGCTGTCGGGCACTTCCGGATCGTACTTGTTCGACCACGGAGAGCTACACAGTATTTGCCTCTGTCAATACAAAGCCACTCCTGACAGCACGTGGAGCGACCCACCGGTAGGAGTCTCCGTCGCGGTTGTAGTCACAGAGGAGGTACTTGCGGCCGTTGCTCGGGTCGATGGCGACCTGCAGCGGCTGGTCCACGCGCTGGTAGAGCTCGTCGGTCAGCTCAGGCTCGAGGCGCGTGAGGCTGTAGAGGTCCTGCTCGACGTCGCGCGGCGGCATGCGGCGCATGAGGTTGAGGCACGACGTCAGCGTCGCATCGCCGTGGTCGCCCATGGTGGATTACGATCTCTCTTTCGTTCTTGAGGGAGCAGGTCCCACTTCAATCGGCTTCGATTGGTTTAAACTAGGAAATATTTCAACCAATAGTGGGATGGATCTTCTCGATTGGATGAAAGGGCAACGGCAAGTCGCATTGGTGGGGAAGAGCTAACGAGTCGCCAACGAGAGCATGAGCAAGAAGGTCTCGCTGCAGCACCAGGCGGCGTTCGATGCGGCCGCGCCCATCGTCGGTGAGTTCTGCGTGGTCGAAACAGCGCTGTGTCAGCCGCGAAGGCTGACGACGTGCGTGGCTTTGCGCAGCCTCCTTCCGCAACGGCCCGCCGCCGCCGGCCAAACGCAAGGACCTGAGCTTCGAAGTGTTCGAGAACTCGGCCAAGAAGCAGCGCCTCGTCGTCGCCAGCACCGACCGCATTGCCTACCAGGGCGCCAACTTCGGCTATCTCAGTGCTGCGAATGACTGCGCGAGGTGAGCGACTCGTGGAGTTGGTGTGCTGGTTAAGAGCTCCGTTCTGACATGTTGGAACAGCTATGTTGTTGGCGTCTACGACAAGAACACGCAGGAGGTGCGCCTGTGCAATGTGAACCAGATCTACATTATGCAGCAGACGGTCAAGGGCTCGACGGACAACGTGGACGAGAACCGCGGCGAGGGCAAGAGCTACATGGAGAAGAAACGCGACCTCGTCGAAGTCTTCGGTAGCAAGAAGAGCAAGCGGATACAGAAGAGTATCGAAGAAAACATTGTCGACGTCCAGAACGTCAGTGGCGCGGCCTCGATTACGCAGACACTCAAGAAGCAGATGGACAAGGCCAAGGAGGACGCGCGCGCTCGCGATGCCGCTTCCTCTGTCGAGTCAGCCACGCTTGCCACTCGAAACGCAATCCTTCCTCCGCACAACCTGGACGCTGCCACACCTGAGCAGGTCTACGTCATTCGCAAGTGTACGTGGAGTATCAAAACGCTTCATGTGCCGTCACTGGAAACTGACATGACGCTTCTTTAGTCCTCAACCCTACAGTCATGGAGTCGTTGCAGCTTAAGGCCGACGAATGGATCGAGGCGCTCAAGTCGTCGAGTGTTGCAGACTTTGCCTCTAGCCAAAAGCTTGGCGCTCTACCTACGCGGCTGCTTCTATCCCTGCGTACGCCGTATGACAAGACCAAGCTGGCGTATCTCGTCTACATCCAGTACCAGCTCGATCTCTTTCACACACATCTCCCATTCCGCAAGAGCGTCGTGGCATTCAGCGAAGAAAAGAATATCCCGTTGGTTGTGCTGCGCAACATGCTCGCTCTCTTCACCGACGCCAGTCAGGGCGAGAACGGCTACACAAGCTACTTGCAGCCGAAGCAGAAGAAGGACCAGCTCGTTCTTTATCTGTTGGTGCTCGCGCTCACGATCAATGGCTTCAGCCTCGACCTCACGGAACTTGCGGCCGATCTCAAGCGCTCCCCCCAATCGTGCGTTGTTGTTCTCGGCGATGGAGCATACCAATTGGATTTGATCTGTTCTGACCGGGATTTTTCTGAACTGCTAGGCTCACAATGTACTGCCGACAGTTGGGCTGTGGTGTTGAGAAGACGAAGGCGGAGACGGCTGTCTATGGCTCGAACTCGCTTTCCTCCAAGAAGCAGGCGTTGCGCACAGTGCTCACACTGCCGCTGCAGTTCCCGCAGCCCAAGCGAGGCGGCCCCGCGCGTCGCTAACCTGCCGCGTATTGCAAATGCTCATCTCTTCATTTTAGATTCAATACTGTCTGATGGGGAATATTATGGCTTGGGTTTCAAGCATGCGACGACATGAGGATTAAGCAGCTTCTATGTGGAGATTCCATGGAAGGACCTAGCACTAAATTACGGGGGGGAGGGCGTGCTCGTGGCACGTCAATAAACGAATGGGGGTTCGCGCCTAACCGCGAAAGTCTGACTCGGTGGAGAACCGCATCGCCGAGCCGCGCGAGTTGTACGAGCCGCCGGCTTCCAGCATCGCGTAGCTGTCGTTCGTGTCTCGCATCTCGTCCATCGCATCCATCCAGTGCGAATCGTTGTTGCCCGTCTCCAAGCCGGCGAGGCCATTGGTCGTCGGCCCCTTGGACGACTTGGTGCTCGAGTTGCCGTTGCTCTGCTCGTCAAGAGTGTCACGGAAGGTGTCGCGACCAATCATAACTTGGTCGAACGAGTTCATGAAGCTGCCGCCTCCGGCGTAGCTGCCGCCGTAGGACTCTGCGTAGGACTCGGCAATGGATCCTTCTCGGTACGAGGGCTTGAACTCGATGGATGGCGCCGTGGACGTGGCCGGCGGGCGGCTCTTGTCGAAGTTGTTGACCGACTTGGTGAAATCGGCGACCTCCTGTTGGAACGGGGGCGGCGAGAGCTGCGGCGGGTTGTCAGCGAACTTTGGGGAGGAGGGCGTCGCGTACTTGGTCATGACGACGATCTCGTCGGTCGGCGTCGCCGTCGCCGTGGTCTGTCGACTGGGCTTGGGCATGTCGAGCTGTGCGTACATTTTCTCGTCGTGCGCTCTCGTGGACTCGAGCGCGGGCGACGCGACGCCGTACTGCATGTCATTGTTCTGCGCGTCCTCTCGGCGGGCGCGAAAGTGGCGGTAGGCGAAGAACGCGATGATGGCGACGAGGCCGACGCAGGCGAGGACGATGCCGACGACGGCTCCCATGGCGCGGCGGCGGCGGCGGCGAGAGGGCTGCGAACGGAATGGACGGACGGGGCGAGCGCGCCGCGGACTGATCGGTTGTGGCAGAAGTTCCATGTATCATTCCCCTCGCGGCCGCATGGTCGACGGCGCTGACATCGTCGAGTTGACAGCTCCGTACGACCTGACGACTGCGAGTCGGAACGAGGGGTAGGGCTGCGTCAGCCAATGGACGGCCAGGAATGCGGCCGCCAACCAGAACCCGCGCCAGATGCGACAGAGACAGGGGTTTGGGGAGTCTGTCGAATGACTGTTTCTAACGGACACAAACCAGAGGCGCAGGATAGCGATAGGAACGCAGTCTCTATTTCCTCCAATGAAATGTGAGCAACGCACTACCGCCTCCGTACTGTAAACGTCAAAACTACTCCCCGGTCAAAAAGATCTGTCGGACCATCACTTTCCATTGCAACGAGAGACATCGACCTTCACTCTGTAAAACCTCGAGGTTTTACGGCGGGCTCCGGCGCTGCCGGTGGGTGCGCGTGGGAGTCGGCGCTTGGCTCCATCATCCGAGAGAAGGCGGCGGAAGAGAGAGAACACTCGGCTATGAGCAAGATCGCGAGCAAGAACAGCTTCGGCATGGGCGCCGGAGGCGACGACGCGCCGCCGCCCGCGCCGCAGTACAGCCGCTCGCTCTCCATCAACTCGGACGATGAGTACAACTACAGCGACCTCGAGGAGGACGAGGACGAGGAGGTCGAGTACGTCGAGGACGACGACGACAACGCCTCGGTCGCCTCGGGCAACAGCACGGGCCGACGCCGCGCCGGATCCGACCTCAGCATGGAGAGCAAGCACGCCGACGGAGCACGGCTCTCGCCGCTCGGCGCCGGCGGATCGGCCGCCAAGAAGAAACGCATCAGCCCCGGATTGGCCCACCAGAACGTCAAGACCTCGGACGAGTACCGCGTCATCGACGAAGAAGAGCTCTTCGTCGAGCTGCGCCAACTCATCCAGGAGATCGCATCGGTGCTGGAGATCACCCCCGCTGTCGCGGCCGTGCTCTTGCGCCACTTCGGATGGAACAAGGAGAAACTGTTTGAAGGATACTACTTGGATCCAGCGAAGGCGCGCCACGACGCTGGCGTCGAGTTTGCTGACGTCGCGCCGCCAAAGCTGCCAGAGGATAAGGAGGTATGGTGGACGTTTCCAGCTCGTCCCCATCTTTGTGTTGTGTCTGACGTGACGTTTATGGGTTCAAGGTGGATTGTCTGATTTGTTGCGACTCGTACCCAGCGAATGAAGTCTTTGGTATGGGTTGTGGCCACATTTACTGTCTGGTGCGTGTGCAGTCATACTATCGTGTATATGGTCGCTTCGGTCCTGACGTAAAACTTGTAGACGTGCTGGAAATCCTATCTGATGGTCAAGGTCACCGAAGGTCCACCTAGCGTCATGACCACGTGCCCTGCCCACGGATGTAAAGAAGTTGTGACGGACACGATCTTCCGTCAGCTTCTCAAGCCTGAAGACTACCAGCGATACTCCCGTTTCGTCTTGCGCTCGTTTGTTGACATTAATAAGGGCGTCAAGTGGTGTCCATCACCTGGGTGTAACAAGGCCATCTCAAGTGCTGGCGGCCTCTCCTCTGTACGCTGCTCTTGCAACTGCGTCTTCTGTTTACGTTGCGGTGAGGAATCGCATGCTCCGGTCACATGTGAGCAGCTCGCGACCTGGCAGGAGAAATGCCGTAATGAGTCAGAGACTGCCAACTGGATCCTTGCCAACACCAAGAAATGTCCGAAGTGCTCTGTCCGCATTGAGAAGAACCAGGGCTGCAACCATATGACATGCCGTAAGTGTCATTTCGAGTTCTGCTGGGTACGTGAAGGCCGTTCACTAGTTTGGTGAGCTCTAGCTCAATATTTACCAATTTTCTTTTTTCCAAAGATTTGTATGGAAGACTGGCACAAGCATGGGTCCAGTACTGGTGGATACTACAAGTGCAACCGATTCGACGCTCAGGGCGCGCCTCAAGATACGGATGCAGCCCGCGCAAAGGCGGAACTTGATCGATACTTGCATTACTACCAGCGTTACGCGAACCACTCCGAAGCCGGCAAGTTTGCCCAACGGATGCGGGAAGGCACAGAAGCTCGAATGGTGGAACTTCAGGCGAACCACGGCGATTCATCGTGGATCGATGTGCAGTTTCTGAATGCAGCGACAGAGCAGCTGATCGAGTGTAGACGTGTGCTCAAGTACACATACGTGTTCGGCTACTATCTGCCGGCGGGCAAGGAGAAGAACCTATTTGAGTACCTTCAGGAGAACTTGGAGAAGAACACGGAGCATTTGACAGGGCTGTCAGAGATGCCTCTGGACAAGATGAACCGTGCTGAGATTGTGAACTACACGCGTGTCACGGAGACGTTTTTGCGCAACCTGCTCACTGGTGTCGAAGACGGCCTCACAACGGGTGGTCCAATGCTTGATCTTTAGCCGGGTGTCCACAAACCATTTCTGCTCTCCTAGTTTACTCGTGTGGCCACCTCCTTAATTACTAATACACAGGGACTTGCCTGAAATTCTTCGATAGATAAGCTCATAATTTATTTGTGACAGTTGTCGACATTTTTGCTCACAGGTCTTCTCCGCGCAAAGTTCTTGCCGCCTGGATTAACGACTTCCTTGCAGATGCATCCTTTATGCCCAGAAAATTTAGGTCGTCTTTTTCGATGCCCGTCTACGAACAAATCCGATTAGTCTACTGCGTGCAATGAATATCCCGTGAAGTGAGTCTTACCTCTCGAATGAAATCGATCGATGAGAATCCCTTGGCTTTGAACACTGCAGTGTAGCGCTGAAGATCCAACTGTTTCAGCCACACGTAGACTTCATCCTCTTGATCTTCGTACGAGTCCTCTACGGCGTCGCTCTTCTTCACGATCGACTCGGGTCGTCGCTCGTCAGGCTTCGTTCGACTACCGCGACTACCTCGCCTCTCTCGGGAACCTTCTGAACTGGAGTGACGACTACCATTGTTTGCTCCTTTGCCTCTCAGCAAAGCCTGCAGGGTGACCGGTCGCACGCCCCCATTGGCTTTGATGGCAGCTTGCTCGTTGGCGAAGTCGATCGCTTGGTTGATCAGAGCCATCCAGCGTTCCAAATCGTCGCGATTTAGTGCTCGCAGCTCGCGTTTGATCTTCCATGAGCCATCAATCACGTGGAAACTAAGCTCAGGCATCTCCATCGTCTGTGCATCCATCAACATCATCAAACTAAGCGAGAGAAGAGAACGAGCGAACTCTCGCGCAGACTTACCTTCCAAATACGGCAATCTTTCAAGTACAATGACGATACTGTTGGAGGCGGTGCGACCAGGCTCAGTCGGCGTCCATTCGTGCGCTTTGACTGTTGCTGCTGCTCGTTGATCTTGTCCGTCGAGTTCAGGTGGTCGCGGTCGAGCACGAACACTTTCTCGGACCATCCACGGTTGCCCCGTCGGTTGCGCTTGAGCAGCAGCCCTGTATGGTAAGGCGGCGGCAACACGGGTGGAGCCTCGTGGAACTCTTCTTCCTCGTCGATCTCCATTGTGTCGGCTCCGCTGTCATTGTCGCGGAAATCTTCTTCATCATCGTCATCGTCGTCGTCATCGTCGTCGCCATCGTCATCTTCGAGTTGTGGCTCACTGTCGGCAGCATCCTGATGAGCGATTGGCGTATAAGGGCGAAGTTCCACCGGTCCAGTCTTCTCAGCGAGTTCCTTCGATTCGGCAACCTTTTGAAGGCACTTGACGACGTCGTCGATGGACGGACGCTCGGACGGTTCAAATGCTACGCACGACTCGGCGACGCGAGCAATCTCCGGTGGACACGACAGCGGCAGCGCCTCGCGGAACTCTTCGGTGCGGATCTTGAACTTCAACTGCGGGAGTCGCATGAGGAACCCGTCCTTGTTGGCTTGGCGACAGCACAGCAGCTCCATCATCACGACGCCGAAGCTGAACACGTCCACATTCTCGGTGTAGTCTTCGTCCAGGAACATCTCGGGCGCCATGTACGCGTCGGTGCCGCAGTATGACTTGCGGCGCGGCACTTCGGGCTGCTCGCTCTCGCCTCGCTGCTCGTGCCACCACTTGGTCTCGGTCGCGAAGCCAAAGTCGCAGAGCTTGGCGCGCCAGGCGTCGTCGAGCAAAATGTTGGACGACTTGATGTCGCGGTGGATCATGCCAGTCCTGTGGAGGTAGGCGATGCCGCGCGCGATGTCGAGCGCCATCTCCACGACGCGCGGCCAGCCCATGTGGGGCACCTTGTTGGCGCGCGTGTTCTTGAGGAGCTGGTCAAGGTCTCCATGGTTGGAGTGTTCACTGAGGATTAGCACCTGTCGCGTCTTGCGGTTGTCGGCCGCGCCGATGAACTCGAGCACGTTCGGGTGGCGAAGCTTCTGGAGAATCTCGACCTCCTTGAGCACGAACTGGGGGATGTTGCCTTCCTCGTCTTTGGGCTGGCACTTGACGGCCACTCGGCGCTTGTGGTACTCGCCGAGATAGACGACCGAGAAGGCGCCCTTGCCGATCTCCTTGCCGATCTTGACGGCGGCCGCGTCGACGGCGAAGAGCTCGGCGACGCCGGCGTCTCCGTTCTCGGGCCCGCGCTGGTTGGCCGACATGGCGTTGTGAGCTGGCGACGCGAAAGTGTCAGTTCCCATCTCCAGTCCAGTCTCCAGCCGCCAGCCCAGATGGGCTTGCCGCAGCTTCAACATAATCAGGCCAGCGGATAAACGTACTGTCACGTAACGAAGCGACTCTGAGATTCGACGCGTTCTTCCTTGGAAAATGCGCTCGCCCGGACAGGCACGCCGGACCAAGCGAGCGGCGAGCCGAGTTAAATTTGGGGCGAGTCGTATCCATCTGGGTCGGCCTCTCCCGCACAATGGGGCGTCACAAAGATACCAACGGGATCAGACCCGCCGACGGCCTATTTTAATATCCGACTGCCTGCTCAGACACGGAGCGTTTTACTTCGCTCCACTTCGTCTTCTCCCGCGTCACTTCAACCACCAAAAAAGATAGAACTATTATATTCTCGACGCTAGCACCGACCGAAGCGCAGGCATGTAGTCGGCGATGATGCCCGAGATGTTGAACGTGATATGGTTGAGCATCTGCGGGTTGGCTTCGCCCAGCAGCTTGTACTCGTCAAAGCTGATGAAGCCGTCCTGGTCTAGATCCACGTCGGCGATGGTCTTGTCCACGATCGTCTCGAGGCTCTCGGTCGGAATGTTGATGCCGTTCTCCTGGATGCAGGCCTGCAGCATCTCCAGCAGCTCCTGCTTGGAGAGCTTGCCATCGCGGTCCAAGTCCAGCACGTCGAACGAGACTGTGGGCAGAACAGGGTGAGTCTGGGAACCATGCGAAAACGGGAAAGGCTCGGCCAACGAACACTTGAGCTTTTCAGCTGGTGTGCCCTTGGATGAGAGCACCGACAGGCTCTCCAGGAACTCGCCAAAGCTGATAAACGAGTCCCCGTTGGTATCAAACAACTGGAAGATACGGTCGACGTAGAGTGACTCCTTGACTGTGAACCCGAGCGCGGTCTGGAACTCGCTGCGGTCGATGAGCCCATCCTCTCGCTTGCTGGAACTGATGAGGTCGTAGTGGACGTGGAGGGCGACGACTTCGTCGGCAGAGAAGTGCGTCGAGGCGACATAGCCTTGGACCTCGGCGCCCGTCAGCTTGCAGCTCAAGGCAGGCGACTGATCTGCGACGGCGCTGCCCGCGATCTCGTCCTTGGCGGTGGAGGCAGCTGCGCCCATCGCGCAGCAAACGTGACGCAACTATTATAATCGCGCGCTCTGCCTCCGTGGCGCTTGGACGAGCCGTCGGGTGGAAGTGGCGTCGCTTCATGATCCGTTTCCCCCACGGGTCACTATCCAGAGGTCATGTCGCGCAGTGGAGTGGTAGACACTATGTCTATGGTTGTGTGGACCACACTTCCCGAGGCTGTGGCTCTCGCGCCATGCTGGCTGGTGATCGGGCCACGGCCGCAGACCACACGAATCGATCATGCTCGCGACCCGAGTGCTCTCGCGCCTGCAGCGCGCGTCCGTCAAGCGCGTGCTGCGCGCCTTCTCGTCGGAAGTCGAGGCCACAGAGTCGGCCGCGGAAGAGACCAGCGTCATCGCGTCGGTCCCGCTCTCGCAGGTGCAGTCGAGTCCGCTTGGCTGGAAGGGGGTCGTGCGCCGACACTGAGCGCGTCGTCGTGGTGCAGCTGACAGACAATGACCGCCTCAAGTTCTTCCCGTTCCTCAAGGAGACCCAGGACAAGTTCGTCCCGGAAGGGTGGGTTGACAGGTCTGCTTTCAGATCTTGCTCGGGTCGGTCTCACGCGTGGCTTTCTGGCAGCATCAACAAGCGCACCGAGGCCATGTTCGACCTCGTGGGCCACCGCCACCTGATGCTGCGCGAGCCCACGCAGCGCATTATCTCTGCCCTCAAGGACTGGGAGAACGCCAAGAAGGAGTCGACCGGCGCTTACGTCATTGACGGCGATCGCGGCTGTGGCAAGACGTGAGAACCGATCTGCTATGCGCTGATCATGTTTAGTTCTCTCCTAACATGCTCTCCTTTTCTGCCCACAGCGTTGCGCTCCAGCAGATTGTGCAGTTCGCACGTGAGAGCGACTGGATCGTGCTCTATGTCCCCAACGCTCGCTCCTGGTGCTTCGATGCCCCGTACGTGATCCCGTCGCCGCACGTCGAAGGCAAGTACGATATCGATGTGTACGGCGTCGAGTTGCTGGAAAAGTTCCTGCACTGCCACGGCGAGCAGCTGCGGTCCATCAAGCTTCGCGGCAGCTACGGCGATCGCTACTACCCCGAGTCGTTCGATGCCAAACCGAAGGATCCGTCAGAGTACGACGCGTCGACGCTCACTCTCCGTGATCTTGTGGTGAATGGCATCCGCGATGAGGAACTCGCGTGCACGGCCATTGTGGACCTTCGGGCGGAACTTGCGAAGGTGACCGAGTTCCCGGTACTCATCGCTGTGGATGAGTACAACACTTGGTTTGGCAAGACTGTCTTTGGCTACGATGGTGTGGACGTCAAGCCCGCCGATATCTCCGTCATCGACGCTCTTTCCGACGTTCGAGAGACTGGCCTTGCTGCTGAGCGGAAGCTAGACAATGGTCTCTTCGTTGCGGCGGTCACAGAGAACTTCCCAACAAAGGCGCAATTCAAGCAGCAGGTTGATTATCGCCCACATCGAACGACCATGCGACCGTACACGTCTGAGGAGCTCAAGACAGTCATCGCGTACTACAACCAGGTCCACTTTGTCCACGGTACGTGCACATCGCCAACAGTTAAACTTGTGCAGATATCTCATAGTTTATTATTCCTAGACAAACCAACGGATGCGCAGCTTGCGTACTTCCGTCTTATGACCAAGTCCGTGCCGTTGAGCGTCTTTGATCGCGCGTCGTTCTCGTAATCTGGTAATCGATAGGACGAGGCTGGGCAGGAATGGGGTGACCGGGACTTGCACACTGGCTCATGGAATAGAAAACGCTACCTGATCATCGATATTCGACAACACATACGTTTGATTTGGTGACGCTGACAAAACTGGTGGTACTCGACAAAACGGGATGAGGCTTCTTTCCCTCAACAGCTACACACGAACACATAAAACCTAGCGAACTATAAGACACCAAACAGCTAGAAGCGCGAATCGTTGGAGTATCGACTTGAGCTGTAGCCAGTCGAACGGTAGTCGACGAACTCGGAGGCACTTGATGCCGATGACATCCTGTACGACCCTGATCGCGATCCATGTCTGGCGTTTCCGTACTGAGCTTGGTCAACATCGTAAGATAGCACCGAGCTCGAGTCATCTTCATCAACGTCAAAATCTGGCATAGGTGCGGACCTCGTGCCTCGACCACCAGTGCGGCGTGACGTTGTCCTGTACGTCCCTCGTCCGCTTCCTCCGCGGCCTTGGGAGTAAAGTTCGGACGAATTGTACTCTGAAAAATTTTGTGACATCGTGATGTTGCTGAATGTTGTGTCCCGCGTACACCGCGACGCCGATCGGAGATCGAATTCTGACTCCAGAACAGAACTCCAGCCGTCGCTTTGTCGACTATCAAGAGTGGACAGATCGTCGGAGGACTCAAATGCGCTTGGCGACGGCCCGCGTTGGTTCGACGGAGCGCGTCCCCGAGGAGGAATGGAGGCCTCCATGATGGCGGGAGACTCTTCGGCAACGGCACCCGGTGGTGCGTACCCTCGGTTGCTGCCTGATGGTCCGTAACCACGGTTGCTTCCGATAATCTGGGGTGAAGGTAAAGAGAAGTCGGGCTCCATTGGCTGTCCAGCGACTCCTGGTCCCGAGCCATTCATGAGGAACGTTGGGGAGAGACGTACAACGGACGGTCGTCCATCGATCTTGATTCCACCACCGCCGCCATATCCGAGTACATCCCTGTCGTCATCGTGATCACCATACTTGCGGCGACTGATGAGTACGAAGAGAGAAATAATGATGCAGATGCCTAGGATGACACCCACGATCGACAAGATGGAAGCGGTGCCCATGCTGTACTTGTTGCTTCCAGTTTGGCTTGACGTGTCGGAAGCCGAACCACTGGCACTAGATGCGGCTTCCTCTGGTTTCGTTGCATTCCTCGAGCTGACCTTCTGTCCAATCACACGACCACTTGACGCGGACGACGAGTTGAAATTCCCAGCAGGAGCACGGCCGCTCGCGGTCTCCTCCACGACAGGAATGGCTTGGCTTCGAGAAGCACTAGTAGGGCCCTGGGTAGCTCCCGGCTTGTCCGAACCTGTCGTTGAAAACGGTAATGGAGGAGACGAAGGCGGAGTGTTTGCTGGCGCCCCTGGAGGTGTTTGAGGAGCAGTCGGGGGAGTGCCCGGTTGTCCTGGGGCTGGAGGCGCAGCCGGCACTCCAGGAGTGCCAGCACCACCAGCTCCAGGAGCTGGTACTCCGGGTGCACTACTGCTTTGTGCCGGTGCAGCTGGCCCGGGTGAGACTGGATTGACACCAGGGCGAGGGGTGCTTGGCTGGCTAGCCGCAGGAGGTGAACCAGTTGATGGTGAGGGCCCAGCCGTTGTCGTGGAGTCATCGTTCTCGCCCGACGGGGGCTTCACTGGCGCGACGACGTCGAAAGCTATAGCATTTTTCTTTTTCGTGGTCGTTGGCGTGGGCGCTTCAGTGAGTTCTTCCCATTCATCAGGCGTTGGTGTTGGTGTGGGTATGGGTATGGGCTCGGGAGGAGGTCCCGGGGCGGAGGGGAAGTTAGCACGCCTGCCTGACCTGTTATGTCCTTCCATGGCACCAGATCCATGATCCACACGATCACCCGTCGGCTCTGGCGCTGCAGTCATCGTTTCGATAATGACCGTCGGCTGGCCGCTGGGGGGAGTTGAAGTCGTCGGAATATCTGTGCGAGAGGGGGGTAGAGTCGGCGTGGCCGATGGCTGTGGTGTTGTGCTATTTGTCGGTGTCGCCGTAGTTGATGGTGTCGGTGTCGGGTTTGCTGAAGGCAGTGGGGTCGACGAAGGCTGATTTGTCGTCGATGTCGGCTTTGCTGTAGTCGTCGGCGACGACGTCGGCGTCGGTGCAGGCGTCAGTTTTGCTGTCGGCGTCGGTGAAGTGGTCAGTTTTGATGTCGATGTCGGCGCAGGCGTCGATGTCGGTGCAGGTGTCGGTGCAGGCGTCTGTGTCGGCGTCGGCGTCTGTGTCGGGTTCGCTGTGCCCGGCGTCGGCGTGGTCGGCGTCGGTGCCGGCGACGGCGCTGCGTCCTTCACGAACGGGTTCACAAACGATCCGTTGCCGCGACTGAGCGCGCCCATGATCGCGTCGAGGCCGGGCGCGTCGGTCTGCGGGGGCAGCGCGGCGTTGGCGCGCTCGCCGGCCTGGCCGAACGTGAGGCCGGCGCCGCCGACGCCGCGGCGCGCAGCCACGGCCAGCAGCAGCGCCGCGAGCGCGAGGCGTGTCCGCGCCATCTCTTCCTGGCGGCGTGAAGGCGAATGCCGCGTCGCGGCCGCCGCTTCTCCGTACCCACCAGCAGCTCCGCGCGCCGCCTTTACGAACACGTCGCGGTGAGCGGATCAAGTCAGACCCCCAACCTTGCCGGGCAGACGGGGCGACAGGGAGCCAGACATCCGCCTTTTCAGCCAATGGGAGGCATCCGTTACGACCCTACGTGACTGCCAGCTGGTGGATGTGGATCGGTCGACTTTGCGGACGGCTCGGAAGGAGAGATACCGGTAGGACTACCGGTAACTTCGCCCGCGAAACGCCCCCCACGTCAAGTTGAAGCGGGCAATCCGCGAGAGCCCATGCCCCCCGTGGCCAAGGACGCCAAGAAGAAGGCGCCCAAGGAGAAGAAGGAGAGGCCGCCCAAGGACAAAGAGCGGCCGGCCAGAAAGAGCGAGAGGCCCCACGACGCGGACGCCGTGCAGCTCTTCCGCAGGTACGACCGCGCGCGCGTCGGCGCGCTCCTGCGCAGCGACTTCCTGCAGCTGCTGCGCGACTACGCGCGGCCGCCGGCGCACGCGCGCTCGCCCGCCGCGCGGCGTCTCCCGCTCTCTCTCTCCGACTCCAAGGGCGTCCCGCTGGGCTTCGAGCGCTCGGAGAAAAACTCGGAGTTCGAGGCCGGCCAACTCTTCGAGCGATACGACAAGGACCACTCGGGCACGCTGACGCTCGACAAGTTCCACGACTTTTTCTTCGACTTCCAGACCCAGCTGCGGGCGTTCGTAGACGATCTGGGCAATGTCGAACACGTCTCGTCGGACATACCAGCGCCCGCGTTTCCCGAGCCTCCCCGGACTACCATTCCAGAGGCAGCGCCTTTATCTGAAAGTCCGCGTCCATCCTCGACGTCGGTGCGAGCTGACTACCAGGCAGCGCTCTGGGAACTACGGAAACTCTGCAGAGACGAACTCCAGCAGCAACGCCTAAGAATGCGCACTGAGGTGAACGAATGCTCGGTCTGTGGCGCGTGGTTCACGCGATTGACGCCGTTCTGTTCTTGTGTCACTTAGATTGATCGTATCCGAGACCGGTTGCGAACTCGAGCCGACAATCCTGGAAGCGAGCTAGAGCGCAATCTGTGGCCACCTGACCATAGACAGACATCCGGTCGCTGGTCGTGGAGAGATAACCAGCTCGCGGATCGCTACGATTCTGTCGAGACCGACCTTCACCGAGTTGACGAGATTCTTCGGGATATGAGACGCCAGCTTCGCATAGGTCTTGTTTCCGTTTCTTGTTTCCTTGAACCATGTAAATCAACTCACTTCCTATGTGGTTGTAGGTATGGACGCTTCGGTTGAGGAGATGCAAGATTTTATCAACCGTAGCAGCGTGCTCGTGGCGAACGCTCGTGAGATAGCAATGAATGTCTACAATGATGGCGAACTCATCGGAGATGAACCGACACGAGAGGATCGCTCACAACACAACCTTCCATATCGTAAGGAAGGCAAGGGGCAAAATGACTTCGAAACTAGCAACTTCAAGAACTCCAGGGACTCCGAAACCAGCAAACCCAAGAATTCGAATCAACAGCATGAAGATGGTCCAAAAGAGAACGAAGCGGGGGTAGAACTGCTCCATAAGCAGTTACTCATAAAAGATCAACTCATTTACCAGCTTCTCCAAGAACGAGCGACTTTGAGGAAGCAAAAAGCCTTGGTGGAGTCTGATCTCCAGGAGTTGAGCCAAGTGAGCACACATGAGATGAGAAAATGGGCCCAACTGACGGACGAAATGCAAGAAGAAATCGCTGCGTTGCGGGGTAGGCTGAAAAGTCTGGAACGACGCTATGATAGTAGGTAGACATTGATTCTACGCATTTGAGTTACATCCATTTTCTAGATGGTGCTGTTCCCAACAACCGTTGGTGACCCCGATGATGCGGCATTTGAGAACAGCATAGTTAGCAGTTGGCTTTCTTGGTACTCAGTCGCATAGCGTTCAACTATTTCATCCAGAAGCTTCTTGCGCGTCGGGTACGGACGGACGTAAACAGTTGTCTACAGACAAAACCGAGTCGAGTCAAAGTCAAGTCCTCCAAAATTAGATGAGAGTGTGTAAACTTACCTGAGAGCGACAAACTCGGTTTGCATTCATAGCAGTTTGGCGCACAAGCGATGCGAGGTCGTTCTCGTGGATCACCATACCCGATTGCACCGGTCCAAATGGAGGAACTTTGTCCTTCGAGTGGATTTTTACGTGGTACAGCCCCCGTTGGCTTCGACGGAGCGGCTGGATCACAATCTGAACATCATTGAAGTGGCTTGTGATTGTTGCGGGGTCATACTCCTGGGCGTCGTTGTCGTTCCAAACGATGTGAACATAGTCATTTCCGACATGGCGTTTCTTTTCGATCTGCTGCGGATCGGCTGCTCGCGTCGGCATCTTTGTCACCACATGGAACATAACCTCGCTGTGAGCGTTCGCGTAATAGAGAGACGTCGCTCCGTTCGACAAACTCTTCGGGTTGCAGTCAAGGCGTCCGGTAAACCCTCTATGGTTCACTAGATTTACCTCCCACCCTAGCTGTGCGATAAACCTGTCGTATGCCGCGCTGCCGTTCTCGTTCTTCAGGATTTCCTGTTGAGTTCGCTGCTTTGGGCCGACATAGATTACCCCGATTTTCATGGTTTCCCGTGTTGGATTCTCGTCCAAATGTTTGAGCGACCGCTCCAGTTTTGGTCCATTCTCCAACAATTTAATCCGCCGACGCATCTGAAGATCGCTCGCAGCTGCAGGGAGCAAACCAGCCTGCGCCAAAAACAGGCGGCAAATATCGAGAGCCCCGACACGAGTCGACAAAGGCTCCTCGACGTAACGCACGCCGGTCTCTCGCATCGGCGCAGCGATGACCTGCTTCTCGGCACTGCGGTATGTCAGTGCCAAGTGAGATATGCGAGCATTGAGCTCCATGATCGAGAAGCTGTCGAACAGCGCGAGCTGAGGTGGTACCACTTGCTGAGATGCGTCTTTTGTCCCATTCGTTGAGCTGCTCTTACTTTCTTGCCCGTTCTGCACAGTTGTCTGGTCAAGGGACTCGACAAATCGATCCAACAAACCTGCGCTCTCGAAGTAAATGCTCTCGATGTGGGAGATAGCGTTTTGAAACAATGTCCCCGGCAATACCCACTCATCTACTTGCCCATACTTGAGAGCTCGTTGAGCATTCTGAATTTGATCCTGCACTTGGGAGGCTACTCGTGGGGGAAACTGTAACTGCCGACCTCCATCACTCGACAAAAACTCCCAGAAAATTGCGCAAGCTTGGCCAAGTCGCTCGCTCGGAACACTCACCCTCTCAAATTTCTTCACAACGTCACAAAACTCCACCAACTCCTTGCCCTCTGTGTTCCCATCCTTCAACAGAAAGGCTTTCAGTTGCGCGTAACACTCCTCATCGTGGATAAGCCTCTGCAAGAAAGAGAACCCGGCGATCTCAGCAGAATCATTCACTAGCGGGTTGGTCGCGTGGTCCATATCCATCAAGTTATACTTGTTCATCGCGTAGCGACCGCCAAGTAAAGTTTTGTCTGTCGTATCACCCCCGCAGTCTCGAAACACCATGGGAATACTGTCGAGTACTAAGTCCAACAGGCATCTTTCGTCGTCCAAGCTTCCGATGTTCGGCTCGCGCTCATCCATTTCGAACAACCCGCAAACTGCAACAGTGCTCCCTGGTGCGCGTCGGCGTTGACATTCACAACTCTTCAGCGTCGGCTTTAGCGACGGTGCCGGCACAACCACAATAGACGCGGTGTTATTGCGCTCTTCGTGAGCCTTTGCGACACGTTCCAATCGTTCCTGGCGCTCATCCCTGTTACCACCACCACTCACGGGCATTTTATCTGCATCTCCAGAGGTGCGGGATGCCGCTTTCTTCTTGTCAGTACCATTCGCTGCGCCATTGGAAGAAGATCCATTGGAGGCAGAGTCGCCTTCCTCGTGAAAAACATAGCTTCCTTTTGAGATGCAGACGCTGTTAGTCAAAATAGCCTCTTCTCGAGCACGGGGGACCTGCATCAACTCAAGTTTTGGGCTGCTTTCTTCATTTTTGGTTGCTTCAGCAGATGGTCGCGGCTTTTCTCCGCCACATACTTGGCATAACGCGTTCCCTGCCTTGGCTGTCTCACTGAAAGCTGGCTTTGTCTCCACCCGTACAGTTGCTTCGGCGCGGTGGAAACTCGAGCATTCGAGTCCACGCTCATTCCCGCCGTCACCGACAACTAAGAGCTCTCGTTCGAATCCAGTCTCGTCGCTCGTTGCAGTGAGTGCTCGCCGAGATTGACGAATGGCTTCGGGCGAGGAAGTCGAGATTGCTGGTGTCATCTCCCAAGTGAACAATCCTGTCATGTCACGAGCGATAAAACGCGCGCAGGGCGAGTCAAGGCTCCCAATCACCGTGAATACCATGGAGTCCATGTAGACAAAACTCAAAGAAGCATGCCCATCCTGCCGCTGCTCTCCAGAATATACAGAAAATCCATCTCCGTCTCGGAGCTCAGAGCAACCAGAGACCATAGCATCAACACCTGCTGGGGACGGGAAACCGTTGATATGGTGCAACAGGTGCATCACAAGACCTTCAGCAGCCATTGACGTTTCTTCGAAGCATTTGAGCCACGCCTGGCTTGCCTCATTGTCCAAGGACGCGCGCATTTGGAGTCCGAGGAATAATAGTGGCATTGACATCCTACGTGCTTGAGCTCGAGCACGTTCAACTTCTCGCTGCCAATCTCCATCGGGAAGAGTTCCGACTAGAGCGGCCTCGATAGAACTGAACAATATCCTCTTGACATGATCATCCTGAAGTACTTCTGGACGATACATGACCCAGAAACGTAAGCATTCGAAAATTGCTCCTGTTTTCTGGACAATCAGGCGCAGAGCAGGGATGTCTTTCGATAGTGACTGGGGCGCAGGATCAGACGTCACTGTGGCCAACGGGCCAGATGTAGGCTTCAGCGATGTCTTGATTTTATGCCCATCCGCTTCCAAGTCGCTTCCACGAAGTGACCCTGGGCGATTTGAACTTCGACCGGGACTTGTCTCACCCCCAAACAACGAGGAAGGCTTGTTGAAGTCTCCAGTTCCGTTACCGGTGGTGCTTAAGGCTTCAATTGCAGCTTGGACCTCAATTGATGCTTCCTCAACTTGTTGCTGAGCAAATACAGCAAGAGTCATTACTATCCGCGCGATTATGTGAGGGTCGACCTCGTTTACACCTTCGTGGAAGTCTGCAAGATCTTGAAGAATCGATAACGCCGTGGTCGAGATAGAGAAATCGAGAGCATAACAGAAGTTGACGATTTTCATAATCCAATCAGCGAGGTCTGACCGATCAACAAGATCGGCGGTTGTAGGCGAAAGGTGAGTTACAATAAGTCCATACAACCCCCACAAGGCGCGCTTCTTTATGCCCGCCATATCAGTGAATGGAAGTCCTGCAATGCGCACCAACACACGCCCGATAATTGTGTGAAACTTTTCATCTCGATCTGGGACCTCTTCCATGAGTTCGCGAAATCGATCATAATTGTCGCCACCTGCAAGTGTTTTCGCAAGCTTGCGCTGCCAATTCACGAAATCCTGTCCTCGATAGCGCTTTGGCAACGACAGTATCGAGAATACGACGTCTAGAGCCGCACTGAGTTCACGATTCCACTCAGACGACTTCACCTTCGATTGCTCGGCACGCTCCCAAATATTTTGGATAATAATCTGATCCACGGCGTAGAGAAAGGCGGGAACGAGCGCGTTCATTCCATCGAGATTTAGTGTGAAAATCGACGCAGCTCGCTGAAGCACAGTCGAGACGACAACACCAGATGGGGATGTAATCCCCTTGTATAACACCCTCGAGAGTACTGTGAGGTGACTTCTAGTCAATGGGTTGGAGCATCTTACAGTGCATAGCCTGCACATAATGACGATTGTAACGCAGCGGGAATTCTGGTATTCGGGATTCTCAAGTTCACAGACTGGAAGAAACCACTCGCCGAAAAGGGCAATCAATGTTGACGGGCTGATGCTGTGGAGCGCGGTTGGGGTGGCACGTTGTGAGCATATTGCTGAGTCGATCCACAGTTGAACCAATTGTAGGAATCCCTCAAGAAGATTCAAATGCAAGAATGGGGCAAGAGAGCTCACTGTAGGTGGCGGGATGAGGTGAAGCACCCGATCCAAAAGCACGGTGGCATCACCAACGTCCTGCACAGTGTTCATAAGAAAAGTTGCAGACGCCTGGGCATAGCCGCCTTTTCCACTCGAATCCTTGGTGGCATTTTCCTTGTTTGTAGCTTCTGGAGCACTGAGTGGAAGGATCATGGCACCATCACTCGTAATCTTCATCACAGACTGGCCTTCATCCATGACATGCATGAGCAGGCAACTCGTCAGGCGCAATTCCCGCTTCCAGCAGTTAATCACTTCGAGGCCAATAACCTTTGCATCGTTAGGATTCACAAGCCAACGCCTGATTGCAATTGTCAGCTCCAACCACACTTGCTGCCCGGTTCCTTTGGAAACCACTGCGGCGTGCATCCAGACGTGAAGAATGACAGACACCATTGCAGTTAAAATGGGAGCGTTTGCTGGTTCACGGAGAGTCGTGGAGTTGTCTAGCGTCGAGATCACGAACTTCCGAAGATATGTCGCAGTGTAGTCGTCCAGTTGTCGTTGCGAAATGAGCTCTAGTAGCTCAATGCAATTAAGAAGAATCTTGGCATCTTCAAGTTGAACGGACGGGTGGAATAATTGAGAGACATGAGAGATCATCGCGCGCGAGGTCTCGTGAATCTGACTTTGCATTCCCAATGGAACGTACTGGCCACCGGTACAGATACCCGAGTAGAACTTTATGGCGTCGAGTACAAGCTCGTTGTCGCGGTAGGCAAACCGCTGTCGAACCGTTTCCATTATCACCTCGGAGAACTCGCGACGAGCCCAAAGCGCTTCCATACACTCGGGCTTAGACCGCAACTTGTAGATCCACCTCGCCACAACGCGTTGAAAGCTTCCGGGGCAATGATGGAAGAACCCGGTGTTATCACCCTCATCTTTCAGCTTCACCTTTATACAAACTTTTGGGAAGAGTAGAGGCATGTAGAACCGCATGATTAGTTCAGCCCAATACTCAAAGCGATCACCACGGGCTTTATGGTTCACTTTCTGGTTCGTAAGAATTCTTGGATCCTCTCGCTCCAGACTGAGGTCCATGATAAACTTGAGCATGTCAACAGGTTCTTCAGCCTGTGTTGGCACCGAGCGGATCCAACCTTCGACATGAACACCCTGGTTGATAAACTTGTCGGGTAGCATGATACTCCCACCACCGTAGGGCGAGAAATCAACGCTCTCTCGAAGCAACTCAAGGTGTAGTGTGCTACGTCGACTTGCAGTCGCATTGGCCGTGGCACGAACGCTCTCTTCGTCCTCCGTGCCACTGTCGCCGTCGGTTCCCGTCAACAAACTCGAGAGCCCTGACCCGGTTGTCGCTGCCATCGTCGCGAGCTGTTGCATGTTACGGGTCGCATCAGCGTAGAGTGCGAGGCACCGGAAGGCGTACTTCTTGATAAGAGCGTGGTTGTCGCGCTTAAGCAGCTTGGCGAAGAGCAGTGTAAAGCCATGGCTCTTCCAGCCGTCGTGGATAAGCGCTATGTTATTCCGAATGAGAACCTCGAGACCCTCAAAGACCTCGTTCCAGTCTTCCGCCTCGAGCGTCTTCTTGCGGCGGCGAAAGGCATGTTCCTGCGGATTGTAGAGCGTCTCGAGCTCGGTCACGCAGTCGCTCAGCACGTCGAAGAGCATGGACGGGTTGGTCATGTCGCTCCAGAACTCGGTCAGAATAGCGGCGTTGTCGGCCGCGTTGCCTCCGTCCTTGGGCGCGCCGGAGAGCAGCTGCTGCACTGTGCCAGCGATGGATCCGTCGGCGCCGGCGCCTCCGCCCGGACTCTTGAGGAAGTCGAGCAACGTGCGCAGGCGCTTGCGCGGTGGGCGGTCCACGGCGTAGAACTTGGCGAGCCGCTTCATGTCCGCATCTTTGCGCACGGTCTTGAGATCGGCGCCGCGACGCGAGTCGGTCATGGCGGCGGGGGAACGCGAGAGGGGGGAGGACCCTCGTCTCCTGCTTTCTTCTGATGCACGCACTCATGCTGACTTGACACTCCAGTACCAAAACAAGGTTGATTTGGTGATAAAACAAGGTAGACACAAAAGCAACTTTGCACACATGAGAGTACAGTCGGTTGCGGGGATAAGCACGCGAAGTTTTTTATATACCTCTAATCCCTTATACTTCGACTTCCTGTTTGGGGATGGGCAGGCGATGAGGAGGGGTACTGATTCTAGTTGCCACCTGACCACTTCGTACGGTGTGAGGAGATAACCGAACAAGTCTTACAATTGACCTCCAACATCCTTCGACAATTGGACCTCTCTTTCACATCACTTGAACATAACTGAGTAGATACCTTTTTTCTGATTTTACCCCATCCCATAAAGCATTTATGACCTCACAGGCTGGATATCTCAGCAGCGTGCTAATCCCTCCAACCGACTGTAGGGTATCGAATAATCTTCGGCGCCGAAGATAGACTGCTACTACATCCAAGTAACATTCAGTACATTCGGGCAACATGATTTCTGCGCCCATTCAAAAGTTGGTTATTTTCCTTGTGCGTTCGGCCAGGATGGACGCGGCCAACGACGACGAGAAGACGGCAGATGCCATCATCGATCTCATGGATTTAGAACTCGGTGAGTCTTCCGCCAAGCAAGACGCGTCGGCTCACTCAAGTTCAATGCATTCCTCAACAAAATTGAGCATGACCGCACGTTCGAGAGTCTGAGGAAGAAAGATGTGACGATGGCATTGGTGGAAAAGTTCTGTTCGTATTTGCTCAATGACCAGATTAGTTGGCAGACGGTGATGAACTACTTGAGTTCTACCAAACGACAGCTCGAAACGAGTGTCCGTACGGACATGTTTAAGAAAGATCCCGAATGGCCCAAACAAACGCTGCCGCCGGAACCTTCATCAACAGTTCGTTCTCCAAGCCATAAAGGCCGGAAAGCGGCTCAAGTCCAGGCAGCTATAATGACGCTTATGATTTAGACGAGATGGGTCGTGTCCTCTTTCTTTACAATACAAAAACAGTCCTCATGGACCGCATGCTACTGAACAACCAGTGGCTGACGATTGGTCGCAGCTCCGACATTGAAAATCTTAGATTCGACGGTCTCCACTGGCTAGATCGATTCCTCGTGATTGATGTGACCCGGTGCGTGGCACCTGGCTCGCTGCTGTGATCTGTTTCTTTTTGCTTTGTGTAGACTCAAAGTGCGTCAACATCATTTGATTACAATATTTTGCTCCCCAGGGAAATGGACAATCGATCCATTGCATCCCCTTGTCTGTCAATTGAACGCGGATCCCTACAACGCACCTGATCGCGTATTCTCACAGATTACTGATGGGAAGAATGAGTCCCGAATTGCGGCGCACGTAAACCTGCTTCTGGAGAGCTTGTGCCAGAGCGACGCCGGTGCAATCCCAACACCAAAACTTCGGTCTCACTCCGCATGACACGGTGGCGCAGCGCACGCGAGTAGCCATGGCGACGTCAAGTTGTCTGATTTAGCCCACCGCGGGCTATGGAGCATAGATGGATTTGCAACTCTTATGGAGAATATTTCTCCGACAACTTCCAGCGATCAAACGATTACAAAAGTACTCGGTGGATGGTCGGATCCTGATCGTGCTGGTGTGCCTCCTTCGCTTCTGGGCTTCGAAAAAAACACTATGAAGCATATCCGCGTGTCACTGAGCTTGCCGCCGTAATACACTTTGCGCCAAAAGTTTTTGAAAATTCGGGTTTTCGCACCGATCGGACCGAATGAGTGGCTAAAACGCAAACCAATACCACTGGATTGTAGCAAATCAAATTCTGCATCGATTGGTACCCAAAGCAGTTGCCAGTGAGGCGTGGGTCCAACAAAATCAGAAATTTTCTGGAATGGCTACACAATGCAACATCCGAGGACAAGTTTTGGGACACCGAAGCAATGCAACGAAGTCTATTAAGACGTATCCTTGGCTTGCCTAGTATGGAATGTTCTTTCCACGCGCCTCTAGAACCATTTGTACTCGCCTGGGCATCGATTGGACGAGTGTGGACAGGTAGAAATCGGGCATCTCGTCCCAGGCCTTGCTGATGGCGATTTTGAGGTCGTCAAACGACTCGTACTGCCGCCCATTCTCGTAGACCTTCTGCGTGAGGTAGCTCCAGACGTTCTCAATCGGATTTAAGTCCGGGGACTTCGCTGGCCACGGTAGAACTTCCATATTTTTGGCCCGGAACCAGGCCTTGGTGTACCGAGCAGAGTGTGCGGACGCATTGTCTTGCTGGAAGATATGTATCTCGGTGTCGAACACGGTGAGCAAACGCTCCTCGAGCGTTGCCACGTACGTCCTCGCGTCGACGGTGCCGTCGAAGAAGTGGAGGGCCGTCTTTTTCGCGCCACAAAAGCCGCCCCATGACATGATGGAACCCCCACCACATTGGCGTCGCCAATCGAGAGGCGGGGGAGCACGTGTGTCCATCCAACGCCTCCCACCGTCTGGACCGTCACGCCGCCAACGCTTCTCGTCAGAAAACATCACTCCCGCCCAGAAGAACGCGTCCGGGTCCTTGTGCTCTTGGGTCCATGCGAATCGCTTGCGGATGTGGTGGCGCTCGAGCTTCGGGGCGCGTCGTGGCTTCTTAAACTTCAGCCATGGGACCTCCTGGAAGCAGCGTTGGACAGTACGCGGCGACGCGGCAACTTTGAATAGCTCACGAAGCTTTTTAGAGTTCCCAGCACCAGAAACGGCGTGACGTACGAGTTGTCGCTAGGTTCGTTCATCAATTTTGCGTGGTCTACCGAGCGCTTTTGGAGTCTCCAACGATTGCGACCCGTTGAGGGCATTGTGGACGCTTCCCACGCTAAGCTCGAGGCGCTCACAGATGGCAGTGAGCGTGAAACCGCAGTCGCGGAGGGCGCGAGCCGCACGTCGAACGGGAGAGGTGATTTTGGGAGGTCGGGGCATCTTTCCGAAATGCAGAGAAGCTTGCCAAAGAGCCCAAATGCGCGGAAAGTGTTCCCGCGCATTTGCAACCGCTGTAGCGCTCGTCAAAAGCTTAATTACGCTCGTCAAAAATTTCTTCCCGATTCTTTCCCACACTCGATTTTCAACCGTGTTTTGATAAATCGAACGGAGCTTCGGCTCCAAACCGAGTTCGGTGCCGCGAGCTGTACCAATCGACGCAGAATTTGATTTGCTACAACCAGGTTCTCAAGCGAGTGCGTGCGAGAGTGGGGCTTGGACCCTGGTGCGTAGTCGACATTCGGCTGCTGGGCCGATGCCTTTGCTGCTGGACGCTGCGACCGCTGGCCCTGTTGCCACTCCGGTCGCTCGTAGCTGCGCTGACTTGGTGCTGGTGAGGCTGGCTGCTCACCCATGTCTTCATCATCTTGGTTGTCGGTTGCTTCATCTTGATCCTCATCATCTTCATCGTCGCGGAACTCGACGGACTTGCTCCAGGGTTCTTCGCGCTTGCCATCGTCGAACGTGTCTTCCATGAACTGCGCGTCTCGACTGATGACGATCCGACCGGTTGCGATTTCTTCAAACCGATACGCTTTCTCGTGGTCCGAGTAGCCGAGGAACCGACACAAGATGGCTCGGGCGTCGAACTTCGACCGCTTCTCCTTGGGCACGTGGACGTACGCATGGCAGCCGAACACCTTGAAGTTGGCGAGCAAGGGCTTCTTCCCGTACCATTCTTCGTACGGCGACTTGTACAAGTCTTGAGCGCGGGTCGGAAGTCGGTTGCGAACTTCGACTGCAGTCATGACGGCTTCGCCCCAGTACTCGTCGGACAAGTTGGCATGGTGGAGCTTGCAACGACCACACTCACCGATGGTTCGGTTCATGCGCTCCGCCACACCGTTCAGCTGAGGCGTGTATGGCGGCGTGACGTCGTGCTCGATGCCACGCTTGCGGCAGAACTTGGCAAGTTTGGCCGACTGGTACTCGCCGCCGCCGTCGGTTCGAAGCACCTTGACTCGACGACCGGTTTGGTTCTCGGCCCAGTTGACGAACTCGACGAACTTGTCGTAGACTTCGTCCTTGGACCGCATCAGGTACAACTTGCACAGTCGAGACTTGTCGTCGGTGAACGTGGCGAAGTACTTCATGCCGCCGAAAGTCGGAGTCTTCATGGGGCCGGCCACATCGCTGTACACGACGTCAAGCAGATTCGCAGACCGCTTGGTCGTGCCCGACTGGAACTTGACGCGAGTCAGCTTGCCGAGTGCACAGCCTTCACAGACCTCCCACTCTTGCACAGACCCAATGTCGAGTCCGTCGGCGAGGTCCTTCTTGACGATGGCTTCGAGACCGCTGAAGCCGATGTGACCGAGTCGGAGGTGCCACAGGTACGACTTGGACATGGCGCGACCTCGTCTTGCACTGGCGGCGTGGGCTGCTTCAGTCGACACTGGAGACATGTTGAGCTTGAACAGACCCTTGCCGATTCGAGTGCCGATGGTCCGCTTGGCGCCCTTGAGAACGACGAAGCAACCGTCCTTGTCGAACGTCACGGGAGCAACGTCCTCCGTGAATCTTCCGACCGAGAACAGGTTGCGGCTGAGCTTGGGGATATGCCACACGTTGGTGAGCAAACCCTTCTTGACACCGCTTGGAGTCTTCATCGACATGAGAATGTCTCCCACGCCAACTGCTTGGACCGTGCCATCATCGGCCAGATGCACGTCGACTGGGTCAATCTTCTTGTAGTTCATCATGAACTGCTTGGTTCGCGACATGTGCTGAGTCGCACCCGAGTCGACCAACCACGCCGTGGATTGACTCGACTTGCCTTGGGTCTTCCCGACCGAGAACAGGTACTCGCCGGGGTCTTCATCTCGCGCAAGGTTCGCTCGCTGGAACCGTTGCCGAGGGTTGCCGTTGCCGTTTCCGTTGCCGTTGCCGCCGGAGTTGCCGTTGCCGTTGCCGTTGCCGTTGCCGTTGTCCTTGACACGCGAGTGGCACTCCGCGGCCCAATGACCGATCTTGCCGCAGTAGTTGCACGTGCCAGTCTTCTTGACTGCACGGCCCTTGGGCTTCGCGTCACTTGTCATGAACGCTTGGCCAAGCGTGGCTCCGTCGCCACCTTGCTCCTTGCGCTTCATGTCTTCATGGAGCAGCCGAGACGTCACGAGTTCCCACGTGAGCGCGTCGACACGCGACTCCAACGCCGTGATGAGGAACTGGTACGACTCGCTGAGACTGCCGAGAAGCGTGATCACCAAGTCGTCTTCGCTGACCGGAGTGCCGACTGCGTCGAGTTGCTCGGCCAGGGTCTTGAGCTTGTTGATGTGCGTGAGCACATCGTCACCTTCTTCCATCATGGTCGTGAAGAAACGACGACGAAGAAAGAGCTTGTTGGCAAGGCTCTTCTTCTCGAAGTGTTCTTCCAGTCTTGACCATGTATCTTGCGCACCACTCGCCGACCGAACCAGCGGGAGCTGCGAGTCTTCCATCGCGAGACAGATCATCGCGAGCGCCTTGCGAGACTTCTTCTTGAAGAGGGCTCGGTCCGCGTCGGTCTGGCACTGCTCGAGTTTGACCTCTCCACAGACAACTTCCCAGACGTTGCGTTCTTCGAGCACCATCTGCATCTTGAACTTCCATGTGTGGAAGTTGGTTCCGTCGAACTTGTTGATGCGGGCTGGGGTGGTCGAATCCGTGGCGAAGGCTGGGGAGGCGAAGTCGGTGGAGGCAGAGTCGGCTGGGCTTGGGCTCATAACCTGTTGGAAGGTCGCTTGGTTGGTGGGATGCAAAATGCAAAGTGTATTGATCGGGACTTAGTTCGCCGCTGCTACCTCTAAGCCGTCTGTGTGTGTCCTACGCTACCGTAATCATATGTATGTCCTACCTATCGTAAACATATGCAAACATAAACTGACTTCGTGGATACTTCAACGAAGTCGATGGGTGGCACTGGATTCAAACCAGAACCAGACGGAGAATCTTCCACATGTCGAATCTTCCACATGTCGAATCTTCCACGGAGAATCTTCTGCAGGAGAATCTTCTACAGCCGAGCTTCAACTGCCGAGCTTCAACTGGAATGATGACGCTGGGTTCGAGGCGCATCATCTTCAACACGCACGTTGTACAACACATGAAAGAAGCACATGAGATACTTTGCAGACTTGAATTCTGGGACAGCGTGGACCGCGTTTTACTGTGCATCTTCGGCGTCACCCATGACGGCACTGATGCGCAGCCTTGCAGCTGGACGAATGCGCTTGGTTATGTCAACGAGACTCTCAAGGCACTCGGTGTATTCTTGCTCTGTGCGGCGACTCACAACAAATATAGCGGACAACTGGTACACACGAGTGACGTCTGTAAACCCGCACGTGATAGCAGGATAACCGAGATCGCTGAGCTTGAACGTGGCGTCGGTGTGAAACATCGAGTAATTGTGCCCATCAGCAAACTCAATTGTTGCCTTCAAGAGTGCACGTGTGGTCACCCCAATAACAAATGAGTCCGAATCGGTGCCCGCCCCAACGCGAACGTGACCGGCTTCATAATGACGGCCAAACATGAATGGTTCATCGTCTTGGAGGTCGCTGTGGTAGTGATGCTTGTGGATGAGCTGCTGGACAGCTAAATGGCTGTTCTTGCACCCCAAACTTCTCCGGAGATATTTGACACAGTTCTGTATCTGCTGTAGCGTTGGATATCCCCATAAGGGTTGGATAATGTCTGGGTCGCTTCGTAGGTTGCCCAGGATCATTCTTGGCGGAATCATGCAATCGTCTTGCTGGACGATGTACTTCTTCATCTCTTCAGTGATCATAGGCTTATGTTCTCTTCCACAAGCCACAATGTCGCCACGAGCGTGGGCGTGTCCATTGTGGTACACTGCCCACACACCACTGGTCGAGCACGCCAACACCTTCCACTTGAACAGGCACGCAGCAGTTGGCTGGCATGTGGGACTTCGGCAAACGAGACGGCGGATCGTCATAAGATGAGTCGTGGCTGCACACAGTTGACAATACGCGGTATCTGTGTGTGTCACACGGCTACAGCAGAATTCTGCGTCCCTGTAGGTCTGATAGTCGTAGGTTGAAAGCAGCGTTTGCACCATAATCCACTCGGGTTGGGCTGGTCGCTCGCCTGCTCCATCATCGGATGCGTCATTCATCGTCACTGCAATTGTTGGGGTCTGGTGGATGAGCGGTATCGGATACCGGTACCACTACCGGTTCACAAGGTCACAAGGATATTAGTATTGACCACCTTATTCTTGATCCTGATTAGGACGGGGGTCATTCTCTACCCGCAGCCTGTGCCAGTCAACCAAAACCACTCTATATTTCACCCTCCTCGCAATCATGCCTGTGCCATTCACCATTCGGTCGTGTAGTTGCCTTCAAACCCTGTGTTTTTCACTTTTTTGACTGTGCAATTCAACCTCTCTCCACACAGACGGCTTAGAGGTAGCAGCGGCGAACTAAGTCCCGATCAATACACTTTGCATTTTGCATCCCACCAACCAAGCGACCTTCCAACAGGTTATGAGCCCAAGCCCAGCCGACTCTGCCTCCACCGACTTCGCCTCCCCAGCCTTCGCCATGGATTCGACCACCCCAGCCCGCATCAACAAGTTCGACGGAACCAACTTCCACACATGGAAGTTCAAGATGCAGATGGTGCTCGAAGAACGCGACGTCTGGGAAGTTGTCTGTGGAGAGGTCAAACCCGAGCAGTGCCAGACCGACGCGGACCGAGCCCTCTTCAAGAAGAAGTCTCGCAAGGCGCTCGCGATGATCTGTCTCGCGATGGAAGACTCGCAGCTCCCGCTGGTTCGGTCGGCGAGTGGTGCGCAAGATACATGGTCAAGACTGGAAGAACACTTCGAGAAGAAGAGCCTTGCCAACAAGCTCTTTCTTCGTCGTCGTTTCTTCACGACCATGATGGAAGAAGGTGACGATGTGCTCACGCACATCAACAAGCTCAAGACCCTGGCCGAGCAACTCGACGCAGTCGGCGCTCCGGTCAGCGAAGACGACTTGGTGATCACGCTTCTCGGCAGTCTCAGCGAGTCGTACCAGTTCCTCATCACGGCGTTGGAGTCGCGTGTCGACGCGCTCACGTGGGAACTCGTGACGTCTCGGCTGCTCCATGAAGACATGAAGCGCAAGGAGCAAGGTGGCTGTTGGAAGGTCGCTTGGTTGGTGGGATGCAAAATGCAAAGTGAATTGATCGGGACTTAGTTCGCCGCTGCTACCTCTAAGCCGTCTGTGTGTGTCCTACGCTACCGTAATCATATGTATGTCCTACCTATCGTAAACATATGCAAACATAAACTGACTTCGTGGATACTTCAACGAAGTCGATGGGTGGCACTGGATTCAAACCAGAACCAGACGGAGAATCTTCCACATGTCGAATCTTCCACATGTCGAATCTTCCACGGAGAATCTTCTGCAGGAGAATCTTCTACAGCCGAGCTTCAACTGCCGAGCTTCAACTGGAATGATGACGCTGGGTTCGAGGCGCATCATCTTCAACACTCCCCCTCGACTCGACTGCGTCTTGAACACCAAGCTTGGTGCGGAGCACGTCGAACTGGACAGTGGGGATCGGCTTGGTCATGATGTCGGCAAGCATGTCTTGGGTCGGGCAATACTGCAGACACACTTGACCGTCCTCGACCTTCTCGCGAACGAAGTGGTAGCGAATGTCGATGTGCTTGGTGCGCTTGTGGAACTCGGGGTTCTTGGCCAACGCGATCACACCTTGGTTGTCTTCGTACACCGTGAGCGCTTGGTCACTTGCAACTTCGCCGAGTTCGCACAGGAACGCCTTGAGCCACACGGCTTCTTGGATCGCTTCCGATAGAGCCATGTACTCTGCTTCGGTCGAGGAGAGGGCGACAGTTCGCTGCTTCTTGCTGCGCCAGCTGATGCATCCGCCGTTGAGCATGAACACGTAGCCGCTGGTGCTTCGACGTGACTCGATGTCGCCAGCCCAGTCGGCGTCGGAGTAGCCGACCAGTCTTCCGTCGTTCGATGCCGAGAACTGCAGGCCGTAGGTCGGAGTCGCTTGCAGATACCGGAGCACACGCTTGAGAGCTTGCCAATGTGTTGGACACGGGTCCGCGGCGAACTGGCTGAGTGTGCCGACTGCCGCTGCGAGGTCTGGTCGAGTGCCGACCATGAGGTACATGAGTGCGCCGACTGCACTTCGGTACGGCACGTTCTTCATGGTGTCTTCGTGCTTGCAACCACCTTCACACATGGCCTTGGTCAGCTTGAGTCCGGGGTCTTGAGGGGTCCTCACTGGTTTGCAGTCTTGCATGCCGAACTTGGTCAGGATCGACTGCAGGAACTTGGTCTGCCGCATGGTCACGTCGCCGGACTTGGGGTCTTGATCAACTTCCATGCCGAGGCAGTACTTGAGTTCGCCGAGGTCGGACATCTCGAAGCGTTCGCTGAGTGCACGCTTGGTCGCCGTGAGCAACTCGAGGCTGTTGCAGGCGAGGATGAGGTCGTCGACGTAGATCACCACGAAGATCATCGCTGAGCCGCTCCGCTTGACGTACACGCAGTGGTCCATCTCGCACTTGGTGAAGCCGACCTTGCGCATGAAGGCGTCGATGGTCTGGTTCCACATGCGTGGCGACTGCTTGAGACCGTAGAGCGAGCGCTTGAGCTTGCACACGTAGTCGGGGTGGCGCTGGTCGACGAAGCCTTCGGGCTGCATCATGTAGATTTCTTCGTCGAGGTTGCCGTTCAGGAACGCCGTCTTGACATCCATCTGATGGATCATGAGCTTGTGTCGAGCGGCGATGCTGAGGATGGTGCGGATCGACGTGAACTTGGCGACGGGTGCGAACGTCTCTTCGAAGTCGATGCCGTACTTCTGCAGGAACCCCTTGGCAACGAGTCGAGCCTTGTACCGCTCGACGAGTCCTTCGGCAGTTTCTTTGACCTTGAACACCCACTTGCTGGTGATGGCCTTGCGTCCGACTGGCAAAGGGACAAGGTCCCAGGTCTCGTTCTTCTTGAGCGACTCAAGCTCGGAGTCGCAGGCTTCCTTCCAGTTGCTGGCGTCGTCGGATTCCATCGCCGACTTGAACGATGTCGGCAACTCTCCCCCTGAATTCACGACGAGAGCAAACTCTTCGAGATCGTGATCTTGGTCTTCTCCCCCTTGTTCTTGCACGTCTTCGCCTTCTTCGTCTTCATCTTCTACGCCTTCCTCTTCGATCGACGTGAGCAGTGCAGACAGATCTTCGAGCGATGTCCTTGAACCTTGCGTGGGTGGTGGAGTCGCACCACTTGTGCGACCAACCCGTCCGTAGCGCTTCTCAACTGGCGGTTCAGCCAGGTTCTCGAGCGAGTGCGTGCGAGAGTGGCGCTTGGACCCTGGTGCGTAGTCGACATTCGGCTGCTGGGCCGATGCTGGTGCTGCTGGACGCTGCGACCGCTGGCCCTGTTGCCACTCCGGTCGCTCGTAGCTGCGCTGACTTGGTGCTGGTGAGGCTGGCTGCTCACCCATGTCTTCATCATCTTGGTTGTCGGTTGCTTCATCTTGATCCTCATCATCTTCATCGTCGCGGAACTCGACGGACTTGCTCCAGGGTTCTTCGCGCTTGCCATCGTCGAACGTGTCTTCCATGAACTGCGCGTCTCGACTGATGACGATCCGACCGGTTGCGATTTCTTCAAACCGATACGCTTTCTCGTGGTCCGAGTAGCCGAGGAACCGACACAAGATGGCTCGGGCGTCGAACTTCGACCGCTTCTCCTTGGGCACGTGGACGTACGCATGGCAGCCGAACACCTTGAAGTTGGCGAGCAAGGGCTTCTTCCCGTACCATTCTTCGTACGGCGACTTGTACAAGTCTTGAGCGCGGGTCGGAAGTCGGTTGCGAACTTCGACTGCAGTCATGACGGCTTCGCCCCAGTACTCGTCGGACAAGTTGGCATGGTGGAGCTTGCAACGACCACACTCACCGATGGTTCGGTTCATGCGCTCCGCCACACCGTTCAGCTGAGGCGTGTATGGCGGCGTGACGTCGTGCTCGATGCCACGCTTGCGGCAGAACTTGGCAAGTTTGGCCGACTGGTACTCGCCGCCGCCGTCGGTTCGAAGCACCTTGACTCGACGACCGGTTTGGTTCTCGGCCCAGTTGACGAACTCGACGAACTTGTCGTAGACTTCGTCCTTGGACCGCATCAGGTACAACTTGCACAGTCGAGACTTGTCGTCGGTGAACGTGGCGAAGTACTTCATGCCGCCGAAAGTCGGAGTCTTCATGGGGCCGGCCACATCGCTGTACACGACGTCAAGCAGATTCGCAGACCGCTTGGTCGTGCCCGACTGGAACTTGACGCGAGTCAGCTTGCCGAGTGCACAGCCTTCACAGACCTCCCACTCTTGCACAGACCCAATGTCGAGTCCGTCGGCGAGGTCCTTCTTGACGATGGCTTCGAGACCGCTGAAGCCGATGTGACCGAGTCGGAGGTGCCACAGGTACGACTTGGACATGGCGCGACCTCGTCTTGCACTGGCGGCGTGGGCTGCTTCAGTCGACACTGGAGACATGTTGAGCTTGAACAGACCCTTGCCGATTCGAGTGCCGATGGTCCGCTTGGCGCCCTTGAGAACGACGAAGCAACCGTCCTTGTCGAACGTCACGGGAGCAACGTCCTCCGTGAATCTTCCGACCGAGAACAGGTTGCGGCTGAGCTTGGGGATATGCCACACGTTGGTGAGCAAACCCTTCTTGACACCGCTTGGAGTCTTCATCGACATGAGAATGTCTCCCACGCCAACTGCTTGGACCGTGCCATCATCGGCCAGATGCACGTCGACTGGGTCAATCTTCTTGTAGTTCATCATGAACTGCTTGGTTCGCGACATGTGCTGAGTCGCACCCGAGTCGACCAACCACGCCGTGGATTGACTCGACTTGCCTTGGGTCTTCCCGACCGAGAACAGGTACTCGCCGGGGTCTTCATCTCGCGCAAGGTTCGCTCGCTGGAACCGTTGCCGAGGGTTGCCGTTGCCGTTTCCGTTGCCGTTGCCGCCGGAGTTGCCGTTGCCGTTGCCGTTGTCCTTGACACGCGAGTGGCACTCCGCGGCCCAATGACCGATCTTGCCGCAGTAGTTGCACGTGCCAGTCTTCTTGACTGCACGGCCCTTGGGCTTCGCGTCACTTGTCATGAACGCTTGGCCAAGCGTGGCTCCGTCGCCACCTTGCTCCTTGCGCTTCATGTCTTCATGGAGCAGCCGAGACGTCACGAGTTCCCACGTGAGCGCGTCGACACGCGACTCCAACGCCGTGATGAGGAACTGGTACGACTCGCTGAGACTGCCGAGAAGCGTGATCACCAAGTCGTCTTCGCTGACCGGAGCGCCGACTGCGTCGAGTTGCTCGGCCAGGGTCTTGAGCTTGTTGATGTGCGTGAGCACATCGTCACCTTCTTCCATCATGGTCGTGAAGAAACGACGACGAAGAAAGAGCTTGTTGGCAAGGCTCTTCTTCTCGAAGTGTTCTTCCAGTCTTGACCATGTATCTTGCGCACCACTCGCCGACCGAACCAGCGGGAGCTGCGAGTCTTCCATCGCGAGACAGATCATCGCGAGCGCCTTGCGAGACTTCTTCTTGAAGAGGGCTCGGTCCGCGTCGGTCTGGCACTGCTCGAGTTTGAGCTCTCCACAGACAACTTCCCAGACGTCGCGTTCTTCGAGCACCATCTGCATCTTGAACTTCCATGTGTGGAAGTTGGTTCCGTCGAACTTGTTGATGCGGGCTGGGGTGGTCGAATCCATGGCGAAGGCTGGGGAGGCGAAGTCGGTGGAGGCAGAGTCAACTGGGCTTGGGCTCATAACCTGTTGGAAGGTCGCTTGGTTGGTGGGATGCAAAATGCAAAGTGTATTGATCGGGACTTAGTTCGCCGCTGCTACCTCTAAGCCGTCTGTGTGGAGAGAGGTTGAATTGCACAGTCAAAAAAGTGAAAAACACAGGGTTTGAAGGCAACTACACGACCGAATGGTGAATGGTGTTGAAGATGATGCGCCTCGAACCCAGCGTCATCATTCCAGTTGAAGCTCGGCAGTTGAAGCTCGGCTGTAGAAGATTCTCCTGCAGAAGATTCTCCGTGGAAGATTCGACATGTGGAAGATTCGACATGTGGAAGATTCTCCGTCTGGTTCTGGTTTGAATCCAGTGCCACCCATCGACTTCGTTGAAGTATCCACGAAGTCAGTTTATGTTTGCATATGTTTACGATAGGTAGGACATACATATGATTACGGTAGCGTAGGACACACACAGACGGCTTAGAGGTAGCAGCAGCGAACTAAGTCCCGATCAATTCACTTTGCATTTTGCATCCCACCAACCAAGCGACCTTCCAACAGGTTATGAGCCCAAGCCCAGCCGACTCTGCCTCCACCGACTTCGCCTCCCCAGCCTTCGCCATGGATTCCACCACCCCAGCCCGCATCAACAAGTTCGACGGAACCAACTTCCACACATGGAAGTTCAAGATGCAGATGGTGCTCGAAGAACGCGACGTCTGGGAAGTTGTCTGTGGAGAGCTCAAACTCGAGCAGTGCCAGACCGACGCGGACCGAGCCCTCTTCAAGAAGAAGTCTCGCAAGGCGCTCGCGATGATCTGTCTCGCGATGGAAGACTCGCAGCTCCCGCTGGTTCGGTCGGCGAGTGGTGCGCAAGATACATGGTCAAGACTGGAAGAACACTTCGAGAAGAAGAGCCTTGCCAACAAGCTCTTTCTTCGTCGTCGTTTCTTCACGACCATGATGGAAGAAGGTGACGATGTGCTCACGCACATCAACAAGCTCAAGACCCTGGCCGAGCAACTCGACGCAGTCGGCGCTCCGGTCAGCGAAGACGACTTGGTGATCACGCTTCTCGGCAGTCTCAGCGAGTCGTACCAGTTCCTCATCACGGCGTTGGAGTCGCGTGTCGACGCGCTCACGTGGGAACTCGTGACGTCTCGGCTGCTCCATGAAGACATGAAGCGCAAGGAGCAAGGTGGCGACGGAGCCACGCTTGGCCAAGCGTTCATGACAAGTGACGCGAAGCCCAAGGGCCGTGCAGTCAAGAAGACTGGCACGTGCAACTACTGCGGCAAGATCGGTCATTGGGCCGCGGAGTGCCACTCGCGTGTCAAGGACAACGGCAACGGCAACGGCAACTCCGGCGGCAACGGCAACGGAAACGGCAACCCTCGGCAACGGTTCCAGCGAGCCAACCTTGCGCGAGATGAAGGCCCCGGCGAGTACCTGTATAAGATCCTCGTCGAATGGCACAGTAGTGCTTATGCGTTCTCGCACGAGACATATATATGGCTCATCAGTTCGGTACACCGCAACCATGTCGCCGGATATCAATGCTGCAGCAGCTCGAGATACCTCAGGGGTTGGTGGGACGATGTGCGCGTCACCAAAGCTTTGGCGGGACGGAGCCTCCTTTGTAACTCGGCAAATGATCTCCAAGAGTCGCTGCATCGGATACCTTCGACGACCTGCGTAGACCTTCAGTGTTGCGTTGAATGTCTCGCATGGATTGTTGGTTGTGGCATACCCACATGGCGAATGGAACACTTGCCACTTGGAGTATCGACCATCCAGCCACTGTTTCTCGAAGTATATCCTGAACGCAAGCAGGTCTGGAACAGCTCGCCACGAATCCAACACCTCAAGCTTGCGAGTCTCGTACGTTCCTGGTGATCTTGAGTAGTGCATCTTCATAATTCCGTCCATCATGATCTTCCGATGCTGCGGCTCGAGATTCCTTGTGTGTTTCCGCACGTTGTACAACACATGAAAGAAGCACATGAGATACTTTGCAGACTTGAATTCTGGGACAGCGTGGACCGCGTTGAACTGTGCATCTTCGGCGTCACCCATGACGGCACTGATGCGCAGCCTTGCAGCTGGACGAATGCGCTTGGCTATGTCAACGAGACTCTCAAGGCACTCGAGTGCACAAGGCAAGAGTGCACGTGTGGTCACCCCAATAACAAATGAGTCCGAATCGGTGCCCGCCCCAACGCGAACGTGACCGGCTTCATAATGACGGCCAAACATGAATGGTTCATCGTCTTGGAGGTCGCTGTGGTAGTGATGCTTGTGGATGAGCTGCTGGACAGCTAAATGGCTGTTCTTGCACCCCAAACTTCTCCGGAGATATTTGACACAGTTCTGTATCTGCTGTAGCGTTGGATATCCCCATAAGGGTTGGATAATGTCTGGGTCGCTTCGTAGGTTGCCCAGGATCATTCTTGGCGGAATCATGCAATCGTCTTGCTGGACGATGTACTTCTTCATCTCTTCAGTGATCATAGGCTTATGTTCTCTTCCACAAGCCACAATGTCGCCACGAGCGTGGGCGTGTCCATTGTGGTACACTGCCCACACACCACTGGTCGAGCACGCCAACACCTTCCACTTGAACAGGCACGCAGCGGTTGGCTGGCATGTGGGACTTCGGCAAACGAGACGGCGGATCGTCATAAGATGAGTCGTGGCTGCACACAGTTGACAATACGCGGTATCTGTGTGTGTCACACGGCTACAGCAGAATTCTGCGTCCCTGTAGGTCTGATAGTCGTAGGTTGAAAGCAGCGTTTGCACCATAATCCACTCGGGTTGGGCTGGTCGCTCGCCTGCTCCATCATCGGATGCGTCATTCATCGTCACTGCAATTGTTGGGGTCTGGTGGATGAGCGGTATCGGATACCGGTACCACTACCGGTTCACAAGGTCACAAGGATATTAGTATTGACCACCTTATTCTTGATCCTGATTAGGACGGGGGTCATTCTCTACCCGCAGCCTGTGCCAGTCAACCAAAACCACTCTATATTTCACCCTCCTCGCAATCATGCCTGTGCCATTCACCATTCGGTCGTGTAGTTGCCTTCAAACCCTGTGTTTTTCACTTTTTTGACTGTGCAATTCAACCTCTCTCCACACAGACGGCTTAGAGGTAGCAGCGGCGAACTAAGTCCCGATCAATACACTTTGCATTTTGCATCCCACCAACCAAGCGACCTTCCAACAGGTTATGAGCCCAAGCCCAGCCGACTCTGCCTCCACCGACTTCGCCTCCCCAGCCTTCGCCATGGATTCGACCACCCCAGCCCGCATCAACAAGTTCGACGGAACCAACTTCCACACATGGAAGTTCAAGATGCAGATGGTGCTCGAAGAACGCGACGTCTGGGAAGTTGTCTGTGGAGAGCTCAAACTCGAGCAGTGCCAGACCGACGCGGACCGAGCCCTCTTCAAGAAGAAGTCTCGCAAGGCGCTCGCGATGATCTGTCTCGCGATGGAAGACTCGCAGCTCCCGCTGGTTCGGTCGGCGAGTGGTGCGCAAGATACATGGTCAAGACTGGAAGAACACTTCGAGAAGAAGAGCCTTGCCAACAAGCTCTTTCTTCGTCGTCGTTTCTTCACGACCATGATGGAAGAAGGTGACGATGTGCTCACGCACATCAACAAGCTCAAGACCCTGGCCGAGCAACTCGACGCAGTCGGCGCTCCGGTCAGCGAAGACGACTTGGTGATCACGCTTCTCGGCAGTCTCAGCGAGTCGTACCAGTTCCTCATCACGGCGTTGGAGTCGCGTGTCGACGCGCTCACGTGGGAACTCGTGACGTCTCGGCTGCTCCATGAAGACATGAAGCGCAAGGAGCAAGGTGGCGACGGAGCCACGCTTGGCCAAGCGTTCATGACAAGTGACGCGAAGCCCAAGGGCCGTGCAGTCAAGAAGACTGGCACGTGCAACTACTGCGGCAAGATCGGTCATTGGGCCGCGGAGTGCCACTCGCGTGTCAAGGACAACGGCAACGGCAACGGCAACGGCAACGGCAACTCCGGCGGCAACGGCAACGGAAACGGCAACCCTCGGCAACGGTTCCAGCGAGCCAACCTTGCGCGAGATGAAGGCCCCGGCGAGTACCTGTATAAGATCCTCGTCGAATGGCACAGTAGTGCTTATGCGTTCTCGCACGAGACATATATCTGGCTCATCAGTTCGGTACACCGCAACCATGTCGCCGGATATCAATGCTGCAGCAGCTCGAGATACCTCAGGGGTTGGTGGGACGATGTGCGCGTCACCAAAGCTTTGGCGGGACGGAGCCTCCTTTGTAACTCGGCAAATGATCTCCAAGAGTCGCTGCATCGGATACCTTCGACGACCTGCGTAGACCTTCAGTGTTGCGTTGAATGTCTCGCATGGGTTGTTGGTTGTGGCATACCCACATGGCGAATGGAACACTTGCCACTTGGAGTATCGACCATCCAGCCACTGTTTCTCGAAGTATATCCTGAACGCAAGCAGGTCTGGAACAGCTCGCCACGAATCCAACACCTCAAGCTTGCGAGTCTCGTACGTTCCTGGTGATCTTGAGTAGTGCATCTTCATAATTCCGTCCATCATGATCTTCCGATGCTGCGGCTCGAGATTCCTTGTGTGTTTCCGCACGTTGTACAACACATGAAAGAAGCACATGAGATACTTTGCAGACTTGAATTCTGGGACAGCGTGGACCGCGTTGAACTGTGCATCTTCGGCGTCACCCATGACGGCACTGATGCGCAGCCTTGCAGCTGGACGAATGCGCTTGGCTATGTCAACGAGACTCTCAAGGCACTCGAGTGCACAAGGCAAGAGTGCACGTGTGGTCACCCCAATAACAAATGAGTCCGAATCGGTGCCCGCCCCAACGCGAACGTGACCGGCTTCATAATGACGGCCAAACATGAATGGTTCATCGTCTTGGAGGTCGCTGTGGTAGTGATGCTTGTGGATGAGCTGCTGGACAGCTAAATGGCTGTTCTTGCACCCCAAACTTCTCCGGAGATATTTGACACAGTTCTGTATCTGCTGTAGCGTTGGATATCCCCATAAGGGTTGGATAATGTCTGGGTCGCTTCGTAGGTTGCCCAGGATCATTCTTGGCGGAATCATGCAATCGTCTTGCTGGACGATGTACTTCTTCATCTCTTCAGTGATCATAGGCTTATGTTCTCTTCCACAAGCCACAATGTCGCCACGAGCGTGGGCGTGTCCATTGTGGTACACTGCCCACACACCACTGGTCGAGCACGCCAACACCTTCCACTTGAACAGGCACGCAGCGGTTGGCTGGCATGTGGGACTTCGGCAAACGAGACGGCGGATCGTCATAAGATGAGTCGTGGCTGCACACAGTTGACAATACGCGGTATCTGTGTGTGTCACACGGCTACAGCAGAATTCTGCGTCCCTGTAGGTCTGATAGTCGTAGGTTGAAAGCAGCGTTTGCACCATAATCCACTCGGTTTGGGCTGGTCGCTCGCCTGCTCCATCATCGGATGCGTCATTCATCGTCACTGCAATTGTTGGGGTCTGGTGGATGAGCGGTATCGGATACCGGTACCACTACCGGTTCACAAGGTCACAAGGATATTAGTATTGACCACCTTATTCTTGATCCTGATTAGGACGGGGGTCATTCTCTACCCGCAGCCTGTGCCAGTCAACCAAAACCACTCTATATTTCACCCTCCTCGCAATCATGCCTGTGCCATTCACCATTCGGTCGTGTAGTTGCCTTCAAACCCTGTGTTTTTCACTTTTTTGACTGTGCAATTCAACCTCTCTCCACACAGACGGCTTAGAGGTAGCAGCGGCGAACTAAGTCCCGATCAATACACTTTGCATTTTGCATCCCACCAACCAAGCGACCTTCCAACAGGTTATGAGCCCAAGCCCAGCCGACTCTGCCTCCACCGACTTCGCCTCCCCAGCCTTCGCCATGGATTCGACCACCCCAGCCCGCATCAACAAGTTCGACGGAACCAACTTCCACACATGGAAGTTCAAGATGCAGATGGTGCTCGAAGAACGCGACGTCTGGGAAGTTGTCTGTGGAGAGCTCAAACTCGAGCAGTGCCAGACCGACGCGGACCGAGCCCTCTTCAAGAAGAAGTCTCGCAAGGCGCTCGCGATGATCTGTCTCGCGATGGAAGACTCGCAGCTCCCGCTGGTTCGGTCGGCGAGTGGTGCGCAAGATACATGGTCAAGACTGGAAGAACACTTCGAGAAGAAGAGCCTTGCCAACAAGCTCTTTCTTCGTCGTCGTTTCTTCACGACCATGATGGAAGAAGGTGACGATGTGCTCACGCACATCAACAAGCTCAAGACCCTGGCCGAGCAACTCGACGCAGTCGGCGCTCCGGTCAGCGAAGACGACTTGGTGATCACGCTTCTCGGCAGTCTCAGCGAGTCGTACCAGTTCCTCATCACGGCGTTGGAGTCGCGTGTCGACGCGCTCACGTGGGAACTCGTGACGTCTCGGCTGCTCCATGAAGACATGAAGCGCAAGGAGCAAGGTGGCGACGGAGCCACGCTTGGCCAAGCGTTCATGACAAGTGACGCGAAGCCCAAGGGCCGTGCAGTCAAGAAGACTGGCACGTGCAACTACTGCGGCAAGATCGGTCATTGGGCCGCGGAGTGCCACTCGCGTGTCAAGGACAACGGCAACGGCAACGGCAACTCCGGCGGCAACGGCAACGGAAACGGCAACCCTCGGCAACGGTTCCAGCGAGCCAACCTTGCGCGAGATGAAGGCCCCGGCGAGTACCTGTATAAGATCCTCGTCGAATGGCACAGTAGTGCTTATGCGTTCTCGCACGAGACATATATATGGCTCATCAGTTCGGTACACCGCAACCATGTCGCCGGATATCAATGCTGCAGCAGCTCGAGATACCTCAGGGGTTGGTGGGACGATGTGCGCGTCACCAAAGCTTTGGCGGGACGGAGCCTCCTTTGTAACTCGGCAAATGATCTCCAAGAGTCGCTGCATCGGATACCTTCGACGACCTGCGTAGACCTTCAGTGTTGCGTTGAATGTCTCGCATGGATTGTTGGTTGTGGCATACCCACATGGCGAATGGAACACTTGCCACTTGGAGTATCGACCATCCAGCCACTGTTTCTCGAAGTATATCCTGAACGCAAGCAGGTCTGGAACAGCTCGCCACGAATCCAACACCTCAAGCTTGCGAGTCTCGTACGTTCCTGGTGATCTTGAGTAGTGCATCTTCATAATTCCGTCCATCATGATCTTCCGATGCTGCGGCTCGAGATTCCTTGTGTGTTTCCGCACGTTGTACAACACATGAAAGAAGCACATGAGATACTTTGCAGACTTGAATTCTGGGACAGCGTGGACCGCGTTGAACTGTGCATCTTCGGCGTCACCCATGACGGCACTGATGCGCAGCCTTGCAGCTGGACGAATGCGCTTGGCTATGTCAACGAGACTCTCAAGGCACTCGAGTGCACAAGGCAAGAGTGCACGTGTGGTCACCCCAATAACAAATGAGTCCGAATCGGTGCCCGCCCCAACGCGAACGTGACCGGCTTCATAATGACGGCCAAACATGAATGGTTCATCGTCTTGGAGGTCGCTGTGGTAGTGATGCTTGTGGATGAGCTGCTGGACAGCTAAATGGCTGTTCTTGCACCCCAAACTTCTCCGGAGATATTTGACACAGTTCTGTATCTGCTGTAGCGTTGGATATCCCCATAAGGGTTGGATAATGTCTGGGTCGCTTCGTAGGTTGCCCAGGATCATTCTTGGCGGAATCATGCAATCGTCTTGCTGGACGATGTACTTCTTCATCTCTTCAGTGATCATAGGCTTATGTTCTCTTCCACAAGCCACAATGTCGCCACGAGCGTGGGCGTGTCCATTGTGGTACACTGCCCACACACCACTGGTCGAGCACGCCAACACCTTCCACTTGAACAGGCACGCAGCGGTTGGCTGGCATGTGGGACTTCGGCAAACGAGACGGCGGATCGTCATAAGATGAGTCGTGGCTGCACACAGTTGACAATACGCGGTATCTGTGTGTGTCACACGGCTACAGCAGAATTCTGCGTCCCTGTAGGTCTGATAGTCGTAGGTTGAAAGCAGCGTTTGCACCATAATCCACTCGGGTTGGGCTGGTCGCTCGCCTGCTCCATCATCGGATGCGTCATTCATCGTCACTGCAATTGTTGGGGTCTGGTGGATGAGCGGTATCGGATACCGGTACCACTACCGGTTCACAAGGTCACAAGGATATTAGTATTGACCACCTTATTCTTGATCCTGATTAGGACGGGGGTCATTCTCTACCCGCAGCCTGTGCCAGTCAACCAAAACCACTCTATATTTCACCCTCCTCGCAATCATGCCTGTGCCATTCACCATTCGGTCGTGTAGTTGCCTTCAAACCCTGTGTTTTTCACTTTTTTGACTGTGCAATTCAACCTCTCTCCACACAGACGGCTTAGAGGTAGCAGCGGCGAACTAAGTCCCGATCAATACACTTTGCATTTTGCATCCCACCAACCAAGCGACCTTCCAACAGGTTATGAGCCCAAGCCCAGCCGACTCTGCCTCCACCGACTTCGCCTCCCCAGCCTTCGCCATGGATTCGACCACCCCAGCCCGCATCAACAAGTTCGACGGAACCAACTTCCACACATGGAAGTTCAAGATGCAGATGGTGCTCGAAGAACGCGACGTCTGGGAAGTTGTCTGTGGAGAGCTCAAACTCGAGCAGTGCCAGACCGACGCGGACCGAGCCCTCTTCAAGAAGAAGTCTCGCAAGGCGCTCGCGATGATCTGTCTCGCGATGGAAGACTCGCAGCTCCCGCTGGTTCGGTCGGCGAGTGGTGCGCAAGATACATGGTCAAGACTGGAAGAACACTTCGAGAAGAAGAGCCTTGCCAACAAGCTCTTTCTTCGTCGTCGTTTCTTCACGACCATGATGGAAGAAGGTGACGATGTGCTCACGCACATCAACAAGCTCAAGACCCTGGCCGAGCAACTCGACGCAGTCGGCGCTCCGGTCAGCGAAGACGACTTGGTGATCACGCTTCTCGGCAGTCTCAGCGAGTCGTACCAGTTCCTCATCACGGCGTTGGAGTCGCGTGTCGACGCGCTCACGTGGGAACTCGTGACGTCTCGGCTGCTCCATGAAGACATGAAGCGCAAGGAGCAAGGTGGCGACGGAGCCACGCTTGGCCAAGCGTTCATGACAAGTGACGCGAAGCCCAAGGGCCGTGCAGTCAAGAAGACTGGCACGTGCAACTACTGCGGCAAGATCGGTCATTGGGCCGCGGAGTGCCACTCGCGTGTCAAGGACAACGGCAACGGCAACGGCAACCCTCGGCAACGGTTCCAGCGAGCCAACCTTGCGCGAGATGAAGGCCCCGGCGAGTACCTGTATAAGATCCTCGTCGAATGGCACAGTAGTGCTTATGCGTTCTCGCACGAGACATATATATGGCTCATCAGTTCGGTACACCGCAACCATGTCGCCGGATATCAATGCTGCAGCAGCTCGAGATACCTCAGGGGTTGGTGGGACGATGTGCGCGTCACCAAAGCTTTGGCGGGACGGAGCCTCCTTTGTAACTCGGCAAATGATCTCCAAGAGTCGCTGCATCGGATACCTTCGACGACCTGCGTAGACCTTCAGTGTTGCGTTGAATGTCTCGCATGGGTTGTTGGTTGTGGCATACCCACATGGCGAATGGAACACTTGCCACTTGGAGTATCGACCATCCAGCCACTGTTTCTCGAAGTATATCCTGAACGCAAGCAGGTCTGGAACAGCTCGCCACGAATCCAACACCTCAAGCTTGCGAGTCTCGTACGTTCCTGGTGATCTTGAGTAGTGCATCTTCATAATTCCGTCCATCATGATCTTCCGATGCTGCGGCTCGAGATTCCTTGTGTGTTTCCGCACGTTGTACAACACATGAAAGAAGCACATGAGATACTTTGCAGACTTGAATTCTGGGACAGCGTGGACCGCGTTGAACTGTGCATCTTCGGCGTCACCCATGACGGCACTGATGCGCAGCCTTGCAGCTGGACGAATGCGCTTGGCTATGTCAACGAGACTCTCAAGGCACTCGAGTGCACAAGGCAAGAGTGCACGTGTGGTCACCCCAATAACAAATGAGTCCGAATCGGTGCCCGCCCCAACGCGAACGTGACCGGCTTCATAATGACGGCCAAACATGAATGGTTCATCGTCTTGGAGGTCGCTGTGGTAGTGATGCTTGTGGATGAGCTGCTGGACAGCTAAATGGCTGTTCTTGCACCCCAAACTTCTCCGGAGATATTTGACACAGTTCTGTATCTGCTGTAGCGTTGGATATCCCCATAAGGGTTGGATAATGTCTGGGTCGCTTCGTAGGTTGCCCAGGATCATTCTTGGCGGAATCATGCAATCGTCTTGCTGGACGATGTACTTCTTCATCTCTTCAGTGATCATAGGCTTATGTTCTCTTCCACAAGCCACAATGTCGCCACGAGCGTGGGCGTGTCCATTGTGGTACACTGCCCACACACCACTGGTCGAGCACGCCAACACCTTCCACTTGAACAGGCACGCAGCGGTTGGCTGGCATGTGGGACTTCGGCAAACGAGACGGCGGATCGTCATAAGATGAGTCGTGGCTGCACACAGTTGACAATACGCGGTATCTGTGTGTGTCACACGGCTACAGCAGAATTCTGCGTCCCTGTAGGTCTGATAGTCGTAGGTTGAAAGCAGCGTTTGCACCATAATCCACTCGGGTTGGGCTGGTCGCTCGCCTGCTCCATCATCGGATGCGTCATTCATCGTCACTGCAATTGTTGGGGTCTGGTGGATGAGCGGTATCGGATACCGGTACCACTACCGGTTCACAAGGTCACAAGGATATTAGTATTGACCACCTTATTCTTGATCCTGATTAGGACGGGGGTCATTCTCTACCCGCAGCCTGTGCCAGTCAACCAAAACCACTCTATATTTCACCCTCCTCGCAATCATGCCTGTGCCATTCACCATTCGGTCGTGTAGTTGCCTTCAAACCCTGTGTTTTTCACTTTTTTGACTGTGCAATTCAACCTCTCTCCACACAGACGGCTTAGAGGTAGCAGCGGCGAACTAAGTCCCGATCAATACACTTTGCATTTTGCATCCCACCAACCAAGCGACCTTCCAACAGGTTATGAGCCCAAGCCCAGCCGACTCTGCCTCCACCGACTTCGCCTCCCCAGCCTTCGCCATGGATTCGACCACCCCAGCCCGCATCAACAAGTTCGACGGAACCAACTTCCACACATGGAAGTTCAAGATGCAGATGGTGCTCGAAGAACGCGACGTCTGGGAAGTTGTCTGTGGAGAGCTCAAACTCGAGCAGTGCCAGACCGACGCGGACCGAGCCCTCTTCAAGAAGAAGTCTCGCAAGGCGCTCGCGATGATCTGTCTCGCGATGGAAGACTCGCAGCTCCCGCTGGTTCGGTCGGCGAGTGGTGCGCAAGATACATGGTCAAGACTGGAAGAACACTTCGAGAAGAAGAGCCTTGCCAACAAGCTCTTTCTTCGTCGTCGTTTCTTCACGACCATGATGGAAGAAGGTGACGATGTGCTCACGCACATCAACAAGCTCAAGACCCTGGCCGAGCAACTCGACGCAGTCGGCGCTCCGGTCAGCGAAGACGACTTGGTGATCACGCTTCTCGGCAGTCTCAGCGAGTCGTACCAGTTCCTCATCACGGCGTTGGAGTCGCGTGTCGACGCGCTCACGTGGGAACTCGTGACGTCTCGGCTGCTCCATGAAGACATGAAGCGCAAGGAGCAAGGTGGCGACGGAGCCACGCTTGGCCAAGCGTTCATGACAAGTGACGCGAAGCCCAAGGGCCGTGCAGTCAAGAAGACTGGCACGTGCAACTACTGCGGCAAGATCGGTCATTGGGCCGCGGAGTGCCACTCGCGTGTCAAGGACAACGGCAACGGCAACGGCAACTCCGGCGGCAACGGCAACGGAAACGGCAACCCTCGGCAACGGTTCCAGCGAGCCAACCTTGCGCGAGATGAAGGCCCCGGCGAGTACCTGTATAAGATCCTCGTCGAATGGCACAGTAGTGCTTATGCGTTCTCGCACGAGACATATATCTGGCTCATCAGTTCGGTACACCGCAACCATGTCGCCGGATATCAATGCTGAAGCAGCTCTGTTGGAAGGTCGCTTGGTTGGTGGGATGCAAAATGCAGAGTGAATTGATCGGGACTTAGTTCGCTACTGCTACCTCTAAGCCGTCTGTGTGTGTCCTACGCTACCATAATCAAATGTATGTCCTACCTATCGTAAACATATGCAAACATAAACTGACTTCGTGGATACTTCAACGAAGTCGATGGGTGGCACTGGATTCAAACCAGAACCAGACGGAGAATCTTCCACATGTCGAATCTTCCACATGTCGAATCTTCCACGGAGAATCTTCTGCAGGAGAATCTTCTACAGCCGAGCTTCAACTGCCGAGCTTCAACTGGAATGATGACGCTGGGTTCGAGGCGCATCATCTTCAACACTCCCCCTCGACTCGACTGCGTCTTGGACACCGAGCTTGGTGCGGAGTGTTGGAAGGTCGCTTGGTTGGTGGGATGCAAAATGCAAAGTGAATTGATCGGGACTTAGTTCGCTGCTGCTACCTCTAAGCCGTCTGTGTGTGTCCTACGCTACCGTAATCAAATGTATGTCCTACCTATCGTAAACATATGCAAACATAGACTGACTTCGTGGATACTTCAACGAAGTCGATGGGTGGCACTGGATTCAAACCAGAACCAGACGGAGAATCTTCCACATGTCGAATCTTCCACATGTCGAATCTTCCACGGAGAATCTTCTGCAGGAGAATCTTCTACAGCCGAGCTTCAACTGCCGAGCTTCAACTGGAATGATGACGCTGGGTTCGAGGCGCATCATCTTCAACACGGAGCACGTCGAACTGGACAGTGGGGATCGGCTTGGTCATGATGTCGGCAAGCATGTCTTGGGTCGGGCAATACTGCAGACACACTTGACCGTCCTCGACCTTCTCACGAACGAAGTGGTAGCGAATGTCGATGTGCTTGGTGCGCTTGTGGAACTCGGGGTTCTTGGCCAACGCGATCGCACCTTGGTTGTCTTCGTACACCGTGAGCGCTTGGTCACTTGCAACTTCGCCGAGTTCGCACAGGAACGCCTTGAGCCACACGGCTTCTTGGATCGCTTCCGATAGAGCCATGTACTCTGCTTCGGTCGAGGAGAGGGCGACAGTTCGCTGCTTCTTGCTGCGCCAGCTGATGCATCCGCCGTTGATCATGAACACGTAGCCGCTGGTGCTTCGACGTGACTCGATGTCGCCAGCCCAGTCGGCGTCGGAGTAGCCGACCAGTCTTCCGTCGTTCGATGCCGAGAACTGCAGGCCGTAGGTCGGAGTCGCTTGCAGATACCGGAGCACACGCTTGAGAGCTTGCCAGTGTGTTGGACACGGGTCCGCGGCGAACTGGCTGAGTGTGCCGACTGCCGCTGCGAGGTCTGGTCGAGTGCCGACCATGAGGTACATCAGTGCACCGACTGCACTTCGGTACGGCACGTTCTTCATGGTGTCTTCGTGCTTGCAACCACCTTCACACATGGCCTTGGTCAGCTTGAGTCCGGGGTCTTGAGGAGTCCTCACTGGTTTGCAGTCTTGCATGCCGAACTTGGTCAGGATCGACTGCAGGAACTTGGTCTGCCGCATGGTCACGTCGCCGGACTTGGGGTCTTGATCAACTTCCATGCCGAGGCAGTACTTGAGTTCGCCGAGGTCGGACATCTCGAAGCGTTCGCTGAGTGCACGCTTGGTCGCCGTGAGCAACTCGAGGCTGTTGCAGGCGAGGATGAGGTCGTCGACGTAGATCACCACGAAGATCATCGCTGAGCCGCTCCGCTTGACGTACACGCAGTGGTCCATCTCGCACTTGGTAAAGCCGACCTTGCGCATGAAGGCGTCGATGGTCTGGTTCCACATGCGTGGCGACTGCTTGAGACCGTCGAGCGAGCGCTTGAGCTTGCACACGTAGTCGGGGTGGCGCTGGTCGACGAAGCCTTCGGGCTGCTTCATGTAGATTTCTTCGTCGAGGTTGCCGTTCAGGAACGCCGTCTTGACATCCATCTGATGGATCATGAGCTTGTGTCGAGCGGCGATGCTGAGGATGGTGCGGATCGACGTGAACTTGGCGACGGGTGCGAACGTCTCTTCGAAGTCGATGCCGTGCTTCTGCAGGAACCCCTTGGCAACGAGTCGAGCCTTGTACCGCTCGACGAGTCCTTCGGCGGTTTCCTTGACCTTGAACACCCACTTGCTGGTGATGGCCTTGCGACCGACTGGCAAAGGGACTAGGTCCCAGGTCTCGTTCTTCTTGAGCGACTCAAGCTCGGAGTCGCAGGCTTCCTTCCAGTTGCTGGCGTCGTCGGATTCCATCGCCGACTTGAACGATGTCGGCAACTCTCCCCCTGAATTCACGACGAGAGCAAACTCTTCGTAATCTTGGTCTTCTCCCCCTTGTTCTTGCACGTCTTCGCCTTCTTCATCTTCATCTTCTACGCCTTCCTCTTCGATCGACGTGAGCAGTGCAGACAGATCTTCGAGCGATGTCCATGGACCTTGCGTGGGTGGTGGAGTCGCACCACTTGTGCGTCCAACACGTCCGTAGCGCTTCTCAACTGGCGGTTCAGCCAGGTTCTCGAGCGAGTGCGTGCGAGAGTGGCGCTTGGACCCTGGTGCGTAGTCGACATTCGGCTGCTGGGCCGATGCTGGTGCTGCTGGACGCTGCGACCGCTGGCCCTGTTGCCACTCCGGTCGCTCGTAGCTGCGCTGACTTGGTGCTGGTGAGGCTGGCTGCTCACCCATGTCTTCATCATCTTGGTTGTCGGTTGCTTCATCTTGATCCTCATCATCTTCATCGTCGCGGAACTCGACGGACTTGCTCCAGGGTTCTTCGCGCTTGCCATCGTCGAACGTGTCTTCCATGAACTGCGCGTCTCGACTGATGACGATCCGACCGGTTGCGATTTCTTCAAACCGATACGCTTTCTCGTGGTCCGAGTAGCCGAGGAACCGACACAAGATGGCTCGGGCGTCGAACTTCGACCGCTTCTCCTTGGGCACGTGGACGTACGCATGGCAGCCGAACACCTTGAAGTTGGCGAGCAAGGGCTTCTTCCCGTACCATTCTTCGTACGGCGACTTGTACAAGTCTTGAGCGCGGGTCGGAAGTCGGTTGCGAACTTCGACTGCAGTCATGACGGCTTCGCCCCAGTACTCGTCGGACAAGTTGGCATGGTGGAGCTTGCAACGACCACACTCACCGATGGTTCGGTTCATGCGCTCCGCCACACCGTTCAGCTGAGGCGTGTATGGCGGCGTGACGTCGTGCTCGATGCCACGCTTGCGGCAGAACTTGGCAAGTTTGGCCGACTGGTACTCGCCGCCGCCGTCGGTTCGAAGCACCTTGACTCGACGACCGGTTTGGTTCTCGGCCCAGTTGACGAACTCGACGAACTTGTCGTAGACTTCGTCCTTGGACCGCATCAGGTACAACTTGCACAGTCGAGACTTGTCGTCGGTGAACGTGGCGAAGTACTTCATGCCACCGAAAGTCGGAGTCTTCATGGGGCCGGCCACATCGCTGTATACGACGTCAAGCAGATTCGCAGACCGCTTGGTCGTGCCCGACTGGAACTTGACGCGAGTCAGCTTGCCGAGTGCACAGCCTTCACAGACCTCCCACTCTTGCACAGACCCGATATCGAGTCCGTCGGCGAGGTCCTTCTTGACGATGGCTTCGAGTCCGCTGAAGCCGATGTGACCGAGTCGGAGGTGCCACAGGTACGACTTGGACATGGCGCGACCTCGTCGTGCACTGGCGGCGTGGGCTGCTTCAGTCGACACTGGAGACATGTTGAGCTTGAACAGACCCTTGCCGATTCGAGTGCCGATGGTCCGCTTGGCGCCCTTGAGAACGACGAAGCAACCGTCCTTGTCGAACGTCACGGGAGCAACGTCCTCCGTGAATCTTCCGACCGAGAACAGGTTGCGGCTGAGCTTGGGGATATGCCACACGTTGGTGAGCAAACCCTTCTTGACACCGCTTGGAGTCTTCATCGACATGAGAATGTCTCCCACGCCAACTGCTTGGACCGTGCCATCATCGGCCAGATGCACGTCGACTGGGTCAATCTTCTTGTAGTTCATCATGAACTGCTTGGTTCGCGACATGTGCTGAGTCGCACCCGAGTCGACCAACCACGCCGTGGATTGACTCGACTTGCCTTGGGTCTTCCCGACCGAGAACAGGTACTCGCCGGGGTCTTCATCTCGCGCAAGGTTCGCTCGCTGGAACCGTTGCCGAGGGTTGCCGTTGCCGTTGCCGTTGCCGTTTCCGTTGCCGTTGCCGCCGGAGTTGCCGTTGCCGTTGCCGTTGTCCTTGACACGCGAGTGGCACTCCGCGGCCCAATGACCGATCTTGCCGCAGTAGTTGCACGTGCCAGTCTTCTTGACTGCACGGCCCTTGGGCTTCGCGTCACTTGTCATGAACGCTTGGCCAAGCGTGGCTCCGTCGCCACCTTGCTCCTTGCGCTTCATGTCTTCATGGAGCAGCCGAGACGTCACGAGTTCCCACGTGAGCGCGTCGACACGCGACTCCAACGCCGTGATGAGGAACTGGTACGACTCGCTGAGACTGCCGAGAAGCGTGATCACCAAGTCGTCTTCGCTGACCGGAGCGCCGACTGCGTCGAGTTGCTCGGCCAGGGTCTTGAGCTTGTTGATGTGCGTGAGCACATCGTCACCTTCTTCCATCATGGTCGTGAAGAAACGACGACGAAGAAAGAGCTTGTTGGCAAGGCTCTTCTTCTCGAAGTGTTCTTCCAGTCTTGACCATGTATCTTGCGCACCACTCGCCGACCGAACCAGCGGGAGCTGCGAGTCTTCCATCGCGAGACAGATCATCGCGAGCGCCTTGCGAGACTTCTTCTTGAAGAGGGCTCGGTCCGCGTCGGTCTGGCACTGCTCGAGTTTGAGCTCTCCACAGACAACTTCCCAGACGTCGCGTTCTTCGAGCACCATCTGCATCTTGAACTTCCATGTGTGGAAGTTGGTTCCGTCGAACTTGTTGATGCGGGCTGGGGTGGTCGAATCCATGGCGAAGGCTGGGGAGGCGAAGTCGGTGGAGGCAGAGTCGGCTGGGCTTGGGCTCATAACCTGTTGGAAGGTCGCTTGGTTGGTGGGATGCAAAATGCAAAGTGAATTGATCGGGACTTAGTTCGCTGCTGCTACCTCTAAGCCGTCTGTGTGTGTCCTACGCTACCGTAATCAAATGTATGTCCTACCTATCGTAAACATATGCAAACATAGACTGACTTCGTGGATACTTCAACGAAGTCGATGGGTGGCACTGGATTCAAACCAGAACCAGACGGAGAATCTTCCACATGTCGAATCTTCCACATGTCGAATCTTCCACGGAGAATCTTCTGCAGGAGAATCTTCTACAGCCGAGCTTCAACTGCCGAGCTTCAACTGGAATGATGACGCTGGGTTCGAGGCGCATCATCTTCAACACGGAGCACGTCGAACTGGACAGTGGGGATCGGCTTGGTCATGATGTCGGCAAGCATGTCTTGGGTCGGGCAATACTGCAGACACACTTGACCGTCCTCGACCTTCTCACGAACGAAGTGGTAGCGAATGTCGATGTGCTTGGTGCGCTTGTGGAACTCGGGGTTCTTGGCCAACGCGATCGCACCTTGGTTGTCTTCGTACACCGTGAGCGCTTGGTCACTTGCAACTTCGCCGAGTTCGCACAGGAACGCCTTGAGCCACACGGCTTCTTGGATCGCTTCCGATAGAGCCATGTACTCTGCTTCGGTCGAGGAGAGGGCGACAGTTCGCTGCTTCTTGCTGCGCCAGCTGATGCATCCGCCGTTGATCATGAACACGTAGCCGCTGGTGCTTCGACGTGACTCGATGTCGCCAGCCCAGTCGGCGTCGGAGTAGCCGACCAGTCTTCCGTCGTTCGATGCCGAGAACTGCAGGCCGTAGGTCGGAGTCGCTTGCAGATACCGGAGCACACGCTTGAGAGCTTGCCAGTGTGTTGGACACGGGTCCGCGGCGAACTGGCTGAGTGTGCCGACTGCCGCTGCGAGGTCTGGTCGAGTGCCGACCATGAGGTACATCAGTGCACCGACTGCACTTCGGTACGGCACGTTCTTCATGGTGTCTTCGTGCTTGCAACCACCTTCACACATGGCCTTGGTCAGCTTGAGTCCGGGGTCTTGAGGAGTCCTCACTGGTTTGCAGTCTTGCATGCCGAACTTGGTCAGGATCGACTGCAGGAACTTGGTCTGCCGCATGGTCACGTCGCCGGACTTGGGGTCTTGATCAACTTCCATGCCGAGGCAGTACTTGAGTTCGCCGAGGTCGGACATCTCGAAGCGTTCGCTGAGTGCACGCTTGGTCGCCGTGAGCAACTCGAGGCTGTTGCAGGCGAGGATGAGGTCGTCGACGTAGATCACCACGAAGATCATCGCTGAGCCGCTCCGCTTGACGTACACGCAGTGGTCCATCTCGCACTTGGTGAAGCCGACCTTGCGCATGAAGGCGTCGATGGTCTGGTTCCACATGCGTGGCGACTGCTTGAGACCGTAGAGCGAGCGCTTGAGCTTGCACACGTAGTCGGGGTGGCGCTGGTCGACGAAGCCTTCGGGCTGCTTCATGTAGATTTCTTCGTCGAGGTTGCCGTTCAGGAACGCCGTCTTGACATCCATCTGATGGATCATGAGCTTGTGTCGAGCGGCGATGCTGAGGATGGTGCGGATCGACGTGAACTTGGCGACGGGTGCGAACGTCTCTTCGAAGTCGATGCCGTGCTTCTGCAGGAACCCCTTGGCAACGAGTCGAGCCTTGTACCGCTCGACGAGTCCTTCGGCGGTTTCCTTGACCTTGAACACCCACTTGCTGGTGATGGCCTTGCGACCGACTGGCAAAGGGACTAGGTCCCAGGTCTCGTTCTTCTTGAGCGACTCAAGCTCGGAGTCGCAGGCTTCCTTCCAGTTGCTGGCGTCGTCGGATTCCATCGCCGACTTGAACGATGTCGGCAACTCTCCCCCTGAATTCACGACGAGAGCAAACTCTTCGTAATCTTGGTCTTCTCCCCCTTGTTCTTGCACGTCTTCGCCTTCTTCATCTTCATCTTCTACGCCTTCCTCTTCGATCGACGTGAGCAGTGCAGACAGATCTTCGAGCGATGTCCATGGACCTTGCGTGGGTGGTGGAGTCGCACCACTTGTGCGTCCAACACGTCCGTAGCGCTTCTCAACTGGCGGTTCAGCCAGGTTCTCGAGCGAGTGCGTGCGAGAGTGGCGCTTGGACCCTGGTGCGTAGTCGACATTCGGCTGCTGGGCCGATGCTGGTGCTGCTGGACGCTGCGACCGCTGGCCCTGTTGCCACTCCGGTCGCTCGTAGCTGCGCTGACTTGGTGCTGGTGAGGCTGGCTGCTCACCCATGTCTTCATCATCTTGGTTGTCGGTTGCTTCATCTTGATCTTCATCATCTTCATCGTCGCGGAACTCGACGGACTTGCTCCAGGGTTCTTCGCGCTTGCCATCGTCGAACGTGTCTTCCATGAACTGCGCGTCTCGACTGATGACGATCCGGCCGGTTGCGATTTCTTCAAACCGATACGCCTTCTCGTGGTCCGAGTAGCCGAGGAACCGACACAAGATGGCTCGGGCGTCGAACTTCGACCGCTTCTCCTTGGGCACGTGGACGTACGCATGGCAGCCGAACACCTTGAAGTTGGCGAGCAAGGGCTTCTTCCCGTACCATTCTTCGTACGGCGACTTGTACAAGTCTTGAGCGCGGGTCGGAAGTCGGTTGCGAACTTCGACTGCAGTCATGACGGCTTCGCCCCAGTACTCGTCGGACAAGTTGGCATGGTGGAGCTTGCAACGACCACACTCACCGATGGTTCGGTTCATGCGCTCCGCCACACCGTTCAGCTGAGGCGTGTATGGCGGCGTGACGTCGTGCTCGATGCCACGCTTGCGGCAGAACTTGGCAAGTTTGGCCGACTGGTACTCGCCGCCGCCGTCGGTTCGAAGCACCTTGACTCGACGACCGGTTTGGTTCTCGGCCCAGTTGACGAACTCGACGAACTTGTCGTAGACTTCGTCCTTGGACCGCATCAGGTACAACTTGCACAGTCGAGACTTGTCGTCGGTGAAGGTGGCGAAGTACTTCATGCCACCGAAAGTCGGAGTCTTCATGGGGCCGGCCACATCGCTGTATACGACGTCAAGCAGATTCGCAGACCGCTTGGTCGTGCCCGACTGGAACTTGACGCGAGTCAGCTTGCCGAGTGCACAGCCTTCACAGACCTCCCACTCTTGCACAGACCCGATATCGAGTCCGTCGGCGAGGTCCTTCTTGACGATGGCTTCGAGTCCGCTGAAGCCGATGTGACCGAGTCGGAGGTGCCACAGGTACGACTTGGACATGGCGCGACCTCGTCTTGCACTGGCGGCGTGGGCTGCTTCAGTCGACACTGGAGACATGTTGAGCTTGAACAGACCCTTGCCGATTCGAGTGCCGATGGTCCGCTTGGCGCCCTTGAGAACGACGAAGCAACCGTCCTTGTCGAACGTCACGGGAGCAACGTCCTCCGTGAATCTTCCGACCGAGAACAGGTTGCGGCTGAGCTTGGGGATATGCCACACGTTGGTGAGCAAACCCTTCTTGACACCGCTTGGAGTCTTCATCGACATGAGAATGTCTCCCACGCCAACTGCTTGGACCGTGCCATCATCGGCCAGATGCACGTCGACTGGGTCAATCTTCTTGTAGTTCATCATGAACTGCTTGGTTCGCGACATGTGCTGAGTCGCACCCGAGTCGACCAACCACGCCGTGGATTGACTCGACTTGCCTTGGGTCTTCCCGACCGAGAACAGGTACTCGCCGGGGTCTTCATCTCGCGCAAGGTTCGCTCGCTGGAACCGTTGCGGAGGGTTGCCGTTTCCGTTGCCGTTGCCGTTGCCGTTTCCGTTGCCGTTGCCGTTGCCGTTGCCGTTGTCCTTGACACGCGAGTGGCACTCCGCGGCCCAATGACCGATCTTGCCGCAGTAGTTGCACGTGCCAGTCTTCTTGACTGCACGGCCCTTGGGCTTCGCGTCACTTGTCATGAACGCTTGGCCAAGCGTGGCTCCGTCGCCACCTTGCTCCTTGCGCTTCATGTCTTCATGGAGCAGCCGAGACGTCACGAGTTCCCACGTGAGCGCGTCGACACGCGACTCCAACGCCGTGATGAGGAACTGGTACGACTCGCTGAGACTGCCGAGAAGCGTGATCACCAAGTCGTCTTCGCTGACCGGAGCGCCGACTGCGTCGAGTTGCTCGGCCAGGGTCTTGAGCTTGTTGATGTGCGTGAGCACATCGTCACCTTCTTCCATCATGGTCGTGAAGAAACGACGACGAAGAAAGAGCTTGTTGGCAAGGCTCTTCTTCTCGAAGTGTTCTTCCAGTCTTGACCATGTATCTTGCGCACCACTCACCGACCGAACCAGCGGGAGCTGCGAGTCTTCCATCGCGAGACAGATCATCGCGAGCGCCTTGCGAGACTTCTTCTTGAAGAGGGCTCGGTCCGCGTCGGTCTGGCACTGCTCGAGTTTGAGCTCTCCACAGACAACTTCCCAGACGTCGCGTTCTTCGAGCACCATCTGCATCTTGAACTTCCATGTGTGGAAGTTGGTTCCGTCGAACTTGTTGATGCGAGCTGGGGTGGTCGAATCCATGGCGAAGGCTGGGGAGGCGAAGTCGGTGGAGGCAGAGTCGGCTGGGCTTGGGCTCATAACCTGTTGGAAGGTCGCTTGGTTGGTGGGATGCAAAATGCAAAGTGAATTGATCGGGACTTAGTTCGCTACTGCTACCTCTAAGCCGTCTGTGTGTGTCCTACGCTACCATAATCAAATGTATGTCCTACCTATCGTAAACATATGCAAACATAGACTGACTTCGTGGATACTTCAACGAAGTCGATGGGTGGCACTGGATTCAAACCAGAACCAGACGGAGAATCTTCCACATGTCGAATCTTCCACATGTCGAATCTTCCACGGAGAATCTTCTGCAGGAGAATCTTCTACAGCCGAGCTTCAACTGCCGAGCTTCAACTGGAATGATGACGCTGGGTTCGAGGCGCATCATCTTCAACAAGCTCGAGATACCTCAGGGGTTGGTGGGACGATGTGCGCGTCACCAAAGCTTTGGCGGGACGGAGCCTCCTTTGTAACTCGGCAAATGATCTCCAAGAGTCGCTGCATCGGATACCTTCGACGACCTGCGTAGACCTTCAGTGTTGCGTTGAATGTCTCGCATGGATTGTTGGTTGTGGCATACCCACATGGCGAATGGAACACTTGCCACTTGGAGTATCGACCATCCAGCCACTGTTTCTCGAAGTATATCCTGAACGCAAGCAGGTCTGGAACAGCTCGCCACGAATCCAACACCTCAAGCTTGCGAGTCTCGTACGTTCCTGGTGATCTTGAGTAGTGCATCTTCATAATTCCGTCCATCATGATCTTCCGATGCTGCGGCTCGAGATTCCTTGTGTGTTTCCGCACGTTGTACAACACATGAAAGAAGCACATGAGATACTTTGCAGACTTGAATTCTGGGACAGCGTGGACCGCGTTGAACTGTGCATCTTCGGCGTCACCCATGACGGCACTGATGCGCAGCCTTGCAGCTGGACGAATGCGCTTGGCTATGTCAACGAGACTCTCAAGGCACTCGAGTGCACAAGGCAAGAGTGCACGTGTGGTCACCCCAATAACAAATGAGTCCGAATCGGTGCCCGCCCCAACGCGAACGTGACCGGCTTCATAATGACGGCCAAACATGAATGGTTCATCGTCTTGGAGGTCGCTGTGGTAGTGATGCTTGTGGATGAGCTGCTGGACAGCTAAATGGCTGTTCTTGCACCCCAAACTTCTCCGGAGATATTTGACACAGTTCTGTATCTGCTGTAGCGTTGGATATCCCCATAAGGGTTGGATAATGTCTGGGTCGCTTCGTAGGTTGCCCAGGATCATTCTTGGCGGAATCATGCAATCGTCTTGCTGGACGATGTACTTCTTCATCTCTTCAGTGATCATAGGCTTATGTTCTCTTCCACAAGCCACAATGTCGCCACGAGCGTGGGCGTGTCCATTGTGGTACACTGCCCACACACCACTGGTCGAGCACGCCAACACCTTCCACTTGAACAGGCACGCAGCGGTTGGCTGGCATGTGGGACTTCGGCAAACGAGACGGCGGATCGTCATAAGATGAGTCGTGGCTGCACACAGTTGACAATACGCGGTATCTGTGTGTGTCACACGGCTACAGCAGAATTCTGCGTCCCTGTAGGTCTGATAGTCGTAGGTTGAAAGCAGCGTTTGCACCATAATCCACTCGGGTTGGGCTGGTCGCTCGCCTGCTCCATCATCGGATGCGTCATTCATCGTCACTGCAATTGTTGGGGTCTGGTGGATGAGCGGTATCGGATACCGGTACCACTACCGGTTCACAAGGTCACAAGGATATTAGTGTTGACCACCTTATTCTTGATCCTGATTAGGACGGGGTCATTCTCTACCCGCAGCCTGTGCCAGTCAACCAAAACCACTCTATATTTCACCCTCCTCGCAATCATGCCTGTGCCATTCACCATTCGGTCGTGTAGTTGCCTTCAAACCCTGTGTTTTTCACTTTTTTGACTGTGCAATTCAACCTCTCTCCACACAGACGGCTTAGAGGTAGCAGCGGCGAACTAAGTCCCGATCAATACACTTTGCATTTTGCATCCCACCAACCAAGCGACCTTCCAACAGGTTATGAGCCCAAGCCCAGCCGACTCTGCCTCCACCGACTTCGCCTCCCCAGCCTTCGCCATGGATTCGACCACCCCAGCCCGCATCAACAAGTTCGACGGAACCAACTTCCACACATGGAAGTTCAAGATGCAGATGGTGCTCGAAGAACGCGACGTCTGGGAAGTTGTCTGTGGAGAGGTCAAACTCGAGCAGTGCCAGACCGACGCGGACCGAGCCCTCTTCAAGAAGAAGTCTCGCAAGGCGCTCGCGATGATCTGTCTCGCGATGGAAGACTCGCAGCTCCCGCTGGTTCGGTCGGTGAGTGGTGCGCAAGATACATGGTCAAGACTGGAAGAACACTTCGAGAAGAAGAGCCTTGCCAACAAGCTCTTTCTTCGTCGTCGTTTCTTCACGACCATGATGGAAGAAGGTGACGATGTGCTCACGCACATCAACAAGCTCAAGACCCTGGCCGAGCAACTCGACGCAGTCGGCGCTCCGGTCAGCGAAGACGACTTGGTGATCACGCTTCTCGGCAGTCTCAGCGAGTCGTACCAGTTCCTCATCACGGCGTTGGAGTCGCGTGTCGACGCGCTCACGTGGGAACTCGTGACGTCTCGGCTGCTCCATGAAGACATGAAGCGCAAGGAGCAAGGTGGCGACGGAGCCACGCTTGGCCAAGCGTTCATGACAAGTGACGCGAAGCCCAAGGGCCGTGCAGTCAAGAAGACTGGCACGTGCAACTACTGCGGCAAGATCGGTCATTGGGCCGCGGAGTGCCACTCGCGTGTCAAGGACAACGGCAACGGCAACGGCAACGGCAACTCCGGCGGCAACGGCAACGGAAACGGCAACCCTCGGCAACGGTTCCAGCGAGCCAACCTTGCGCGAGATGAAGGCCCCGGCGAGTACCTGTATAAGATCCTCGTCGAATGGCACAGTAGTGCTTATGCGTTCTCGCACGAGACATATATATGGCTCATCAGTTCGGTACACCGCAACCATGTCGCCGGATATCAATGCTGCAGCAGCTCGAGATACCTCAGGGGTTGGTGGGACGATGTGCGCGTCACCAAAGCTTTGGCGGGACGGAGCCTCCTTTGTAACTCGGCAAATGATCTCCAAGAGTCGCTGCATCGGATACCTTCGACGACCTGCGTAGACCTTCAGTGTTGCGTTGAATGTCTCGCATGGATTGTTGGTTGTGGCATACCCACATGGCGAATGGAACACTTGCCACTTGGAGTATCGACCATCCAGCCACTGTTTCTCGAAGTATATCCTGAACGCAAGCAGGTCTGGAACAGCTCGCCACGAATCCAACACCTCAAGCTTGCGAGTCTCGTACGTTCCTGGTGATCTTGAGTAGTGCATCTTCATAATTCCGTCCATCATGATCTTCCGATGCTGCGGCTCGAGATTCCTTGTGTGTTTCCGCACGTTGTACAACACATGAAAGAAGCACATGAGATACTTTGCAGACTTGAATTCTGGGACAGCGTGGACCGCGTTGAACTGTGCATCTTCGGCGTCACCCATGACGGCACTGATGCGCAGCCTTGCAGCTGGACGAATGCGCTTGGCTATGTCAACGAGACTCTCAAGGCACTCGAGTGCACAAGGCAAGAGTGCACGTGTGGTCACCCCAATAACAAATGAGTCCGAATCGGTGCCCGCCCCAACGCGAACGTGACCGGCTTCATAATGACGGCCAAACATGAATGGTTCATCGTCTTGGAGGTCGCTGTGGTAGTGATGCTTGTGGATGAGCTGCTGGACAGCTAAATGGCTGTTCTTGCACCCCAAACTTCTCCGGAGATATTTGACACAGTTCTGTATCTGCTGTAGCGTTGGATATCCCCATAAGGGTTGGATAATGTCTGGGTCGCTTCGTAGGTTGCCCAGGATCATTCTTGGCGGAATCATGCAATCGTCTTGCTGGACGATGTACTTCTTCATCTCTTCAGTGATCATAGGCTTATGTTCTCTTCCACAAGCCACAATGTCGCCACGAGCGTGGGCGTGTCCATTGTGGTACACTGCCCACACACCACTGGTCGAGCACGCCAACACCTTCCACTTGAACAGGCACGCAGCGGTTGGCTGGCATGTGGGACTTCGGCAAACGAGACGGCGGATCGTCATAAGATGAGTCGTGGCTGCACACAGTTGACAATACGCGGTATCTGTGTGTGTCACACGGCTACAGCAGAATTCTGCGTCCCTGTAGGTCTGATAGTCGTAGGTTGAAAGCAGCGTTTGCACCATAATCCACTCGGGTTGGGCTGGTCGCTCGCCTGCTCCATCATCGGATGCGTCATTCATCGTCACTGCAATTGTTGGGGTCTGGTGGATGAGCGGTATCGGATACCGGTACCACTACCGGTTCACAAGGTCACAAGGATATTAGTATTGACCACCTTATTCTTGATCCTGATTAGGACGGGGGTCATTCTCTACCCGCAGCCTGTGCCAGTCAACCAAAACCACTCTATATTTCACCCTCCTCGCAATCATGCCTGTGCCATTCACCATTCGGTCGTGTAGTTGCCTTCAAACCCTGTGTTTTTCACTTTTTTGACTGTGCAATTCAACCTCTCTCCACACAGACGGCTTAGAGGTAGCAGCGGCGAACTAAGTCCCGATCAATACACTTTGCATTTTGCATCCCACCAACCAAGCGACCTTCCAACAGGTTATGAGCCCAAGCCCAGCCGACTCTGCCTCCACCGACTTCGCCTCCCCAGCCTTCGCCATGGATTCGACCACCCCAGCCCGCATCAACAAGTTCGACGGAACCAACTTCCACACATGGAAGTTCAAGATGCAGATGGTGCTCGAAGAACGCGACGTCTGGGAAGTTGTCTGTGGAGAGGTCAAACTCGAGCAGTGCCAGACCGACGCGGACCGAGCCCTCTTCAAGAAGAAGTCTCGCAAGGCGCTCGCGATGATCTGTCTCGCGATGGAAGACTCGCAGCTCCCGCTGGTTCGGTCGGCGAGTGGTGCGCAAGATACATGGTCAAGACTGGAAGAACACTTCGAGAAGAAGAGCCTTGCCAACAAGCTCTTTCTTCGTCGTCGTTTCTTCACGACCATGATGGAAGAAGGTGACGATGTGCTCACGCACATCAACAAGCTCAAGACCCTGGCCGAGCAACTCGACGCAGTCGGCGCTCCGGTCAGCGAAGACGACTTGGTGATCACGCTTCTCGACAGTCTCAGCGAGTCGTACCAGTTCCTCATCACGGCGTTGGAGTCGCGTGTCGACGCGCTCACGTGGGAACTCGTGACGTCTCGGCTGCTCCATGAAGACATGAAGCGCAAGGAGCAAGGTGGCGACGGAGCCACGCTTGGCCAAGCGTTCATGACAAGTGACGCGAAGCCCAAGGGCCGTGCAGTCAAGAAGACTGGCACGTGCAACTACTGCGGCAAGATCGGTCATTGGGCCGCGGAGTGCCACTCGCGTGTCAAGGACAACGGCAACGGCAACGGCAACTCCGGCGGCAACGGCAACGGAAACGGCAACCCTCGGCAACGGTTCCAGCGAGCCAACCTTGCGCGAGATGAAGGCCCCGGCGAGTACCTGTATAAGATCCTCGTCGAATGGCACAGTAGTGCTTATGCGTTCTCGCACGAGACATATATATGGCTCATCAGTTCGGTACACCGCAACCATGTCGCCGGATATCAATGCTGAAGCAGCTCTGTTGGAAGGTCGCTTGGTTGGTGGGATGCAAAATGCAGAGTGAATTGATCGGGACTTAGTTCGCTACTGCTACCTCTAAGCCGTCTGTGTGTGTCCTACGCTACCATAATCAAATGTATGTCCTACCTATCGTAAACATATGCAAACATAAACTGACTTCGTGGATACTTCAACGAAGTCGATGGGTGGCACTGGATTCAAACCAGAACCAGACGGAGAATCTTCCACATGTCGAATCTTCCACATGTCGAATCTTCCACGGAGAATCTTCTGCAGGAGAATCTTCTACAGCCGAGCTTCAACTGCCGAGCTTCAACTGGAATGATGACGCTGGGTTCGAGGCGCATCATCTTCAACACTCCCCCTCGACTCGACTGCGTCTTGGACACCGAGCTTGGTGCGGAGTGTTGGAAGGTCGCTTGGTTGGTGGGATGCAAAATGCAAAGTGAATTGATCGGGACTTAGTTCGCTGCTGCTACCTCTAAGCCGTCTGTGTGTGTCCTACGCTACCGTAATCAAATGTATGTCCTACCTATCGTAAACATATGCAAACATAGACTGACTTCGTGGATACTTCAACGAAGTCGATGGGTGGCACTGGATTCAAACCAGAACCAGACGGAGAATCTTCCACATGTCGAATCTTCCACATGTCGAATCTTCCACGGAGAATCTTCTGCAGGAGAATCTTCTACAGCCGAGCTTCAACTGCCGAGCTTCAACTGGAATGATGACGCTGGGTTCGAGGCGCATCATCTTCAACACGGAGCACGTCGAACTGGACAGTGGGGATCGGCTTGGTCATGATGTCGGCAAGCATGTCTTGGGTCGGGCAATACTGCAGACACACTTGACCGTCCTCGACCTTCTCACGAACGAAGTGGTAGCGAATGTCGATGTGCTTGGTGCGCTTGTGGAACTCGGGGTTCTTGGCCAACGCGATCGCACCTTGGTTGTCTTCGTACACCGTGAGCGCTTGGTCACTTGCAACTTCGCCGAGTTCGCACAGGAACGCCTTGAGCCACACGGCTTCTTGGATCGCTTCCGATAGAGCCATGTACTCTGCTTCGGTCGAGGAGAGGGCGACAGTTCGCTGCTTCTTGCTGCGCCAGCTGATGCATCCGCCGTTGATCATGAACACGTAGCCGCTGGTGCTTCGACGTGACTCGATGTCGCCAGCCCAGTCGGCGTCGGAGTAGCCGACCAGTCTTCCGTCGTTCGATGCCGAGAACTGCAGGCCGTAGGTCGGAGTCGCTTGCAGATACCGGAGCACACGCTTGAGAGCTTGCCAGTGTGTTGGACACGGGTCCGCGGCGAACTGGCTGAGTGTGCCGACTGCCGCTGCGAGGTCTGGTCGAGTGCCGACCATGAGGTACATCAGTGCACCGACTGCACTTCGGTACGGCACGTTCTTCATGGTGTCTTCGTGCTTGCAACCACCTTCACACATGGCCTTGGTCAGCTTGAGTCCGGGGTCTTGAGGAGTCCTCACTGGTTTGCAGTCTTGCATGCCGAACTTGGTCAGGATCGACTGCAGGAACTTGGTCTGCCGCATGGTCACGTCGCCGGACTTGGGGTCTTGATCAACTTCCATGCCGAGGCAGTACTTGAGTTCGCCGAGGTCGGACATCTCGAAGCGTTCGCTGAGTGCACGCTTGGTCGCCGTGAGCAACTCGAGGCTGTTGCAGGCGAGGATGAGGTCGTCGACGTAGATCACCACGAAGATCATCGCTGAGCCGCTCCGCTTGACGTACACGCAGTGGTCCATCTCGCACTTGGTAAAGCCGACCTTGCGCATGAAGGCGTCGATCGTCTGGTTCCACATGCGCGGTGACTGCTTGAGACCGTAGAGCGAGCGCTTGAGCTTGCACACGTAGTCGGGGTGGCGCTGGTCGACGAAGCCTTCGGGCTGCTTCATGTAGATTTCTTCGTCGAGGTTGCCGTTCAGGAACGCCGTCTTGACATCCATCTGATGGATCATGAGCTTGTGTCGAGCGGCGATGCTGAGGATGGTGCGGATCGACGTGAACTTGGCGACGGGTGCGAACGTCTCTTCGAAGTCGATGCCGTGCTTCTGCAGGAACCCCTTGGCAACGAGTCGAGCCTTGTACCGCTCGACGAGTCCTTCGGCGGTTTCCTTGACCTTGAACACCCACTTGCTGGTGATGGCCTTGCGACCGACTGGCAAAGGGACTAGGTCCCAGGTCTCGTTCTTCTTGAGCGACTCAAGCTCGGAGTCGCAGGCTTCCTTCCAGTTGCTGGCGTCGTCGGATTCCATCGCCGACTTGAACGATGTCGGCAACTCTCCCCCTGAATTCACGACGAGAGCAAACTCTTCGTAATCTTGGTCTTCTCCCCCTTGTTCTTGCACGTCTTCGCCTTCTTCATCTTCATCTTCTACGCCTTCCTCTTCGATCGACGTGAGCAGTGCAGACAGATCTTCGAGCGATGTCCATGGACCTTGCGTGGGTGGTGGAGTCGCACCACTTGTGCGTCCAACACGTCCGTAGCGCTTCTCAACTGGCGGTTCAGCCAGGTTCTCGAGCGAGTGCGTGCGAGAGTGGCGCTTGGACCCTGGTGCGTAGTCGACATTCGGCTGCTGGGCCGATGCTGGTGCTGCTGGACGCTGCGACCGCTGGCCCTGTTGCCACTCCGGTCGCTCGTAGCTGCGCTGACTTGGTGCTGGTGAGGCTGGCTGCTCACCCATGTCTTCATCATCTTGGTTGTCGGTTGCTTCATCTTGATCTTCATCATCTTCATCGTCGCGGAACTCGACGGACTTGCTCCAGGGTTCTTCGCGCTTGCCATCGTCGAACGTGTCTTCCATGAACTGCGCGTCTCGACTGATGACGATCCGGCCGGTTGCGATTTCTTCAAACCGATACGCCTTCTCGTGGTCCGAGTAGCCGAGGAACCGACACAAGATGGCTCGGGCGTCGAACTTCGACCGCTTCTCCTTGGGCACGTGGACGTACGCATGGCAGCCGAACACCTTGAAGTTGGCGAGCAAGGGCTTCTTCCCGTACCATTCTTCGTACGGCGACTTGTACAAGTCTTGAGCGCGGGTCGGAAGTCGGTTGCGAACTTCGACTGCAGTCATGACGGCTTCGCCCCAGTACTCGTCGGACAAGTTGGCATGGTGGAGCTTGCAACGACCACACTCACCGATGGTTCGGTTCATGCGCTCCGCCACACCGTTCAGCTGAGGCGTGTGTGGCGGCGTGACGTCGTGCTCGATGCCACGCTTGCGGCAGAACTTGGCAAGTTTGGCCGACTGGTACTCGCCGCCGCCGTCGGTTCGAAGCACCTTGACTCGACGACCGGTTTGGTTCTCGGCCCAGTTGACGAACTCGACGAACTTGTCGTAGACTTCGTCCTTGGACCGCATCAGGTACAACTTGCACAGTCGAGACTTGTCGTCGGTGAAGGTGGCGAAGTACTTCATGCCACCGAAAGTCGGAGTCTTCATGGGGCCGGCCACATCGCTGTATACGACGTCAAGCAGATTCGCAGACCGCTTGGTCGTGCCCGACTGGAACTTGACGCGAGTCAGCTTGCCGAGTGCACAGCCTTCACAGACCTCCCACTCTTGCACAGACCCGATATCGAGTCCGTCGGCGAGGTCCTTCTTGACGATGGCTTCGAGTCCGCTGAAGCCGATGTGACCGAGTCGGAGGTGCCACAGGTACGACTTGGACATGGCGCGACCTCGTCTTGCACTGGCGGCGTGGGCTGCTTCAGTCGACACTGGAGACATGTTGAGCTTGAACAGACCCTTGCCGATTCGAGTGCCGATGGTCCGCTTGGCGCCCTTGAGAACGACGAAGCAACCGTCCTTGTCGAACGTCACGGGAGCAACGTCCTCCGTGAATCTTCCGACCGAGAACAGGTTGCGGCTGAGCTTGGGGATATGCCACACGTTGGTGAGCAAACCCTTCTTGACACCGCTTGGAGTCTTCATCGACATGAGAATGTCTCCCACGCCAACTGCTTGGACCGTGCCATCATCGGCCAGATGCACGTCGACTGGGTCAATCTTCTTGTAGTTCATCATGAACTGCTTGGTTCGCGACATGTGCTGAGTCGCACCCGAGTCGACCAACCACGCCGTGGATTGACTCGACTTGCCTTGGGTCTTCCCGACCGAGAACAGGTACTCGCCGGGGTCTTCATCTCGCGCAAGGTTCGCTCGCTGGAACCGTTGCCGAGGGTTGCCGTTTCCGTTGCCGTTGCCGTTTCCGTTTCCGTTGCCGTTGCCGTTGCCGTTGCCGTTGTCCTTGACACGCGAGTGGCACTCCGCGGCCCAATGACCGATCTTGCCGCAGTAGTTGCACGTGCCAGTCTTCTTGACTGCACGGCCCTTGGGCTTCGCGTCACTTGTCATGAACGCTTGGCCAAGCGTGGCTCCGTCGCCACCTTGCTCCTTGCGCTTCATGTCTTCATGGAGCAGCCGAGACGTCACGAGTTCCCACGTGAGCGCGTCGACACGCGACTCCAACGCCGTGATGAGGAACTGGTACGACTCGCTGAGACTGTCGAGAAGCGTGATCACCAAGTCGTCTTCGCTGACCGGAGCGCCGACTGCGTCGAGTTGCTCGGCCAGGGTCTTGAGCTTGTTGATGTGCGTGAGCACATCGTCACCTTCTTCCATCATGGTCGTGAAGAAACGACGACGAAGAAAGAGCTTGTTGGCAAGGCTCTTCTTCTCGAAGTGTTCTTCCAGTCTTGACCATGTATCTTGCGCACCACTCGCCGACCGAACCAGCGGGAGCTGCGAGTCTTCCATCGCGAGACAGATCATCGCGAGCGCCTTGCGAGACTTCTTCTTGAAGAGGGCTCGGTCCGCGTCGGTCTGGCACTGCTCGAGTTTGACCTCTCCACAGACAACTTCCCAGACGTCGCGTTCTTCGAGCACCATCTGCATCTTGAACTTCCATGTGTGGAAGTTGGTTCCGTCGAACTTGTTGATGCGGGCTGGGGTGGTCGAATCCATGGCGAAGGCTGGGGAGGCGAAGTCGGTGGAGGCAGAGTCGGCTGGGCTTGGGCTCATAACCTGTTGGAAGGTCGCTTGGTTGGTGGGATGCAAAATGCAAAGTGAATTGATCGGGACTTAGTTCGCTGCTGCTACCTCTAAGCCGTCTGTGTGTGTCCTACGCTACCGTAATCAAATGTATGTCCTACCTATCGTAAACATATGCAAACATAGACTGACTTCGTGGATACTTCAACGAAGTCGATGGGTGGCACTGGATTCAAACCAGAACCAGACGGAGAATCTTCCACATGTCGAATCTTCCACATGTCGAATCTTCCACGGAGAATCTTCTGCAGGAGAATCTTCTACAGCCGAGCTTCAACTGCCGAGCTTCAACTGGAATGATGACGCTGGGTTCGAGGCGCATCATCTTCAACACGGAGCACGTCGAACTGGACAGTGGGGATCGGCTTGGTCATGATGTCGGCAAGCATGTCTTGGGTCGGGCAATACTGCAGACACACTTGACCGTCCTCGACCTTCTCACGAACGAAGTGGTAGCGAATGTCGATGTGCTTGGTGCGCTTGTGGAACTCGGGGTTCTTGGCCAACGCGATCGCACCTTGGTTGTCTTCGTACACCGTGAGCGCTTGGTCACTTGCAACTTCGCCGAGTTCGCACAGGAACGCCTTGAGCCACACGGCTTCTTGGATCGCTTCCGATAGAGCCATGTACTCTGCTTCGGTCGAGGAGAGGGCGACAGTTCGCTGCTTCTTGCTGCGCCAGCTGATGCATCCGCCGTTGATCATGAACACGTAGCCGCTGGTGCTTCGACGTGACTCGATGTCGCCAGCCCAGTCGGCGTCGGAGTAGCCGACCAGTCTTCCGTCGTTCGATGCCGAGAACTGCAGGCCGTAGGTCGGAGTCGCTTGCAGATACCGGAGCACACGCTTGAGAGCTTGCCAGTGTGTTGGACACGGGTCCGCGGCGAACTGGCTGAGTGTGCCGACTGCCGCTGCGAGGTCTGGTCGAGTGCCGACCATGAGGTACATCAGTGCACCGACTGCACTTCGGTACGGCACGTTCTTCATGGTGTCTTCGTGCTTGCAACCACCTTCACACATGGCCTTGGTCAGCTTGAGTCCGGGGTCTTGAGGAGTCCTCACTGGTTTGCAGTCTTGCATGCCGAACTTGGTCAGGATCGACTGCAGGAACTTGGTCTGCCGCATGGTCACGTCGCCGGACTTGGGGTCTTGATCAACTTCCATGCCGAGGCAGTACTTGAGTTCGCCGAGGTCGGACATCTCGAAGCGTTCGCTGAGTGCACGCTTGGTCGCCGTGAGCAACTCGAGGCTGTTGCAGGCGAGGATGAGGTCGTCGACGTAGATCACCACGAAGATCATCGCTGAGCCGCTCCGCTTGACGTACACGCAGTGGTCCATCTCGCACTTGGTGAAGCCGACCTTGCGCATGAAGGCGTCGATGGTCTGGTTCCACATGCGTGGCGACTGCTTGAGACCGTAGAGCGAGCGCTTGAGCTTGCACACGTAGTCGGGGTGGCGCTGGTCGACGAAGCCTTCGGGCTGCTTCATGTAGATTTCTTCGTCGAGGTTGCCGTTCAGGAACGCCGTCTTGACATCCATCTGATGGATCATGAGCTTGTGTCGAGCGGCGATGCTGAGGATGGTGCGGATCGACGTGAACTTGGCGACGGGTGCGAACGTCTCTTCGAAGTCGATGCCGTGCTTCTGCAGGAACCCCTTGGCAACGAGTCGAGCCTTGTACCGCTCGACGAGTCCTTCGGCGGTTTCCTTGACCTTGAACACCCACTTGCTGGTGATGGCCTTGCGACCGACTGGCAAAGGGACTAGGTCCCAGGTCTCGTTCTTCTTGAGCGACTCAAGCTCGGAGTCGCAGGCTTCCTTCCAGTTGCTGGCGTCGTCGGATTCCATCGCCGACTTGAACGATGTCGGCAACTCTCCCCCTGAATTCACGACGAGAGCAAACTCTTCGTAATCTTGGTCTTCTCCCCCTTGTTCTTGCACGTCTTCGCCTTCTTCATCTTCATCTTCTACGCCTTCCTCTTCGATCGACGTGAGCAGTGCAGACAGATCTTCGAGCGATGTCCATGGACCTTGCGTGGGTGGTGGAGTCGCACCACTTGTGCGTCCAACACGTCCGTAGCGCTTCTCAACTGGCGGTTCAGCCAGGTTCTCGAGCGAGTGCGTGCGAGAGTGGCGCTTGGACCCTGGTGCGTAGTCGACATTCGGCTGCTGGGCCGATGCTGGTGCTGCTGGACGCTGCGACCGCTGGCCCTGTTGCCACTCCGGTCGCTCGTAGCTGCGCTGACTTGGTGCTGGTGAGGCTGGCTGCTCACCCATGTCTTCATCATCTTGGTTGTCGGTTGCTTCATCTTGATCCTCATCATCTTCATCGTCGCGGAACTCGACGGACTTGCTCCAGGGTTCTTCGCGCTTGCCATCGTCGAACGTGTCTTCCATGAACTGCGCGTCTCGACTGATGACGATCCGGCCGGTTGCGATTTCTTCAAACCGATACGCTTTCTCGTGGTCCGAGTAGCCGAGGAACCGACACAAGATGGCTCGGGCGTCGAACTTCGACCGCTTCTCCTTGGGCACGTGGACGTACGCATGGCAGCCGAACACCTTGAAGTTGGCGAGCAAGGGCTTCTTCCCGTACCATTCTTCGTACGGCGACTTGTACAAGTCTTGAGCGCGGGTCGGAAGTCGGTTGCGAACTTCGACTGCAGTCATGACGGCTTCGCCCCAGTACTCGTCGGACAAGTTGGCATGGTGGAGCTTGCAACGACCACACTCACCGATGGTTCGGTTCATGCGCTCCGCCACACCGTTCAGCTGAGGCGTGTATGGCGGCGTGACGTCGTGCTCGATGCCACGCTTGCGGCAGAACTTGGCAAGTTTGGCCGACTGGTACTCGCCGCCGCCGTCGGTTCGAAGCACCTTGACTCGACGACCGGTTTGGTTCTCGGCCCAGTTGACGAACTCGACGAACTTGTCGTAGACTTCGTCCTTGGACCGCATCAGGTACAACTTGCACAGTCGAGACTTGTCGTCGGTGAACGTGGCGAAGTACTTCATGCCACCGAAAGTCGGAGTCTTCATGGGGCCGGCCACATCGCTGTATACGACGTCAAGCAGATTCGCAGACCGCTTGGTCGTGCCCGACTGGAACTTGACGCGAGTCAGCTTGCCGAGTGCACAGCCTTCACAGACCTCCCACTCTTGCACAGACCCGATATCGAGTCCGTCGGCGAGGTCCTTCTTGACGATGGCTTCGAGTCCGCTGAAGCCGATGTGACCGAGTCGGAGGTGCCACAGGTACGACTTGGACATGGCGCGACCTCGTCTTGCACTGGCGGCGTGGGCTGCTTCAGTCGACACTGGAGACATGTTGAGCTTGAACAGACCCTTGCCGATTCGAGTGCCGATGGTCCGCTTGGCGCCCTTGAGAACGACGAAGCAACCGTCCTTGTCGAACGTCACGGGAGCAACGTCCTCCGTGAATCTTCCGACCGAGAACAGGTTGCGGCTGAGCTTGGGGATATGCCACACGTTGGTGAGCAAACCCTTCTTGACACCGCTTGGAGTCTTCATCGACATGAGAATGTCTCCCACGCCAACTGCTTGGACCGTGCCATCATCGGCCAGATGCACGTCGACTGGGTCAATCTTCTTGTAGTTCATCATGAACTGCTTGGTTCGCGACATGTGCTGAGTCGCACCCGAGTCGACCAACCACGCCGTGGATTGACTCGACTTGCCTTGGGTCTTCCCGACCGAGAACAGGTACTCGCCGGGGTCTTCATCTCGCGCAAGGTTCGCTCGCTGGAACCGTTGCGGAGGGTTGCCGTTTCCGTTGCCGTTGCCGTTGCCGTTTCCGTTGCCGTTGCCGTTGCCGTTGCCGTTGCCGTTGTCCTTGACACGCGAGTGGCACTCCGCGGCCCAATGACCGATCTTGCCGCAGTAGTTGCACGTGCCAGTCTTCTTGACTGCACGGCCCTTGGGCTTCGCGTCACTTGTCATGAACGCTTGGCCAAGCGTGGCTCCGTCGCCACCTTGCTCCTTGCGCTTCATGTCTTCATGGAGCAGCCGAGACGTCACGAGTTCCCACGTGAGCGCGTCGACACGCGACTCCAACGCCGTGATGAGGAACTGGTACGACTCGCTGAGACTGCCGAGAAGCGTGATCACCAAGTCGTCTTCGCTGACCGGAGCGCCGACTGCGTCGAGTTGCTCGGCCAGGGTCTTGAGCTTGTTGATGTGCGTGAGCACATCGTCACCTTCTTCCATCATGGTCGTGAAGAAACGACGACGAAGAAAGAGCTTGTTGGCAAGGCTCTTCTTCTCGAAGTGTTCTTCCAGTCTTGACCATGTATCTTGCGCACCACTCACCGACCGAACCAGCGGGAGCTGCGAGTCTTCCATCGCGAGACAGATCATCGCGAGCGCCTTGCGAGACTTCTTCTTGAAGAGGGCTCGGTCCGCGTCGGTCTGGCACTGCTCGAGTTTGACCTCTCCACAGACAACTTCCCAGACGTCGCGTTCTTCGAGCACCATCTGCATCTTGAACTTCCATGTGTGGAAGTTGGTTCCGTCGAACTTGTTGATGCGAGCTGGGGTGGTCGAATCCATGGCGAAGGCTGGGGAGGCGAAGTCGGTGGAGGCAGAGTCGGCTGGGCTTGGGCTCATAACCTGTTGGAAGGTCGCTTGGTTGGTGGGATGCAAAATGCAAAGTGAATTGATCGGGACTTAGTTCGCTACTGCTACCTCTAAGCCGTCTGTGTGTGTCCTACGCTACCATAATCAAATGTATGTCCTACCTATCGTAAACATATGCAAACATAAACTGACTTCGTGGATACTTCAACGAAGTCGATGGGTGGCACTGGATTCAAACCAGAACCAGACGGAGAATCTTCCACATGTCGAATCTTCCACATGTCGAATCTTCCACATGTCGAATCTTCCACGGAGAATCTTCTGCAGGAGAATCTTCTACAGCCGAGCTTCAACTGCCGAGCTTCAACTGGAATGATGACGCTGGGTTCGAGGCGCATCATCTTCAACAAGCTCGAGATACCTCAGGGGTTGGTGGGACGATGTGCGCGTCACCAAAGCTTTGGCGGGACGGAGCCTCCTTTGTAACTCGGCAAATGATCTCCAAGAGTCGCTGCATCGGATACCTTCGACGACCTGCGTAGACCTTCAGTGTTGCGTTGAATGTCTCGCATGGATTGTTGGTTGTGGCATACCCACATGGCGAATGGAACACTTGCCACTTGGAGTATCGACCATCCAGCCACTGTTTCTCGAAGTATATCCTGAACGCAAGCAGGTCTGGAACAGCTCGCCACGAATCCAACACCTCAAGCTTGCGAGTCTCGTACGTTCCTGGTGATCTTGAGTAGTGCATCTTCATAATTCCGTCCATCATGATCTTCCGATGCTGCGGCTCGAGATTCCTTGTGTGTTTCCGCACGTTGTACAACACATGAAAGAAGCACATGAGATACTTTGCAGACTTGAATTCTGGGACAGCGTGGACCGCGTTGAACTGTGCATCTTCGGCGTCACCCATGACGGCACTGATGCGCAGCCTTGCAGCTGGACGAATGCGCTTGGCTATGTCAACGAGACTCTCAAGGCACTCGAGTGCACAAGGCAAGAGTGCACGTGTGGTCACCCCAATAACAAATGAGTCCGAATCGGTGCCCGCCCCAACGCGAACGTGACCGGCTTCATAATGACGGCCAAACATGAATGGTTCATCGTCTTGGAGGTCGCTGTGGTAGTGATGCTTGTGGATGAGCTGCTGGACAGCTAAATGGCTGTTCTTGCACCCCAAACTTCTCCGGAGATATTTGACACAGTTCTGTATCTGCTGTAGCGTTGGATATCCCCATAAGGGTTGGATAATGTCTGGGTCGCTTCGTAGGTTGCCCAGGATCATTCTTGGCGGAATCATGCAATCGTCTTGCTGGACGATGTACTTCTTCATCTCTTCAGTGATCATAGGCTTATGTTCTCTTCCACAAGCCACAATGTCGCCACGAGCGTGGGCGTGTCCATTGTGGTACACTGCCCACACACCACTGGTCGAGCACGCCAACACCTTCCACTTGAACAGGCACGCAGCGGTTGGCTGGCATGTGGGACTTCGGCAAACGAGACGGCGGATCGTCATAAGATGAGTCGTGGCTGCACACAGTTGACAATACGCGGTATCTGTGTGTGTCACACGGCTACAGCAGAATTCTGCGTCCCTGTAGGTCTGATAGTCGTAGGTTGAAAGCAGCGTTTGCACCATAATCCACTCGGGTTGGGCTGGTCGCTCGCCTGCTCCATCATCGGATGCGTCATTCATCGTCACTGCAATTGTTGGGGTCTGGTGGATGAGCGGTATCGGATACCGGTACCACTACCGGTTCACAAGGTCACAAGGATATTAGTGTTGACCACCTTATTCTTGATCCTGATTAGGACGGGGTCATTCTCTACCCGCAGCCTGTGCCAGTCAACCAAAACCACTCTATATTTCACCCTCCTCGCAATCATGCCTGTGCCATTCACCATTCGGTCGTGTAGTTGCCTTCAAACCCTGTGTTTTTCACTTTTTTGACTGTGCAATTCAACCTCTCTCCACACAGACGGCTTAGAGGTAGCAGCGGCGAACTAAGTCCCGATCAATACACTTTGCATTTTGCATCCCACCAACCAAGCGACCTTCCAACAGGTTATGAGCCCAAGCCCAGCCGACTCTGCCTCCACCGACTTCGCCTCCCCAGCCTTCGCCATGGATTCGACCACCCCAGCCCGCATCAACAAGTTCGACGGAACCAACTTCCACACATGGAAGTTCAAGATGCAGATGGTGCTCGAAGAACGCGACGTCTGGGAAGTTGTCTGTGGAGAGGTCAAACTCGAGCAGTGCCAGACCGACGCGGACCGAGCCCTCTTCAAGAAGAAGTCTCGCAAGGCGCTCGCGATGATCTGTCTCGCGATGGAAGACTCGCAGCTCCCGCTGGTTCGGTCGGTGAGTGGTGCGCAAGATACATGGTCAAGACTGGAAGAACACTTCGAGAAGAAGAGCCTTGCCAACAAGCTCTTTCTTCGTCGTCGTTTCTTCACGACCATGATGGAAGAAGGTGACGATGTGCTCACGCACATCAACAAGCTCAAGACCCTGGCCGAGCAACTCGACGCAGTCGGCGCTCCGGTCAGCGAAGACGACTTGGTGATCACGCTTCTCGGCAGTCTCAGCGAGTCGTACCAGTTCCTCATCACGGCGTTGGAGTCGCGTGTCGACGCGCTCACGTGGGAACTCGTGACGTCTCGGCTGCTCCATGAAGACATGAAGCGCAAGGAGCAAGGTGGCGACGGAGCCACGCTTGGCCAAGCGTTCATGACAAGTGACGCGAAGCCCAAGGGCCGTGCAGTCAAGAAGACTGGCACGTGCAACTACTGCGGCAAGATCGGTCATTGGGCCGCGGAGTGCCACTCGCGTGTCAAGGACAACGGCAACGGCAACGGCAACTCCGGCGGCAACGGCAACGGAAACGGCAACCCTCGGCAACGGTTCCAGCGAGCCAACCTTGCGCGAGATGAAGGCCCCGGCGAGTACCTGTATAAGATCCTCGTCGAATGGCACAGTAGTGCTTATGCGTTCTCGCACGAGACATATATATGGCTCATCAGTTCGGTACACCGCAACCATGTCGCCGGATATCAATGCTGCAGCAGCTCGAGATACCTCAGGGGTTGGTGGGACGATGTGCGCGTCACCAAAGCTTTGGCGGGACGGAGCCTCCTTTGTAACTCGGCAAATGATCTCCAAGAGTCGCTGCATCGGATACCTTCGACGACCTGCGTAGACCTTCAGTGTTGCGTTGAATGTCTCGCATGGATTGTTGGTTGTGGCATACCCACATGGCGAATGGAACACTTGCCACTTGGAGTATCGACCATCCAGCCACTGTTTCTCGAAGTATATCCTGAACGCAAGCAGGTCTGGAACAGCTCGCCACGAATCCAACACCTCAAGCTTGCGAGTCTCGTACGTTCCTGGTGATCTTGAGTAGTGCATCTTCATAATTCCGTCCATCATGATCTTCCGATGCTGCGGCTCGAGATTCCTTGTGTGTTTCCGCACGTTGTACAACACATGAAAGAAGCACATGAGATACTTTGCAGACTTGAATTCTGGGACAGCGTGGACCGCGTTGAACTGTGCATCTTCGGCGTCACCCATGACGGCACTGATGCGCAGCCTTGCAGCTGGACGAATGCGCTTGGCTATGTCAACGAGACTCTCAAGGCACTCGAGTGCACAAGGCAAGAGTGCACGTGTGGTCACCCCAATAACAAATGAGTCCGAATCGGTGCCCGCCCCAACGCGAACGTGACCGGCTTCATAATGACGGCCAAACATGAATGGTTCATCGTCTTGGAGGTCGCTGTGGTAGTGATGCTTGTGGATGAGCTGCTGGACAGCTAAATGGCTGTTCTTGCACCCCAAACTTCTCCGGAGATATTTGACACAGTTCTGTATCTGCTGTAGCGTTGGATATCCCCATAAGGGTTGGATAATGTCTGGGTCGCTTCGTAGGTTGCCCAGGATCATTCTTGGCGGAATCATGCAATCGTCTTGCTGGACGATGTACTTCTTCATCTCTTCAGTGATCATAGGCTTATGTTCTCTTCCACAAGCCACAATGTCGCCACGAGCGTGGGCGTGTCCATTGTGGTACACTGCCCACACACCACTGGTCGAGCACGCCAACACCTTCCACTTGAACAGGCACGCAGCGGTTGGCTGGCATGTGGGACTTCGGCAAACGAGACGGCGGATCGTCATAAGATGAGTCGTGGCTGCACACAGTTGACAATACGCGGTATCTGTGTGTGTCACACGGCTACAGCAGAATTCTGCGTCCCTGTAGGTCTGATAGTCGTAGGTTGAAAGCAGCGTTTGCACCATAATCCACTCGGGTTGGGCTGGTCGCTCGCCTGCTCCATCATCGGATGCGTCATTCATCGTCACTGCAATTGTTGGGGTCTGGTGGATGAGCGGTATCGGATACCGGTACCACTACCGGTTCACAAGGTCACAAGGATATTAGTATTGACCACCTTATTCTTGATCCTGATTAGGACGGGGGTCATTCTCTACCCGCAGCCTGTGCCAGTCAACCAAAACCACTCTATATTTCACCCTCCTCGCAATCATGCCTGTGCCATTCACCATTCGGTCGTGTAGTTGCCTTCAAACCCTGTGTTTTTCACTTTTTTGACTGTGCAATTCAACCTCTCTCCACACAGACGGCTTAGAGGTAGCAGCGGCGAACTAAGTCCCGATCAATACACTTTGCATTTTGCATCCCACCAACCAAGCGACCTTCCAACAGGTTATGAGCCCAAGCCCAGCCGACTCTGCCTCCACCGACTTCGCCTCCCCAGCCTTCGCCATGGATTCGACCACCCCAGCCCGCATCAACAAGTTCGACGGAACCAACTTCCACACATGGAAGTTCAAGATGCAGATGGTGCTCGAAGAACGCGACGTCTGGGAAGTTGTCTGTGGAGAGGTCAAACTCGAGCAGTGCCAGACCGACGCGGACCGAGCCCTCTTCAAGAAGAAGTCTCGCAAGGCGCTCGCGATGATCTGTCTCGCGATGGAAGACTCGCAGCTCCCGCTGGTTCGGTCGGCGAGTGGTGCGCAAGATACATGGTCAAGACTGGAAGAACACTTCGAGAAGAAGAGCCTTGCCAACAAGCTCTTTCTTCGTCGTCGTTTCTTCACGACCATGATGGAAGAAGGTGACGATGTGCTCACGCACATCAACAAGCTCAAGACCCTGGCCGAGCAACTCGACGCAGTCGGCGCTCCGGTCAGCGAAGACGACTTGGTGATCACGCTTCTCGGCAGTCTCAGCGAGTCGTACCAGTTCCTCATCACGGCGTTGGAGTCGCGTGTCGACGCGCTCACGTGGGAACTCGTGACGTCTCGGCTGCTCCATGAAGACATGAAGCGCAAGGAGCAAGGTGGCGACGGAGCCACGCTTGGCCAAGCGTTCATGACAAGTGACGCGAAGCCCAAGGGCCGTGCAGTCAAGAAGACTGGCACGTGCAACTACTGCGGCAAGATCGGTCATTGGGCCGCGGAGTGCCACTCGCGTGTCAAGGACAACGGCAACGGCAACGGCAACTCCGGCGGCAACGGCAACGGAAACGGCAACCCTCGGCAACGGTTCCAGCGAGCCAACCTTGCGCGAGATGAAGGCCCCGGCGAGTACCTGTATAAGATCCTCGTCGAATGGCACAGTAGTGCTTATGCGTTCTCGCACGAGACATATATATGGCTCATCAGTTCGGTACACCGCAACCATGTCGCCGGATATCAATGCTGCAGCAGCTCGAGATACCTCAGGGGTTGGTGGGACGATGTGCGCGTCACCAAAGCTTTGGCGGGACGGAGCCTCCTTTGTAACTCGGCAAATGATCTCCAAGAGTCGCTGCATCGGATACCTTCGACGACCTGCGTAGACCTTCAGTGTTGCGTTGAATGTCTCGCATGGATTGTTGGTTGTGGCATACCCACATGGCGAATGGAACACTTGCCACTTGGAGTATCGACCATCCAGCCACTGTTTCTCGAAGTATATCCTGAACGCAAGCAGGTCTGGAACAGCTCGCCACGAATCCAACACCTCAAGCTTGCGAGTCTCGTACGTTCCTGGTGATCTTGAGTAGTGCATCTTCATAATTCCGTCCATCATGATCTTCCGATGCTGCGGCTCGAGATTCCTTGTGTGTTTCCGCACGTTGTACAACACATGAAAGAAGCACATGAGATACTTTGCAGACTTGAATTCTGGGACAGCGTGGACCGCGTTGAACTGTGCATCTTCGGCGTCACCCATGACGGCACTGATGCGCAGCCTTGCAGCTGGACGAATGCGCTTGGCTATGTCAAAGAGACTCTCAAGGCACTCGAGTGCACAAGGCAAGAGTGCACGTGTGGTCACCCCAATAACAAATGAGTCCGAATCGGTGCCCGCCCCAACGCGAACGTGACCGGCTTCATAATGACGGCCAAACATGAATGGTTCATCGTCTTGGAGGTCGCTGTGGTAGTGATGCTTGTGGATGAGCTGCTGGACAGCTAAATGGCTGTTCTTGCACCCCAAACTTCTCCGGAGATATTTGACACAGTTCTGTATCAGCTGTAGCGTTGGATATCCCCATAAGGGTTGGATAATGTCTGGGTCGCTTCGTAGGTTGCCCAGGATCATTCTTGGCGGAATCATGCAATCGTCTTGCTGGACGATGTACTTCTTCATCTCTTCAGTGATCATAGGCTTATGTTCTCTTCCACAAGCCACAATGTCGCCACGAGCGTGGGCGTGTCCATTGTGGTACACTGCCCACACACCACTGGTCGAGCACGCCAACACCTTCCACTTGAACAGGCACGCAGCGGTTGGCTGGCATGTGGGACTTCGGCAAACGAGACGGCGGATCGTCATAAGATGAGTCGTGGCTGCACACAGTTGACAATACGCGGTATCTGTGTGTGTCACACGGCTACAGCAGAATTCTGCGTCCCTGTAGGTCTGATAGTCGTAGGTTGAAAGCAGCGTTTGCACCATAATCCACTCGGGTTGGGCTGGTCGCTCGCCTGCTCCATCATCGGATGCGTCATTCATCGTCACTGCAATTGTTGGGGTCTGGTGGATGAGCGGTATCGGATACCGGTACCACTACCGGTTCACAAGGTCACAAGGATATTAGTGTTGACCACCTTATTCTTGATCCTGATTAGGACGGGGTCATTCTCTACCCGCAGCCTGTGCCAGTCAACCAAAACCACTCTATATTTCACCCTCCTCGCAATCATGCCTGTGCCATTCACCATTCGGTCGTGTAGTTGCCTTCAAACCTTGTGTTTTTCACTTTTTTGACTGTGCAATTCAACCTCTCTCCACACAGACGGCTTAGAGGTAGCAGCGGCGAACTAAGTCCCGATCAATACACTTTGCATTTTGCATCCCACCAACCAAGCGACCTTCCAACAGGTTATGAGCCCAAGCCCAGCCGACTCTGCCTCCACCGACTTCGCCTCCCCAGCCTTCGCCATGGATTCGACCACCCCAGCCCGCATCAACAAGTTCGACGGAACCAACTTCCACACATGGAAGTTCAAGATGCAGATGGTGCTCGAAGAACGCGACGTCTGGGAAGTTGTCTGTGGAGAGGTCAAACTCGAGCAGTGCCAGACCGACGCGGACCGAGCCCTCTTCAAGAAGAAGTCTCGCAAGGCGCTCGCGATGATCTGTCTCGCGATGGAAGACTCGCAGCTCCCGCTGGTTCGGTCGGTGAGTGGTGCGCAAGATACATGGTCAAGACTGGAAGAACACTTCGAGAAGAAGAGCCTTGCCAACAAGCTCTTTCTTCGTCGTCGTTTCTTCACGACCATGATGGAAGAAGGTGACGATGTGCTCACGCACATCAACAAGCTCAAGACCCTGGCCGAGCAACTCGACGCAGTCGGCGCTCCGGTCAGCGAAGACGACTTGGTGATCACGCTTCTCGGCAGTCTCAGCGAGTCGTACCAGTTCCTCATCACGGCGTTGGAGTCGCGTGTCGACGCGCTCACGTGGGAACTCGTGACGTCTCGGCTGCTCCATGAAGACATGAAGCGCAAGGAGCAAGGTGGCGACGGAGCCACGCTTGGCCAAGCGTTCATGACAAGTGACGCGAAGCCCAAGGGCCGTGCAGTCAAGAAGACTGGCACGTGCAACTACTGCGGCAAGATCGGTCATTGGGCCGCGGAGTGCCACTCGCGTGTCAAGGACAACGGCAACGGCAACGGCAACTCCGGCGGCAACGGCAACGGAAACGGCAACCCTCGGCAACGGTTCCAGCGAGCCAACCTTGCGCGAGATGAAGGCCCCGGCGAGTACCTGTATAAGATCCTCGTCGAATGGCACAGTAGTGCTTATGCGTTCTCGCACGAGACATATATATGGCTCATCAGTTCGGTACACCGCAACCATGTCGCCGGATATCAATGCTGCAGCAGCTCGAGATACCTCAGGGGTTGGTGGGACGATGTGCGCGTCACCAAAGCTTTGGCGGGACGGAGCCTCCTTTGTAACTCGGCAAATGATCTCCAAGAGTCGCTGCATCGGATACCTTCGACGACCTGCGTAGACCTTCAGTGTTGCGTTGAATGTCTCGCATGGATTGTTGGTTGTGGCATACCCACATGGCGAATGGAACACTTGCCACTTGGAGTATCGACCATCCAGCCACTGTTTCTCGAAGTATATCCTGAACGCAAGCAGGTCTGGAACAGCTCGCCACGAATCCAACACCTCAAGCTTGCGAGTCTCGTACGTTCCTGGTGATCTTGAGTAGTGCATCTTCATAATTCCGTCCATCATGATCTTCCGATGCTGCGGCTCGAGATTCCTTGTGTGTTTCCGCACGTTGTACAACACATGAAAGAAGCACATGAGATACTTTGCAGACTTGAATTCTGGGACAGCGTGGACCGCGTTGAACTGTGCATCTTCGGCGTCACCCATGACGGCACTGATGCGCAGCCTTGCAGCTGGACGAATGCGCTTGGCTATGTCAACGAGACTCTCAAGGCACTCGAGTGCACAAGGCAAGAGTGCACGTGTGGTCACCCCAATAACAAATGAGTCCGAATCGGTGCCCGCCCCAACGCGAACGTGACCGGCTTCATAATGACGGCCAAACATGAATGGTTCATCGTCTTGGAGGTCGCTGTGGTAGTGATGCTTGTGGATGAGCTGCTGGACAGCTAAATGGCTGTTCTTGCACCCCAAACTTCTCCGGAGATATTTGACACAGTTCTGTATCAGCTGTAGCGTTGGATATCCCCATAAGGGTTGGATAATGTCTGGGTCGCTTCGTAGGTTGCCCAGGATCATTCTTGGCGGAATCATGCAATCGTCTTGCTGGACGATGTACTTCTTCATCTCTTCAGTGATCATAGGCTTATGTTCTCTTCCACAAGCCACAATGTCGCCACGAGCGTGGGCGTGTCCATTGTGGTACACTGCCCACACACCACTGGTCGAGCACGCCAACACCTTCCACTTGAACAGGCACGCAGCGGTTGGCTGGCATGTGGGACTTCGGCAAACGAGACGGCGGATCGTCATAAGATGAGTCGTGGCTGCACACAGTTGACAATACGCGGTATCTGTGTGTGTCACACGGCTACAGCAGAATTCTGCGTCCCTGTAGGTCTGATAGTCGTAGGTTGAAAGCAGCGTTTGCACCATAATCCACTCGGGTTGGGCTGGTCGCTCGCCTGCTCCATCATCGGATGCGTCATTCATCGTCACTGCAATTGTTGGGGTCTGGTGGATGAGCGGTATCGGATACCGGTACCACTACCGGTTCACAAGGTCACAAGGATATTAGTATTGACCACCTTATTCTTGATCCTGATTAGGACGGGGGTCATTCTCTACCCGCAGCCTGTGCCAGTCAACCAAAACCACTCTATATTTCACCCTCCTCGCAATCATGCCTGTGCCATTCACCATTCGGTCGTGTAGTTGCCTTCAAACCCTGTGTTTTTCACTTTTTTGACTGTGCAATTCAACCTCTCTCCACACAGACGGCTTAGAGGTAGCAGCGGCGAACTAAGTCCCGATCAATACACTTTGCATTTTGCATCCCACCAACCAAGCGACCTTCCAACAGGTTATGAGCCCAAGCCCAGCCGACTCTGCCTCCACCGACTTCGCCTCCCCAGCCTTCGCCATGGATTCGACCACCCCAGCTCGCATCAACAAGTTCGACGGAACCAACTTCCACACATGGAAGTTCAAGATGCAGATGGTGCTCGAAGAACGCGACGTCTGGGAAGTTGTCTGTGGAGAGGTCAAACTCGAGCAGTGCCAGACCGACGCGGACCGAGCCCTCTTCAAGAAGAAGTCTCGCAAGGCGCTCGCGATGATCTGTCTCGCGATGGAAGACTCGCAGCTCCCGCTGGTTCGGTCGGTGAGTGGTGCGCAAGATACATGGTCAAGACTGGAAGAACACTTCGAGAAGAAGAGCCTTGCCAACAAGCTCTTTCTTCGTCGTCGTTTCTTCACGACCATGATGGAAGAAGGTGACGATGTGCTCACGCACATCAACAAGCTCAAGACCCTGGCCGAGCAACTCGACGCAGTCGGCGCTCCGGTCAGCGAAGACGACTTGGTGATCACGCTTCTCGGCAGTCTCAGCGAGTCGTACCAGTTCCTCATCACGGCGTTGGAGTCGCGTGTCGACGCGCTCACGTGGGAACTCGTGACGTCTCGGCTGCTCCATGAAGACATGAAGCGCAAGGAGCAAGGTGGCGACGGAGCCACGCTTGGCCAAGCGTTCATGACAAGTGACGCGAAGCCCAAGGGCCGTGCAGTCAAGAAGACTGGCACGTGCAACTACTGCGGCAAGATCGGTCATTGGGCCGCGGAGTGCCACTCGCGTGTCAAGGACAACGGCAACGGCAACGGCAACTCCGGCGGCAACGGCAACGGAAACGGAAACGGCAACCCTCGGCAACGGTTCCAGCGAGCCAACCTTGCGCGAGATGAAGGCCCCGGCGAGTACCTGTATAAGATCCTCGTCGAATGGCACAGTAGTGCTTATGCGTTCTCGCACGAGACATATATATGGCTCATCAGTTCGGTACACCGCAACCATGTCGCCGGATATCAATGCTGCAGCAGCTCGAGATACCTCAGGGGTTGGTGGGACGATGTGCGCGTCACCAAAGCTTTGGCGGGACGGAGCCTCCTTTGTAACTCGGCAAATGATCTCCAAGAGTCGCTGCATCGGATACCTTCGACGACCTGCGTAGACCTTCAGTGTTGCGTTGAATGTCTCGCATGGATTGTTGGTTGTGGCATACCCACATGGCGAATGGAACACTTGCCACTTGGAGTATCGACCATCCAGCCACTGTTTCTCGAAGTATATCCTGAACGCAAGCAGGTCTGGAACAGCTCGCCACGAATCCAACACCTCAAGCTTGCGAGTCTCGTACGTTCCTGGTGATCTTGAGTAGTGCATCTTCATAATTCCGTCCATCATGATCTTCCGATGCTGCGGCTCGAGATTCCTTGTGTGTTTCCGCACGTTGTACAACACATGAAAGAAGCACATGAGATACTTTGCAGACTTGAATTCTGGGACAGCGTGGACCGCGTTGAACTGTGCATCTTCGGCGTCACCCATGACGGCACTGATGCGCAGCCTTGCAGCTGGACGAATGCGCTTGGCTATGTCAACGAGACTCTCAAGGCACTCGAGTGCACAAGGCAAGAGTGCACGTGTGGTCACCCCAATAACAAATGAGTCCGAATCGGTGCCCGCCCCAACGCGAACGTGACCGGCTTCATAATGACGGCCAAACATGAATGGTTCATCGTCTTGGAGGTCGCTGTGGTAGTGATGCTTGTGGATGAGCTGCTGGACAGCTAAATGGCTGTTCTTGCACCCCAAACTTCTCCGGAGATATTTGACACAGTTCTGTATCTGCTGTAGCGTTGGATATCCCCATAAGGGTTGGATAATGTCTGGGTCGCTTCGTAGGTTGCCCAGGATCATTCTTGGCGGAATCATGCAATCGTCTTGCTGGACGATGTACTTCTTCATCTCTTCAGTGATCATAGGCTTATGTTCTCTTCCACAAGCCACAATGTCGCCACGAGCGTGGGCGTGTCCATTGTGGTACACTGCCCACACACCACTGGTCGAGCACGCCAACACCTTCCACTTGAACAGGCACGCAGCGGTTGGCTGGCATGTGGGACTTCGGCAAACGAGACGGCGGATCGTCATAAGATGAGTCGTGGCTGCACACAGTTGACAATACGCGGTATCTGTGTGTGTCACACGGCTACAGCAGAATTCTGCGTCCCTGTAGGTCTGATAGTCGTAGGTTGAAAGCAGCGTTTGCACCATAATCCACTCGGGTTGGGCTGGTCGCTCGCCTGCTCCATCATCGGATGCGTCATTCATCGTCACTGCAATTGTTGGGGTCTGGTGGATGAGCGGTATCGGATACCGGTACCACTACCGGTTCACAAGGTCACAAGGATATTAGTATTGACCACCTTATTCTTGATCCTGATTAGGACGGGGGTCATTCTCTACCCGCAGCCTGTGCCAGTCAACCAAAACCACTCTATATTTCACCCTCCTCGCAATCATGCCTGTGCCATTCACCATTCGGTCGTGTAGTTGCCTTCAAACCCTGTGTTTTTCACTTTTTTGACTGTGCAATTCAACCTCTCTCCACACAGACGGCTTAGAGGTAGCAGCGGCGAATTAAGTCCCGATCAATACACTTTGCATTTTGCATCCCACCAACCAAGCGACCTTCCAACAGGTTATGAGCCCAAGCCCAGCCGACTCTGCCTCCACCGACTTCGCCTCCCCAGCCTTCGCCATGGATTCGACCACCCCAGCTCGCATCAACAAGTTCGACGGAACCAACTTCCACACATGGAAGTTCAAGATGCAGATGGTGCTCGAAGAACGCGACGTCTGGGAAGTTGTCTGTGGAGAGGTCAAACTCGAGCAGTGCCAGACCGACGCGGACCGAGCCCTCTTCAAGAAGAAGTCTCGCAAGGCGCTCGCGATGATCTGTCTCGCGATGGAAGACTCGCAGCTCCCGCTGGTTCGGTCGGTGAGTGGTGCGCAAGATACATGGTCAAGACTGGAAGAACACTTCGAGAAGAAGAGCCTTGCCAACAAGCTCTTTCTTCGTCGTCGTTTCTTCACGACCATGATGGAAGAAGGTGACGATGTGCTCACGCACATCAACAAGCTCAAGACCCTGGCCGAGCAACTCGACGCAGTCGGCGCTCCGGTCAGCGAAGACGACTTGGTGATCACGCTTCTCGGCAGTCTCAGCGAGTCGTACCAGTTCCTCATCACGGCGTTGGAGTCGCGTGTCGACGCGCTCACGTGGGAACTCGTGACGTCTCGGCTGCTCCATGAAGACATGAAGCGCAAGGAGCAAGGTGGCGACGGAGCCACGCTTGGCCAAGCGTTCATGACAAGTGACGCGAAGCCCAAGGGCCGTGCAGTCAAGAAGACTGGCACGTGCAACTACTGCGGCAAGATCGGTCATTGGGCCGCGGAGTGCCACTCGCGTGTCAAGGACAACGGCAACGGCAACGGCAACTCCGGCGGCAACGGCAACGGAAACGGAAACGGCAACCCTCGGCAACGGTTCCAGCGAGCCAACCTTGCGCGAGATGAAGGCCCCGGCGAGTACCTGTATAAGATCCTCGTCGAATGGCACAGTAGTGCTTATGCGTTCTCGCACGAGACATATATATGGCTCATCAGTTCGGTACACCGCAACCATGTCGCCGGATATCAATGCTGCAGCAGCTCGAGATACCTCAGGGGTTGGTGGGACGATGTGCGCGTCACCAAAGCTTTGGCGGGACGGAGCCTCCTTTGTAACTCGGCAAATGATCTCCAAGAGTCGCTGCATCGGATACCTTCGACGACCTGCGTAGACCTTCAGTGTTGCGTTGAATGTCTCGCATGGATTGTTGGTTGTGGCATACCCACATGGCGAATGGAACACTTGCCACTTGGAGTATCGACCATCCAGCCACTGTTTCTCGAAGTATATCCTGAACGCAAGCAGGTCTGGAACAGCTCGCCACGAATCCAACACCTCAAGCTTGCGAGTCTCGTACGTTCCTGGTGATCTTGAGTAGTGCATCTTCATAATTCCGTCCATCATGATCTTCCGATGCTGCGGCTCGAGATTCCTTGTGTGTTTCCGCACGTTGTACAACACATGAAAGAAGCACATGAGATACTTTGCAGACTTGAATTCTGGGACAGCGTGGACCGCGTTGAACTGTGCATCTTCGGCGTCACCCATGACGGCACTGATGCGCAGCCTTGCAGCTGGACGAATGCGCTTGGCTATGTCAACGAGACTCTCAAGGCACTCGAGTGCACAAGGCAAGAGTGCACGTGTGGTCACCCCAATAACAAATGAGTCCGAATCGGTGCCCGCCCCAACGCGAACGTGACCGGCTTCATAATGACGGCCAAACATGAATGGTTCATCGTCTTGGAGGTCGCTGTGGTAGTGATGCTTGTGGATGAGCTGCTGGACAGCTAAATGGCTGTTCTTGCACCCCAAACTTCTCCGGAGATATTTGACACAGTTCTGTATCTGCTGTAGCGTTGGATATCCCCATAAGGGTTGGATAATGTCTGGGTCGCTTCGTAGGTTGCCCAGGATCATTCTTGGCGGAATCATGCAATCGTCTTGCTGGACGATGTACTTCTTCATCTCTTCAGTGATCATAGGCTTATGTTCTCTTCCACAAGCCACAATGTCGCCACGAGCGTGGGCGTGTCCATTGTGGTACACTGCCCACACACCACTGGTCGAGCACGCCAACACCTTCCACTTGAACAGGCACGCAGCGGTTGGCTGGCATGTGGGACTTCGGCAAACGAGACGGCGGATCGTCATAAGATGAGTCGTGGCTGCACACAGTTGACAATACGCGGTATCTGTGTGTGTCACACGGCTACAGCAGAATTCTGCGTCCCTGTAGGTCTGATAGTCGTAGGTTGAAAGCAGCGTTTGCACCATAATCCACTCGGGTTGGGCTGGTCGCTCGCCTGCTCCATCATCGGATGCGTCATTCATCGTCACTGCAATTGTTGGGGTCTGGTGGATGAGCGGTATCGGATACCGGTACCACTACCGGTTCACAAGGTCACAAGGATATTAGTATTGACCACCTTATTCTTGATCCTGATTAGGACGGGGGTCATTCTCTACCCGCAGCCTGTGCCAGTCAACCAAAACCACTCTATATTTCACCCTCCTCGCAATCATGCCTGTGCCATTCACCATTCGGTCGTGTAGTTGCCTTCAAACCCTGTGTTTTTCACTTTTTTGACTGTGCAATTCAACCTCTCTCCACACAGACGGCTTAGAGGTAGCAGCGGCGAATTAAGTCCCGATCAATACACTTTGCATTTTGCATCCCACCAACCAAGCGACCTTCCAACAGGTTATGAGCCCAAGCCCAGCCGACTCTGCCTCCACCGACTTCGCCTCCCCAGCCTTCGCCATGGATTCGACCACCCCAGCCCGCATCAACAAGTTCGACGGAACCAACTTCCACACATGGAAGTTCAAGATGCAGATGGTGCTCGAAGAACGCGACGTCTGGGAAGTTGTCTGTGGAGAGGTCAAACTCGAGCAGTGCCAGACCGACGCGGACCGAGCCCTCTTCAAGAAGAAGTCTCGCAAGGCGCTCGCGATGATCTGTCTCGCGATGGAAGACTCGCAGCTCCCGCTGGTTCGGTCGGTGAGTGGTGCGCAAGATACATGGTCAAGACTGGAAGAACACTTCGAGAAGAAGAGCCTTGCCAACAAGCTCTTTCTTCGTCGTCGTTTCTTCACGACCATGATGGAAGAAGGTGACGATGTGCTCACGCACATCAACAAGCTCAAGACCCTGGCCGAGCAACTCGACGCAGTCGGCGCTCCGGTCAGCGAAGACGACTTGGTGATCACGCTTCTCGGCAGTCTCAGCGAGTCGTACCAGTTCCTCATCACGGCGTTGGAGTCGCGTGTCGACGCGCTCACGTGGGAACTCGTGACGTCTCGGCTGCTCCATGAAGACATGAAGCGCAAGGAGCAAGGTGGCGACGGAGCCACGCTTGGCCAAGCGTTCATGACAAGTGACGCGAAGCCCAAGGGCCGTGCAGTCAAGAAGACTGGCACGTGCAACTACTGCGGCAAGATCGGTCATTGGGCCGCGGAGTGCCACTCGCGTGTCAAGGACAACGGCAACGGCAACGGCAACTCCGGCGGCAACGGCAACGGAAACGGCAACCCTCGGCAACGGTTCCAGCGAGCCAACCTTGCGCGAGATGAAGGCCCCGGCGAGTACCTGTATAAGATCCTCGTCGAATGGCACAGTAGTGCTTATGCGTTCTCGCACGAGACATATATATGGCTCATCAGTTCGGTACACCGCAACCATGTCGCCGGATATCAATGCTGCAGCAGCTCGAGATACCTCAGGGGTTGGTGGGACGATGTGCGCGTCACCAAAGCTTTGGCGGGACGGAGCCTCCTTTGTAACTCGGCAAATGATCTCCAAGAGTCGCTGCATCGGATACCTTCGACGACCTGCGTAGACCTTCAGTGTTGCGTTGAATGTCTCGCATGGATTGTTGGTTGTGGCATACCCACATGGCGAATGGAACACTTGCCACTTGGAGTATCGACCATCCAGCCACTGTTTCTCGAAGTATATCCTGAACGCAAGCAGGTCTGGAACAGCTCGCCACGAATCCAACACCTCAAGCTTGCGAGTCTCGTACGTTCCTGGTGATCTTGAGTAGTGCATCTTCATAATTCCGTCCATCATGATCTTCCGATGCTGCGGCTCGAGATTCCTTGTGTGTTTCCGCACGTTGTACAACACATGAAAGAAGCACATGAGATACTTTGCAGACTTGAATTCTGGGACAGCGTGGACCGCGTTGAACTGTGCATCTTCGGCGTCACCCATGACGGCACTGATGCGCAGCCTTGCAGCTGGACGAATGCGCTTGGCTATGTCAACGAGACTCTCAAGGCACTCGAGTGCACAAGGCAAGAGTGCACGTGTGGTCACCCCAATAACAAATGAGTCCGAATCGGTGCCCGCCCCAACGCGAACGTGACCGGCTTCATAATGACGGCCAAACATGAATGGTTCATCGTCTTGGAGGTCGCTGTGGTAGTGATGCTTGTGGATGAGCTGCTGGACAGCTAAATGGCTGTTCTTGCACCCCAAACTTCTCCGGAGATATTTGACACAGTTCTGTATCTGCTGTAGCGTTGGATATCCCCATAAGGGTTGGATAATGTCTGGGTCGCTTCGTAGGTTGCCCAGGATCATTCTTGGCGGAATCATGCAATCGTCTTGCTGGACGATGTACTTCTTCATCTCTTCAGTGATCATAGGCTTATGTTCTCTTCCACAAGCCACAATGTCGCCACGAGCGTGGGCGTGTCCATTGTGGTACACTGCCCACACACCACTGGTCGAGCACGCCAACACCTTCCACTTGAACAGGCACGCAGCGGTTGGCTGGCATGTGGGACTTCGGCAAACGAGACGGCGGATCGTCATAAGATGAGTCGTGGCTGCACACAGTTGACAATACGCGGTATCTGTGTGTGTCACACGGCTACAGCAGAATTCTGCGTCCCTGTAGGTCTGATAGTCGTAGGTTGAAAGCAGCGTTTGCACCATAATCCACTCGGGTTGGGCTGGTCGCTCGCCTGCTCCATCATCGGATGCGTCATTCATCGTCACTGCAATTGTTGGGGTCTGGTGGATGAGCGGTATCGGATACCGGTACCACTACCGGTTCACAAGGTCACAAGGATATTAGTATTGACCACCTTATTCTTGATCCTGATTAGGACGGGGGTCATTCTCTACCCGCAGCCTGTGCCAGTCAACCAAAACCACTCTATATTTCACCCTCCTCGCAATCATGCCTGTGCCATTCACCATTCGGTCGTGTAGTTGCCTTCAAACCCTGTGTTTTTCACTTTTTTGACTGTGCAATTCAACCTCTCTCCACACAGACGGCTTAGAGGTAGCAGCGGCGAACTAAGTCCCGATCAATACACTTTGCATTTTGCATCCCACCAACCAAGCGACCTTCCAACAGGTTATGAGCCCAAGCCCAGCCGACTCTGCCTCCACCGACTTCGCCTCCCCAGCCTTCGCCATGGATTCGACCACCCCAGCCCGCATCAACAAGTTCGACGGAACCAACTTCCACACATGGAAGTTCAAGATGCAGATGGTGCTCGAAGAACGCGACGTCTGGGAAGTTGTCTGTGGAGAGCTCAAACTCGAGCAGTGCCAGACCGACGCGGACCGAGCCCTCTTCAAGAAGAAGTCTCGCAAGGCGCTCGCGATGATCTGTCTCGCGATGGAAGACTCGCAGCTCCCGCTGGTTCGGTCGGTGAGTGGTGCGCAAGATACATGGTCAAGACTGGAAGAACACTTCGAGAAGAAGAGCCTTGCCAACAAGCTCTTTCTTCGTCGTCGTTTCTTCACGACCATGATGGAAGAAGGTGACGATGTGCTCACGCACATCAACAAGCTCAAGACCCTGGCCGAGCAACTCGACGCAGTCGGCGCTCCGGTCAGCGAAGACGACTTGGTGATCACGCTTCTCGGCAGTCTCAGCGAGTCGTACCAGTTCCTCATCACGGCGTTGGAGTCGCGTGTCGACGCGCTCACGTGGGAACTCGTGACGTCTCGGCTGCTCCATGAAGACATGAAGCGCAAGGAGCAAGGTGGCGACGGAGCCACGCTTGGCCAAGCGTTCATGACAAGTGACGCGAAGCCCAAGGGCCGTGCAGTCAAGAAGACTGGCACGTGCAACTACTGCGGCAAGATCGGTCATTGGGCCGCGGAGTGCCACTCGCGTGTCAAGGACAACGGCAACGGCAACGGCAACTCCGGCGGCAACGGCAACGGAAACGGAAACGGCAACCCTCGGCAACGGTTCCAGCGAGCCAACCTTGCGCGAGATGAAGGCCCCGGCGAGTACCTGTATAAGATCCTCGTCGAATGGCACAGTAGTGCTTATGCGTTCTCGCACGAGACATATATATGGCTCATCAGTTCGGTACACCGCAACCATGTCGCCGGATATCAATGCTGCAGCAGCTCGAGATACCTCAGGGGTTGGTGGGACGATGTGCGCGTCACCAAAGCTTTGGCGGGACGGAGCCTCCTTTGTAACTCGGCAAATGATCTCCAAGAGTCGCTGCATCGGATACCTTCGACGACCTGCGTAGACCTTCAGTGTTGCGTTGAATGTCTCGCATGGATTGTTGGTTGTGGCATACCCACATGGCGAATGGAACACTTGCCACTTGGAGTATCGACCATCCAGCCACTGTTTCTCGAAGTATATCCTGAACGCAAGCAGGTCTGGAACAGCTCGCCACGAATCCAACACCTCAAGCTTGCGAGTCTCGTACGTTCCTGGTGATCTTGAGTAGTGCATCTTCATAATTCCGTCCATCATGATCTTCCGATGCTGCGGCTCGAGATTCCTTGTGTGTTTCCGCACGTTGTACAACACATGAAAGAAGCGCATGAGATACTTTGCAGACTTGAATTCTGGGACAGCGTGGACCGCGTTGAACTGTGCATCTTCGGCGTCACCCATGACGGCACTGATGCGCAGCCTTGCAGCTGGACGAATGCGCTTGGCTATGTCAACGAGACTCTCAAGGCACTCGAGTGCACAAGGCAAGAGTGCACGTGTGGTCACCCCAATAACAAATGAGTCCGAATCGGTGCCCGCCCCAACGCGAACGTGACCGGCTTCATAATGACGGCCAAACATGAATGGTTCATCGTCTTGGAGGTCGCTGTGGTAGTGATGCTTGTGGATGAGCTGCTGGACAGCTAAATGGCTGTTCTTGCACCCCAAACTTCTCCGGAGATATTTGACACAGTTCTGTATCTGCTGTAGCGTTGGATATCCCCATAAGGGTTGGATAATGTCTGGGTCGCTTCGTAGGTTGCCCAGGATCATTCTTGGCGGAATCATGCAATCGTCTTGCTGGACGATGTACTTCTTCATCTCTTCAGTGATCATAGGCTTATGTTCTCTTCCACAAGCCACAATGTCGCCACGAGCGTGGGCGTGTCCATTGTGGTACACTGCCCACACACCACTGGTCGAGCACGCCAACACCTTCCACTTGAACAGGCACGCAGCGGTTGGCTGGCATGTGGGACTTCGGCAAACGAGACGGCGGATCGTCATAAGATGAGTCGTGGCTGCACACAGTTGACAATACGCGGTATCTGTGTGTGTCACACGGCTACAGCAGAATTCTGCGTCCCTGTAGGTCTGATAGTCGTAGGTTGAAAGCAGCGTTTGCACCATAATCCACTCGGGTTGGGCTGGTCGCTCGCCTGCTCCATCATCGGATGCGTCATTCATCGTCACTGCAATTGTTGGGGTCTGGTGGATGAGCGGTATCGGATACCGGTACCACTACCGGTTCACAAGGTCACAAGGATATTAGTGTTGACCACCTTATTCTTGATCCTGATTAGGACGGGGTCATTCTCTACCCGCAGCCTGTGCCAGTCAACCAAAACCACTCTATATTTCACCCTCCTCGCAATCATGCCTGTGCCATTCACCATTCGGTCGTGTAGTTGCCTTCAAACCCTGTGTTTTTCACTTTTTTGACTGTGCAATTCAACCTCTCTCCACACAGACGGCTTAGAGGTAGCAGCGGCGAACTAAGTCCCGATCAATACACTTTGCATTTTGCATCCCACCAACCAAGCGACCTTCCAACAGGTTATGAGCCCAAGCCCAGCCGACTCTGCCTCCACCGACTTCGCCTCCCCAGCCTTCGCCATGGATTCGACCACCCCAGCCCGCATCAACAAGTTCGACGGAACCAACTTCCACACATGGAAGTTCAAGATGCAGATGGTGCTCGAAGAACGCGACGTCTGGGAAGTTGTCTGTGGAGAGCTCAAACTCGAGCAGTGCCAGACCGACGCGGACCGAGCCCTCTTCAAGAAGAAGTCTCGCAAGGCGCTCGCGATGATCTGTCTCGCGATGGAAGACTCGCAGCTCCCGCTGGTTCGGTCGGTGAGTGGTGCGCAAGATACATGGTCAAGACTGGAAGAACACTTCGAGAAGAAGAGCCTTGCCAACAAGCTCTTTCTTCGTCGTCGTTTCTTCACGACCATGATGGAAGAAGGTGACGATGTGCTCACGCACATCAACAAGCTCAAGACCCTGGCCGAGCAACTCGACGCAGTCGGCGCTCCGGTCAGCGAAGACGACTTGGTGATCACGCTTCTCGACAGTCTCAGCGAGTCGTACCAGTTCCTCATCACGGCGTTGGAGTCGCGTGTCGACGCGCTCACGTGGGAACTCGTGACGTCTCGGCTGCTCCATGAAGACATGAAGCGCAAGGAGCAAGGTGGCGACGGAGCCACGCTTGGCCAAGCGTTCATGACAAGTGACGCGAAGCCCAAGGGCCGTGCAGTCAAGAAGACTGGCACGTGCAACTACTGCGGCAAGATCGGTCATTGGGCCGCGGAGTGCCACTCGCGTGTCAAGGACAACGGCAACGGCAACGGCAACTCCGGCGGCAACGGCAACGGAAACGGAAACGGCAACCCTCGGCAACGGTTCCAGCGAGCCAACCTTGCGCGAGATGAAGGCCCCGGCGAGTACCTGTATAAGATCCTCGTCGAATGGCACAGTAGTGCTTATGCGTTCTCGCACGAGACATATATATGGCTCATCAGTTCGGTACACCGCAACCATGTCGCCGGATATCAATGCTGCAGCAGCTCGAGATACCTCAGGGGTTGGTGGGACGATGTGCGCGTCACCAAAGCTTTGGCGGGACGGAGCCTCCTTTGTAACTCGGCAAATGATCTCCAAGAGTCGCTGCATCGGATACCTTCGACGACCTGCGTAGACCTTCAGTGTTGCGTTGAATGTCTCGCATGGATTGTTGGTTGTGGCATACCCACATGGCGAATGGAACACTTGCCACTTGGAGTATCGACCATCCAGCCACTGTTTCTCGAAGTATATCCTGAACGCAAGCAGGTCTGGAACAGCTCGCCACGAATCCAACACCTCAAGCTTGCGAGTCTCGTACGTTCCTGGTGATCTTGAGTAGTGCATCTTCATAATTCCGTCCATCATGATCTTCCGATGCTGCGGCTCGAGATTCCTTGTGTGTTTCCGCACGTTGTACAACACATGAAAGAAGCACATGAGATACTTTGCAGACTTGAATTCTGGGACAGCGTGGACCGCGTTGAACTGTGCATCTTCGGCGTCACCCATGACGGCACTGATGCGCAGCCTTGCAGCTGGACGAATGCGCTTGGCTATGTCAACGAGACTCTCAAGGCACTCGAGTGCACAAGGCAAGAGTGCACGTGTGGTCACCCCAATAACAAATGAGTCCGAATCGGTGCCCGCCCCAACGCGAACGTGACCGGCTTCATAATGACGGCCAAACATGAATGGTTCATCGTCTTGGAGGTCGCTGTGGTAGTGATGCTTGTGGATGAGCTGCTGGACAGCTAAATGGCTGTTCTTGCACCCCAAACTTCTCCGGAGATATTTGACACAGTTCTGTATCTGCTGTAGCGTTGGATATCCCCATAAGGGTTGGATAATGTCTGGGTCGCTTCGTAGGTTGCCCAGGATCATTCTTGGCGGAATCATGCAATCGTCTTGCTGGACGATGTACTTCTTCATCTCTTCAGTGATCATAGGCTTATGTTCTCTTCCACAAGCCACAATGTCGCCACGAGCGTGGGCGTGTCCATTGTGGTACACTGCCCACACACCACTGGTCGAGCACGCCAACACCTTCCACTTGAACAGGCACGCAGCGGTTGGCTGGCATGTGGGACTTCGGCAAACGAGACGGCGGATCGTCATAAGATGAGTCGTGGCTGCACACAGTTGACAATACGCGGTATCTGTGTGTGTCACACGGCTACAGCAGAATTCTGCGTCCCTGTAGGTCTGATAGTCGTAGGTTGAAAGCAGCGTTTGCACCATAATCCACTCGGGTTGGGCTGGTCGCTCGCCTGCTCCATCATCGGATGCGTCATTCATCGTCACTGCAATTGTTGGGGTCTGGTGGATGAGCGGTATCGGATACCGGTACCACTACCGGTTCACAAGGTCACAAGGATATTAGTATTGACCACCTTATTCTTGATCCTGATTAGGACGGGGGTCATTCTCTACCCGCAGCCTGTGCCAGTCAACCAAAACCACTCTATATTTCACCCTCCTCGCAATCATGCCTGTGCCATTCACCATTCGGTCGTGTAGTTGCCTTCAAACCCTGTGTTTTTCACTTTTTTGACTGTGCAATTCAACCTCTCTCCACACAGACGGCTTAGAGGTAGCAGCGGCGAACTAAGTCCCGATCAATACACTTTGCATTTTGCATCCCACCAACCAAGCGACCTTCCAACAGGTTATGAGCCCAAGCCCAGCCGACTCTGCCTCCACCGACTTCGCCTCCCCAGCCTTCGCCATGGATTCGACCACCCCAGCCCGCATCAACAAGTTCGACGGAACCAACTTCCACACATGGAAGTTCAAGATGCAGATGGTGCTCGAAGAACGCGACGTCTGGGAAGTTGTCTGTGGAGAGGTCAAACTCGAGCAGTGCCAGACCGACGCGGACCGAGCCCTCTTCAAGAAGAAGTCTCGCAAGGCGCTCGCGATGATCTGTCTCGCGATGGAAGACTCGCAGCTCCCGCTGGTTCGGTCGGCGAGTGGTGCGCAAGATACATGGTCAAGACTGGAAGAACACTTCGAGAAGAAGAGCCTTGCCAACAAGCTCTTTCTTCGTCGTCGTTTCTTCACGACCATGATGGAAGAAGGTGACGATGTGCTCACGCACATCAACAAGCTCAAGACCCTGGCCGAGCAACTCGACGCAGTCGGCGCTCCGGTCAGCGAAGACGACTTGGTGATCACGCTTCTCGACAGTCTCAGCGAGTCGTACCAGTTCCTCATCACGGCGTTGGAGTCGCGTGTCGACGCGCTCACGTGGGAACTCGTGACGTCTCGGCTGCTCCATGAAGACATGAAGCGCAAGGAGCAAGGTGGCGACGGAGCCACGCTTGGCCAAGCGTTCATGACAAGTGACGCGAAGCCCAAGGGCCGTGCAGTCAAGAAGACTGGCACGTGCAACTACTGCGGCAAGATCGGTCATTGGGCCGCGGAGTGCCACTCGCGTGTCAAGGACAACGGCAACGGCAACGGCAACTCCGGCGGCAACGGCAACGGCAACGGAAACGGCAACCCTCGGCAACGGTTCCAGCGAGCCAACCTTGCGCGAGATGAAGGCCCCGGCGAGTACCTGTATAAGATCCTCGTCGAATGGCACAGTAGTGCTTATGCGTTCTCGCACGAGACATATATATGGCTCATCAGTTCGGTACACCGCAACCATGTCGCCGGATATCAATGCTGCAGCAGCTCGAGATACCTCAGGGGTTGGTGGGACGATGTGCGCGTCACCAAAGCTTTGGCGGGACGGAGCCTCCTTTGTAACTCGGCAAATGATCTCCAAGAGTCGCTGCATCGGATACCTTCGACGACCTGCGTAGACCTTCAGTGTTGCGTTGAATGTCTCGCATGGATTGTTGGTTGTGGCATACCCACATGGCGAATGGAACACTTGCCACTTGGAGTATCGACCATCCAGCCACTGTTTCTCGAAGTATATCCTGAACGCAAGCAGGTCTGGAACAGCTCGCCACGAATCCAACACCTCAAGCTTGCGAGTCTCGTACGTTCCTGGTGATCTTGAGTAGTGCATCTTCATAATTCCGTCCATCATGATCTTCCGATGCTGCGGCTCGAGATTCCTTGTGTGTTTCCGCACGTTGTACAACACATGAAAGAAGCACATGAGATACTTTGCAGACTTGAATTCTGGGACAGCGTGGACCGCGTTGAACTGTGCATCTTCGGCGTCACCCATGACGGCACTGATGCGCAGCCTTGCAGCTGGACGAATGCGCTTGGCTATGTCAACGAGACTCTCAAGGCACTCGAGTGCACAAGGCAAGAGTGCACGTGTGGTCACCCCAATAACAAATGAGTCCGAATCGGTGCCCGCCCCAACGCGAACGTGACCGGCTTCATAATGACGGCCAAACATGAATGGTTCATCGTCTTGGAGGTCGCTGTGGTAGTGATGCTTGTGGATGAGCTGCTGGACAGCTAAATGGCTGTTCTTGCACCCCATATTATGGGTACAATGTGTCACAACATCTTGAAGTTGAAGTTCATGTTGTGGAAGATTCAACTGTAGAAAATTCTCATGTGGAAGATTCCCATGTAGAAAATTCTCAGGTGGAAAGTTCTCCATCTAGTTCTGGGTTGAACCCAGTTCTACCCATCAACTTTGTTGAAGTACCCACGAAGTGTGTATACCTCTGCATATGATTACGATAGGTAGGACATGCATATGTTTATGGTAGCGTAGGACACAAGACGGCTTAGAGGTAGCGACAGCGAACTAAGTCCCGATCAATTCACTCTGCATTTTGCCAAGCTTCAGTCAAGTCCACTCCTCTTCTCGACTTCGTGACCTTTAATAGGTTATGAGCCCAAGTACCATGACGGACAAGACAAAGACTCTCGTTGACAAGTTCCGTGGCGACAACTACGCTTCGTGGGCACGCTACATGCGAGGCGTGTTCCTAACCAAGTCGGTGTGGAATGTCGTGAACATCAACGAGACGCCGACGTTCTCGGACCCGCGGATCAAGGACGAATACATCAGGACCAACAACATCGCGTTCGGCCTGATGCTCCTCCATATCGACGCGGAGTACCACCACATCGTCGACGACTGTGAAGAAGCTCATGTGGCATGGAAGCGACTCCGTTCGTTGTACGAAGGGTCGCAGAAGGCGGGTCGAATCTACTTGAAGCGTCAGCTCTTTAGTATGGAGATGAAGGAAGGCGCGAATGTGTTGCATCACTGCAACGAGATCCTCAACATCCACGCCAAGCTTGTGGCCATCGGCGCGAAGATGGAGGACGAAGATGTGGCAATTTGTCTGTGTTGAAGATGATGCGCCTCGAACCCAGCGTCATCATTCCAGTTGAAGCTCGGCAGTTGAAGCTCGGCTGTAGAAGATTCTCCTGCAGAAGATTCTCCGTGGAAGATTCGACATGTGGAAGATTCGACATGTGGAAGATTCTCCGTCTGGTTCTGGTTTGAATCCAGTGCCACCCATCGACTTCGTTGAAGTATCCACGAAGTCAGTTTATGTTTGCATATGTTTACGATAGGTAGGACATACATTTGATTATGGTAGCGTAGGACACACACAGACGGCTTAGAGGTAGCAGCGGCGAACTAAGTCCCGATCAATACACTTTGCATTTTGCATCCCACCAACCAAGCGACCTTCCAACAGGTTATGAGCCCAAGCCCAGCCGACTCTGCCTCCACCGACTTCGCCTCCCCAGCCTTCGCCATGGATTCGACCACCCCAGCCCGCATCAACAAGTTCGACGGAACCAACTTCCACACATGGAAGTTCAAGA